>JAMJFZ010001133.1:1597500-1937500 GCA_026225945.1 Cricetomys ansorgei | reverse complement strand
GTTTGATCCCCAGAACCTATAAAAAGATAAAAAAGCTGAGTGTGTCAGTATGTACCCATAATTCCACTGCTGAGGAGATGAGGAAAGGAGGGTTTGCTGTCTAGCTGAGTCAGTGAGATCCAGGTTCAGTGAGAGGCTATGTCAAAAATAAACAAAGCAGTGAACAATTGAGGAAGACACTTGAGATAGACTTCTGGTCTCCACACGTGCAAGCACACATGTGCACCTGCATGCACGCGCACACATACACATGTTTGCATGCAACAAATATGGAAATACATGAGTCTAGTTTATGTGGGATAATAGGATAGTATTCTTTTTTATTTCTTCTGAAAGAAATCAGCATCCAGGAGAGAATTTGCCTCATAGAGAATCAAAACAAACTAAAAATGTAATGTTATCTTTATTCCCTTGGAAGAAGATTTTTTGTTATAGGTGTCCCTGGCTAGAAGGCAGTGAGAAGGATCACGTAAAGGACACAGGAGAAGATGCAAAATATACACAACAAGGGGAAAATGGAGCATAAAAGGCTGTGGGCAGGGAATGAACAGAAACACAAATGCCCAGAGGTTTTTTTCCCCAGTGTGGGTAGCAGCTGAAAAAAGGAGACATGGATCCAGATTTTGAGAATGATGTTGTAATAGAAATTAGTTATGGCTCATGGGTGATTCCTGTGGCTTACCTGTCAATCAGTTGTCGCTTTGAGTTAGAAAGACAGAACTGACTTGTGGATGTTTATTTTATAGTAAATATTTGCTTCTGTTATTTTTGTTTCAAGTAATGGATTTGGGTGTGAATTAGTACAAGTAAATTCTATGAATGAGTGTCTTGAAATCTTCTTGAATTCCTAGGAAAACTATAATCTGAACAGGGCTGTAGGAGCTGTTGTCTGGAACTATGTAATAATTTAAAGTTATTGCAATAGTGTTAGCAGTACAGCCTCCCTTTAATATTTTCTTGGGGGAAGCTTAAAGAAATGTTTACTTGGTTTTAGGTTACATGAATGTGAAAAGACTACATATTTTCCATTTTAAGAGCAATCAAATGTGTTTTTTCCCTCTTTTGTCCACAATACCAAAATAATAGCATAATGTTAACATTTAGAACTTTATAGTTTGACCTTCATCAAGGGAAGTTTTTATTCTGGGTAACTTGTAAGAGTAAACGCTGTTATGAGAGAGTAAAAATTGATCTTTTATTTTAAACAAAATATAAAGTATAATTTTCCATGGCTAGACATGCAGCATATAGTGACTAGAAGCTTAAAAAATAAAGTCAAGTTATTTGATACTTATTTGGGTTTTCAGTTGCATTTTTTTCATGACAGAATAGAATAAATCTGTACATTTTTTAGGAGAATTAACTTTTCCCCCATTTATTTTTGGTTAAGAAATATGACCTCTCTAAATTAGACAGACCATGTACTGTCACTGCTGTGGGGAAAAGGCATATGTTGTTACCTCAAAGCCACAGAGCATTGACATCAAAGAGCTTACTGAAGGGAGCACAATTTAACAAAATCTTTGTGACTTAAACAAATAAAGGGTTTATACAAGCACAGTTTTCAAATTTGGCATCAATTGTCAACCTGCCCCCTGCAGAGTAGATTGAGATTTGTTATCATCCAGTTAATCAACAGATTCACTTTTTGTTTAGCAACTACATTTTGACTACCAGGCACAGGGTTACAATTGTATTTGGAGCTAAATACATGGCTCTGTTGTCATGTGATTCCAAGTTGAGAAAGTTTTGGAGAAGACTATTGTTTTTACCTCTATCCGGCATTCACATCTGCTGCCCAAGGTTGTGTGTTTAACAGCATAGTTTGGTGGGAACACAGTTGCCAAAAGGGAGGGCTGGAATGAGCAAGTCTGGGCTTGAGAACTGGCTATGCCTTTTCTTGTGTTCTTGAGATGAGTAATAGTTAAGGCAGTTCCAGAATCTCCACTCTCATCTGTGAAGAAAGGAATAGCACTAAACCCTCAGTACCCAGCAGCTGTCTCAAGATTCCTAAGTGGGAGGAGGGTGACGGGTGGGTGGTGGTATCGTTTGGTTGAAGACGATCCTAGGTCTTGTACTGAGCTGCATCGACAGTTTTTACATATGGCTGTATGTTTGTTTGTGGTTCACATACATGTAGCTTCAGTTGGTCTCTTCTGAAATGAGGGTCTCTGGTCTGACGCCCAGAAGACGTATTCTGGACGCATTTTACTCAGATCCCCACTTCCTTTGAGGAAGAGAGGTTTGTGAAATGTTTCAATTATTGGGTGAATCATCAAGAAATCATCTTTGCAGATATAATCTCTCATTTCTCATCAGGTCCTTTTTTCCTCTTAGGTCACCATTTGGAATTTGTCAATGTAGAATACCGCCAATGTGAATTTGATGACTCCCTATATTTAGACCTTCTTGTGAGAATCATATATTAACAGATAAAAGAACATAGTTCTTAGATTGTATCTGGATACTTGGAGGTCATGAAAAGCCCAATATATTTAGCTTCATAAAATGTTAACTATTTGGTTGACTTTATGCTACTCATGAATCTGTTAAAGATTGATTTGGGTGTATATAATTTATTTTGTACTTCCACATGTAAACATGTGCCTTTTACACACACAGACACACACACACACACACAAGCAAAAGAGGGGAGAGAGAGAGACAGAGAGAGGGAGAGGGAGCGGGAGCGGGAGAGGGAGAGGGAGAGGGGGAGAGAGAGAACAGATCACAGGCTCTCTCACAGTTCTTCCATCACTGGAAGAGAAAGCCCTTTGCTCCTCATATGCAATCCATTACTAAGTCCATCTACACATCTATCAATAAATACATTTCTTTTGTATTTCTCTCTCTTGTGTTGCATTGAGTAAATGTGTGTCATAGAAAGCTAATTCCTATTTCCTGTTTTTTTCCTTTGGTGCTCACTTCTTTCCCTTTATTCCTCATATCCAATCTATTACCAAGTACCATAAACTTTTGCTAGACACAAGAGCCATCCTTCTAACCTATGTCCCTCTGGTTGGGTTATTGGACTCTCTCTCCTTCTCACTTCAAGTCATCTTCCCCGAGTCATCTGATTCTCCCATTCCTTTACATTGCAGTTGTCATCAGTCCCCAAACAAGTATCTGTAGACCAGCTCTCTCTTTTGAGTTTCAGGCTCATAAATATATTGCCTACTTTCTTTGTTCTTGAATGACAAGCTTCTTAAATTCTGTGGGTCCAAAATGGAACGCATGGTTTTGTTTGTGCTTGTGGAGCTGGAATTCAACCCAGTATCTTGTACATGCTAGTTAGAGACTCTGTCTTTGAGCTAAATCCCCACCCAAATGAACAGTTTTAACCTCTCAGTCTGCTTCTTCTCCAGCAGCATCTCTATCTCTCTGCACAACTACCATTGGACACATTTTTGTTGTATTTCTCTATTGAACGAAGGATTGTGCTACGTGGTGGAAACCCGGTACAAAGGAAAGCCATAGTTCCTTCCTTCTCTTGTCACATATTTCCTTTATTACTCATATCTGATCTATTACCAAGTCCTGTTATCCTACTAAACATATTTCAACTCACTGGACATGGTGCATGCTTATGATTTAAGCACCAAGAGGCCAAGGCAGGAGGATTTGCTGCAAATCTGAGGTCAGCTTAGGCTGCATAAACTAGACCACCCAGGGCTATACAGTGAGGTCCCATCTCAATAAATAAACAAATATTAATAATAAATAGATATACAAATAAATGAAATTTCAGATCATCCCTTTTACCATCACCTTGACCACCACCCACTTACAAGCTACCATGATTTTTCAATTGGCATTCTGTTACACTCTCCTTAAATGGTTTTGCTGTGCTCCATTCTATTTCCCCCACTGTAGTCACAGTAAAATTCTTTAAGTTCAGTACTTATTCATTGTTTCCCACGTTAAGCAGTACAGTGACTGCTGGGTATTCATATAAGAGGAGCATGAAGCCCTTAGTGTGAGCCGTCAGGCTGCTGATAATGTAGTCAATGCTCTCCACTCCAGTTTTGATTTCTCCTGCCTTCATTCCCTCTTCTTGACGCACCACACTGATGGTTTTCTGTTCCTTGAAGGCTCAAACCTACTTTGTCTTTCTTCCTATTGCTAGATGGCTGTTACTGGAGTCATTGCCTTTGCTTGAGAAGCAAGCTGCCCACTGGTCCTAGTTTCTTACAAGATAATCTTCATGTATCTGCAGGGAAGAATTTCAAGGCACTATTTATTCAGTATGATGCTTCTGAGATACTGTAACTTCCGTGACAGCAAGGTCTGTCTTTATTTTATTTATTTATTTATTTATTTATTTATTTATTTATTTATTTATTTATCTCCAACATACAACTGCTATATGTATCTATTGAGTGGAGAAGTAATCTATTATTGAATAGTCACATTTGGGGCTGGAAAAATGGGCTAGCCATTAAGATCTCTCAATCCTCTGGCAGAGGGCCTGAGTTTAGTTCGCAACATCCGTGTCAGATGTGTCACAACCATCTACAACTTCAGCTCCAGAGGGATCTGATGCCCCCTCTGGTTTTTGTGAGTACATGCATTCATGTACAAAGACACACATGTGTAAACATACCTAAAAATAAAAATATTCTTAAAAAATACTCACATTCACAGTTCTTATAAAATGATTCCTGTGGAATTCCCAGGGTTTGCAGATTCCCTGCTCAGTGATAAGCCAAGAGAAATATTGTCTGTATTTCCTAATGCTTTTCAAGCAATTCAACAAGAGAGAGGTAAAGAGAACACTGTAACACATAACCTTTACCTGGGAGTTCATTCTGTTTTAAAATCCCCTTTTCCTCCTTTTTATGTTAGCCACAGCACATGAGGTCCTGTGAGAGATCTTTGCCTGACCAGTGTCCTCTGTTGGTGAATGCGTGTGGCATCTTCCACTCTTGCCTGCCGTTTCTTGATGCTTTCAGTTGCTGAGACTGAAGAACATTCAGTGCTTCAGAATAAAAGCAACATTTACCTGATAACACGGAGGCACTGTACAGTATCCATAGGATCCTTGATACCAATTCATGGTTACAAACAAAAAAATAAAACATAGAGAGTCCAAAGATCTCATTTTCAAAGGTCAAACGTATTAAATGACAAGAATTGAAAACAAGACATAGGATTAAAACATCATAATTCATGATGATGAAGGCAAAGGGTATGACATAGGAAAAGATTTTTGTAGCCTAGTGACAGGAAAAGTCCTTACTAACAGAAAGAATGAAGCCAGGAGAGGAGAAGGGAAGGGAAGAGAAGAGAAGAGGAAGCTTCTGGTCCTCACCTGGTTCTCCACCTTGTTCTTTGGGTATAACAACTCTGGGGTCTGGTACGTGATCAACAAACTCATTTGGAGTCCTTGCAATTGAGGCCTCATATACTTCCTGCCCAGAGTGTGAGGGGAAGACTTTTAATTAGTTGGAATCAACAGAAATGAAAGCAACCAGAGAAGCTGAGATGCATCCTCCAGGTTCTGAAATCAAGAGCCAAGGGGAAGATGGGGTTCTCACATGCTCCAGTGGACATCACAGGAGGCTGAGAATCCCAAGGTATCAGAAGAGACTGAATTCAAGTTTGATGAGGCTTAGAGTTGGTTAGAGCTCACCATGAGCAGCTAAGATAAGGGCTATACATATCAAATACTATGTATCTAAAATGACAGAGCTGTCAGAAGAAAGTGGGTACTTACATAGGAAACCAAGGGGGTGAGAAGCTGATGTCCAAAGACAGAGCAGGGCCAGACATCCCCGCTGAGGCCAGCGCTGATCTGGAGACTGAGAACCCCTTTCCTTCCTGCCAGGGTGCCACGTTGTGTTCTTTGTATCTCTCTGTCCAGAGAAGGGGAGAAGAACAGGAGCCTACAGCAGGGAGGTTAATCTTGAATTTGGATTCAGTGTTGGCTTAGTGTTTGTCCTGAATTAGCAGGCGCATCACCCTGAAAGCCAAGGGGCTGCACTGTGTAATGTGAGTGCACTTCCCGAACTGTGACTGGGCTCTGGTCCCAGATCTTTCCTTCACCGACTGTGTAAATTGTTAAGAGTGCCTCAGTTTCCTTACTTGATTTGAGAATTAAGTCCACTATGGCTGAACAATGCTCAGAACAGCAACTGTCACATGCAAAGTACTCTAGGCCCGATAATCTAAAGATGTATTCGTAGCTGCTTCGTAGAGGGGAGATGGATGTTTTCAGTCAGGATAGATTTTCTGAATGAAATCCAACCACCATGATGTAGTTGCTACAGCTTCCATTGTGCCGAGGGCTAACTACTCGTTTCAGAGGTCATTGCTTTTCCTGTTTAAAGTAAATATAATACAGGTAACCATGGATACAACTGGCTAGACTTCCAGCTGGTCTCCTCTTAACTGATTTGTGCATCTCTCAAGCAACAAGAATCTAGATTCTACTGAGGACTCTATAAGTAACAGAAGTTCCCAACATGTATCTGATGATATCATTATCATCACTCCACATGAGTTGAACTTGAACTCCACATGAGTTCAAGATGCTATTATGTCTTGTCCTAAAAGTACCAACTTTTGAAAGAATGAACAGAAAGAATGAACAGAAAGAAGCAGATTATTTGGTTTAAACAATATCATTGAGCCCATGCTGGTCTGTTTCAAATTGTGTTGAACTCCAGTGTGGAATTTGGATAGTGCAGAATAAAAAGATGTGGTCTTTGCCTTAGCTGAGTTCAATGCAATATTGCACATTTCATATCGTGGTGCCATGTTCACATGGAATGACGTGTGTGTGTGTGTGTGTGTGTGTGTGTGTGTGTGTACATTCATATGTGTGGCTTGGTGGAGGTGGACATTTGCCTTAGTTTTGTCTTCAGTTGCCATGATAAAATGCCCTGACAAAGCCAACTTATAGGAGGAAGGGTTTATTTTAGCTCCAGGTTACAGATCATCATAGCAAGGAAGTCACAGTTGGATGGGCACCAGGAAGGAGTCTACAATCATCCCTCAAAGTGTGCTGCATATTTTTAGTTTTCTTTAGTTGGTCATTGCATTCATTCAAAGGAATAGATAAGGAATGCAATTTCCAAAATCCCCCTTATACAAAAAAATGCTGGCCACAGAAGTCTTGGGATTGATCTTTTGAAATTTAAGGGTAAGCATTGATGAGATTAGGAATCAATTTCTGGTGAGGGCTTGTGACACATTAGCTGGAGTCACACTGACCAGTGACTAAGAGCCTCTTCCCTTCCTGTCTTCTGTCTACCATACTTAAAATCCTACTCTATTGTTTCTACATCCCCATGAGGGGGGACACTTCTGCAGATTGCATTGGCAGGAGGGTAATTTCGCTTTGTAGTCCTCAGGCTTGGCCATCTTCCCATCAACAGAGGGTTATTCTTCCCTGTCTGCCTTTGTATTGAATGTCATGAGGGTCTTACTTTGGGGGATATTTCCATGATAAACATAAGGAATCTTTTTATTTTCAGCAACTTGAATAAAGCTATTTAGTTTAAGGGAAAATGTGTATTTTGCCCCCCCCCCCAAATTTTCCTATTGTCATGAGATTTACACTGATGAATTTTAGGATAATATCACAAGGAAAATAATTTCTAAGTCTATTTTACTGACAACAGGGTTCACATGAGAAGGGGATAATTATTCCCTAAATGCATGGCATTTAACAAGTGAAAACCTTAATAACACTATTTAGTTTGAGAATCCAACCCTGTGACATTGTACCTGTGATATCTAACAAGTTTAATTGGAAAGTTATGGGAAAAGGGTCAAAGTAAACTCAAATGTTACAGGATTTAAGGTTTGCCTATTAGCTTAATGGGAACGTAGAACCCTGCTTACAGTGTGTTGTCAGTTATAGTTTGTAAAATGTAACACTGTAACATGAGAAGAAATTGGACGATATTTACAGATTCAGCATTAAGATATTAAAACACTGATTCTTTGGAGAAATTAGAGAAATAAAACATTTGTGACAAAGACATGTTACCACTTCATCCTCTGGCATGATAAAGCCTGAATTGAGTGTTGTGTCTGATATATCCTTTTTGGCTCCCAGTATGTGGATGACTGGATGAGTTTGGACTCCAGGACTATGCTCATGAGAAAACTTGTGTTTCTGGGATGGTTTCACTGCTCATTGTGGCAACACTCCCCTTTGCCTCATAAAGCTGAAGACCAGGGAGTTTTCCTTATGCTCGCTGATAACTGCTATCACCTATACTTTCTGAGAGTCTCTCTGCTCCCTGGTGTAGTATAGCAAACAATGAATTATTTATTAGTCTTCTATACAATTTGTTTCACTACAGTAGAATGTGTTAATTTCAGAATCTTAACATTTGATACTAATTTCTTAAATAGCTTCCTGATTTCTAGGCCGTTTCTTAAAATTTTAGTGTTATCTCTGTTCATACAGAGGTGTGAACATTGTGCTCCATGTAAAGGTGAAGTAAAGTCTCACCACAAGGTGAAGGTGGCTTTTATGCGTAGATGGATTGACAAGGATAATGACGGGGTGTCTATTGCACATAGGATATGGCTAAACCTCTGTAGTGTTGTCCTGTTGTCTCACAAGTGACAAAAGGGAAAACCTTTCCTGTACAAGTAAGAAGCTTTGATGGAGTTGAAAACCCATAAACCTGCACTGAACAAGATTGGCTGCTTTCATCATGGAATACCCACTAACAGACATTGTCTACTCTTTCCATCCTTCCCCCCTGAGCTGTGGGGAGATGCAACCACTGGCTTGTTTTCTTTCTGGAACAATGGATAGCACTAGATGGCCAGCGCCGGCCTCCTCTGAGTTCAGTTTCAGTGCAGCTGAGGTGATGCTCACGCTCTGTCTTCATACAGCTCCTCATATTTTTTTTCCTGCTTCTGAACTTGCAGAGATGTACTAGTGAATACCAGTGAGAACCAGTGAGAACCAGTGAGAACTAGTGTGAACCAGTGAGTACCAGTGAGCACCAATGAGAACCAGTGAGAACCAGTGAGGACCAGTGAGTATCAGTGAGAACCAGTGAGAACTAGTGAAGACCATTGAGTACCAGTGAAAACCAGTGAGTACCAGTGAGATGCAATGGTGCTGGGCTGATATCTCTGAGGTCATGAGCATTCACCTCTCTTTGCCTCCCCCTCCTTCTCTTCCCCCTCCTGATTTAGTGCAGGCAAGGGATTTGAGCAAGAGCCAGGACATGTGGCAACTCTTAAGTTTCTTCCAAACTTAAGCACAGAATCAAATGCGGAGCCCACCCTTCTTTCTATCACTGGCCTTGACATCACAGAATTTACACTCTGTCCTTGAAGCTTGGAAATTGTCAATTTTTCAGGTCACTGGAGGAGCCAGCTTATTGATTCTGAAGCTGCTATTTGGTAACAATTCAGACTGCAGTGGAGAGACTTCACCTCCCAGATCCCGCCACGCTTCTTCCTCTTCCACAGCAGGGCATCATTTTGCTTGAGGTATAGACAAGCATCTTTTCCCAGCATGCTCTTGATCAGGCAGCTCTTTTTTTGTGCCAGACGTTATTATACTCTCTCAATTTAATATCCTCAAGTCTAGTTATGTGGCTGTGCCAGGTATGCCTAGGTTTCTGTTCATCTGAAAAATAGCTTCATGTTATTATAAATAGAACCCACATTTGAGATGGAAACGTACTGCTCATTAGGTATACCAGGACAAACCATTGGCCTCTGGCCACGCTTTGCTAATGCTGTAATTTCCATGTCCCCCTGGATATGGCTATGAGGCCTCTCCTTATTTTGAAGGCTGTAATTGTAAACACATGTCTTTGACTGGATACCGTATATCAATAACTTCATCTGCTCTGCCAGAAGAAGTGCACAGCGCATCACAACATCAAAGAAACCCAATGTTGGTTTCTTTCATGAGATATGTTTGGGCTGGGCTATTAGCTTATTGCTGGCTTTGGAAACCAAATGCCAGGCTTAGGCTGAAAGGCCATAGAAAGCGACCCTAATACCAAAGAGATGAGATTAAAAAACAAAACAAAACAAAACTGTAGTATAAAAAGAGTTCATTGGAGTCAGCGACTGGCAGAACCACTGAGCCTGGTGAGCAGAGACAAGAGCCTAATATCAGTCACAAGCATTTGGTTTATTTACGTTATTACATCCCATATATGTCTGAACTGATCTGTGACTATAAGTGAAGAAGTTCCCCTGGCTTCTCCACTTTCTTTCAGGGGGCATTTTTGTGAACCCATGATCCAGTTATGTGCAATAAAACCTTGTTACAATCCCACTGGCAAACAAACACCAACATAAGTTCTCTGCTGGTTGCTTGTCTGTGAGTCATTTGAAAACTTTACTGATCCAACTGGAATTGCCCACATTTGGTGCATGGATGTGAAGTTTTGCATCCAGACCCTGGAAACCTGCCAGTGGCCACATCCTCAAAGAAGCATGTCTCTTTCTCCCCCAGCAGCCATAAACTGCCATTCGCCTCTCTGTGCAGGGTGGGGTCTGGGAATCATATCACCTATTTATGTCCAAAGCTTGGTTGGCTTGATCTTGTGGACATCTTCTGCAGGAAACCACAGCTGCTGTGAGTGTTAATGCAATGCCCATGTAATGTTTAGAAGACACCATTTTACAGGGTGTGTGTGTGTGTGTGTGTGTGTGTGTGTGTGTGTGTGGTTTAAGGGGGAAAGTAGGGGTGGATATGATCATATCTCATTGTATGAAATTATCAAAGAATGAGAAGAATTATAATAAATCTTAAAACAATATATTGCTATCCAATTTTAAACAAAACACTTGCTGATGCTTAGTCATTCTTAGTTGGTACTTTTCTTTATGTACAAACACACTTCTAGACAACCGATTCCTAAATCATTTCCTCAAGGGAAAATTATCTATTAATGGCAAAAGCGGGGTGTATGCTTTATATTTGCATACATTTCCATGATTCTGCTTTTATATTATACATTCTTTTACATTCTCCCTTTTTCTTTTTCACTAACTCCTTTCCTTCTGAACATTGTGCTATGTAGCACAGACTGTCCTCAAACTTCTGATCTTCCTGCCTTTGTCTCCAAAACGCTTAGATCACACACACACACACACACACACACACACACACACACACACACACATACACACCCCACAATATCTGATTTGTATTTTATGCTATTAACTCAGTGAATACTGTTTCAAAAAAATCAAAATTCTTGCAATTATTTTTTCACTGAATTTTATGATTGTTACCATAAATCCTCAAATACTTTTGCTTATGGAAGTGTATTTATATTTCTGGGATTTCCTTGTAGAAATTCAGCAGTACCCATGGAACCCACTTCTACTATTAGTTCTTGTCACTCTAGGGAGGTGGGTGGGGACCTTTAATAGAAATGCAGAGGGCAGTTTCCTGATACACCCACGATGTGAAAGGGAGGGGGCACTGGACTTCCACCATCAGTGCTGGGGCAGCAGATGCCAAGAGCCTGTGTTCAGAAGTCACCTTAGTATCAGCTGAAAGTCTCTCATGCAAAAGGAGAGGAGGGCTTGTTCCCAAGGCCCTCTAAACCTACTGCAAGGCCTGCCAATATGTAAGAACTAAGAATTAAATTTCTTTACAACAAGAATATTTTTAAAAATTCAAATATGTAAAATGACTCCAGAGTGGTTGACATTTCCTAATTAAAATACTATAGTTTTCCCAAATACTTAGTGATACAGTTTTTGTTTTATTAACAAGAAATCCAACCCAATGACAACTTTGCTTAAAGATTTTTGTTTATGTTTCTTATATCTATCTATGTGTGCATCTCCGTGTGGGTTTGTGTATGTGACTGCAGGTGTCTGAGGTGATCAGCAGTATAGGAAACCCAGAGAATGGAGTCACAAACTACTGTGAGCAGTTTAAAGTGGGTGCTGGGGACTGAAGTCATGTTCTTTCATAGAGCAGCAAGCTTTCTTACCCACTGAGCTGTCTCTCCAGCCTTCAAACTTCTTGTCACTTTGTGGTTGATAAAAATAGATACACAGGTAACTTAGTTATAATAGAGAGAAAATATTTTAGAAAACCAAGTGCTTCTTAAGAAATTCTAGGAAAATTTTCAAAATTGTTAAGTTTGAGGAATATTTATCTATTTATGTATTTCATATCTATATATACACATCTATCTATCTATCTATCATCTATCTATCTATCTAGCTAGCTAGCTATCTATCATCTAGTGAAGTTTACAAGTACATAGGTCAAAGTTTTTCTGATGTTTTTCATGCATGGCACACATGTAACTTCACAGCAGCTTTTTACCACACTATAGACAGCAAAGTGACCAGGGCTCAATGCTGCAGTGGTTTCTGTCCCTGGTGCTATGATTGGAGGGGACAGAAGGACTGATAACCTTTGTCTACATTCTGAGTCTGTCTGCCATCCTATTTTCCTTCTTTCCTTCTCCGTCCCTCCTTCTTTCCCTTCCTCCCTCCTTCCCCCCCTCCCTTCCATCTCTTCCCCTTTCTTGCCCCTTTATTGGTTTTATTTTTATTTTGCTGTGATTTATTCCAGAAGATGAGTAGAGGGGAATAGACACGTGTGTCAGTTTTGGACTTTTCATTGACTTCAAGGGGAATAAATTTAGGCAAATTGTTCTTACTCTATAACTTCTTTTTCCCATAGTAGGTATTTTGTTGGTTTAAAATCCAGCTGAGTTCTGGTTGAGGTCACAAGACCTTGAAGGATGCTGTGTCCTGGCGAGTGCTCATGTCATAGTAACTGATGTTGAAACCAGCTCAAATAACACCCAAATTGGAAGTGACAATAGCATGTTGAAAAGTTTTCAAGTAAATCTCAGCTCCACTTTCCCCAGATTTAATTTATGCTTCGCTGTAGTTTCAACCATAAGCATAAATAATTCATTTTCAGCTAAGGGTCACAGTGGGGTGGCCCTGAACCTTGCACTTCATTTTGGTAATTTCTACAGATGGATGGGAATTCAAACTGTTGTCTGAAATGGGTCCTTTTCTCTTCTCTTCTCTTCTCTTCTCTTCTCTTCTCTTCTCTTCTCTTCTCTTCTCTTCTCTTCTCTTCTTCTTTTCTTTTCTTTTTCCCCTTTCCTTTCCTTTTCCATTTTCCCTTTTCCCTTCCCCCTTTCTCCTTTTTCCTCTCCTCTCCTCTCCTCTCCTCTCCTCTCCTCTCCTCTCCTCTCCTCTCCTCTCCTCTCCTCTCCTCTCTCTCTCTCCTTTTTCCTTTCCTTTCCTTTTTCCTTTCCTTTCCTTTCTCCTTTCCTTCCCTTCCCTTCTTCCCTTCCCTTCCCTTCCCTTCCCTTCCCTTCCCTTCCCTTCCCTTCCCTTCCCTTCCCTTCCCTTCCCTTCCCTTCCCTTCCCTTCCCTTCCCTTCCCTTCCCTTCCCTTCCCTTCCCTTCCCTTCCCTTTCCTTTCCTTTCCTTCCCCATCCTCCCTTTACTCTTTCCTTCCTTTCCACCTGATTCTCTTTCTTTTGTACTTTCACTCCTTTGTAAAGATTGTCTATTTTCTTTTAGGGTTGGCTCTAAAGATAAGAGCAAAGCCAAGTGTCTGAGATGTGGAATTCATCAGAAATATGACAGTTTTTATGTTTCTCCCTACTTCTTTTTTGTCCATTAATTTCAGACAGTAAAAAAGAGTTCATTAAGAGTGACTTTCATGTGGTTACCTCCTGTTGCAATAAAAAAAATTCATAAAGAAAGAAATCCACCCAGAAATGGAGTTTTATTTAGATTATCAATCAGGTTAATGCCTTCAGAATATGCTTTAATTAGTAAGAATAATCCCCATGCAGCCCATGTCTATTCTTCAAACATTTTTTACATTTAGCAACCGCTAGAAGTTATTAGTCATTTATTTGATTTATAAAATGCACTCATCACCCTGGCCTCTGGGCATATTTACAACAGTGATGTGAATTTAATTAATACAATGTTGCTTGGTTTTCCCCAGCAAACGGATTTCCTCACCTCCCTCCTGTAGCTACCAGGAGTCAGGAAGAGAGCCAACTTACACAGATGGCTTGAAAGAAGTCTCAACTGCTGATGTTTCAGGCTAGGAAGTGCATTTCACAGAATGCCTTTCTCCTGTTGCTCAGGTGCTTGACACCCACAAAGAGGAGTGGCTATACCATCACATGAGTTGCAAAGCAGGGTGGAGAAAAACCTGGAAATGTTGCCAAGATTTCCTCCACCCCTTCCCCCACTCCCCCAAATAAAGATCCAGGCAACGGAAAGCAGAATTTAGAATATTTCATTTCAATAGCAGGTGCGCTGAAGACACTGGCAGATACATGAGTTCTGGGTATCCCATGTCTTCACAGGTGCCTTTTTGTCCCCTAGATCTCCTTACCGTGAATGCAGGAAACAGAATGGTTAAACTCATACATCTGAAGTCATAGGGTTTCATCTGGATTTCATCCAGACCATTTTAAGAGTTTTCGTCTGCAAAATGGGATGAAATAGCGTATGTGGGTCAAGAGATAATGTGTGAGAAGTGTGTCTCACAGAGAGAACCGAGGAAATGCTGCTGTAGTTTTTAATGAAACTAAAATGCTGTTTTAGTTTTTATGTAGTTTTTTTAGTTGGAAAGTCACCTGGAGGGCTGTGGGGCTGGCTTACAGGCACTACAAATCACACTTAAACAGAAGTAGAAGGCTCCCATCATTGGAACTCTTCCCTTGAGTAAGGAATTCTGGTGACACTTCACCAGCTCCAAGTTTCCTGAGGATTTTAATAGTCTTGGCAATGCTGTCACCAAAAATGGAACACAAGATCTTGACCACACACGGGAGGGGAGTGAACAGTGCCTCACCCTTGTTGACTCTGAGTAGAGAAATTAAACTGGGCATGATGGTAAAATCCTAGCATTCGGGAAGCCAACACAGGAAGTTACTAGCTCAGGCCAGTCTGTAGTTATAAAGTGACATTGAGTCTACATGGTAATTAGAAACACCTTGAGTGTGTGTGTGTGTGTGTGTGTGTGTGTGTGTGTGTGTGTGTGTGTATGTGTATGAGGGTGAGAGATTTATTATACATAAGCAAAAGCTTTCTACTGATTGTTCAATAATAAGAGTCTTATAAAAGTTCTTAGGGATGTGAAGAAATGCAGTCATGAGAAAGTTTGTAAGACATTTATTTTATTCTTTGAAACATTAATTTTAATCTAAAGCAGAGCTACTGGGTGAACGTCTAACATATATATTTATATTTTAGCATTTTTACTTATATATTTGATATATTTCCACAAGTTACCATGGTTCGATTGGTTATCCTCAAGGGATTCACATCTGATTGCAAAAAGCTCTCTCAGTGAGAGAAGACTTCATGAAAACTGACCAGTCCACAGTTGGCTCAGCTGTGCTGTGTGATTATCTGTTGGTGTTTGTGGGAAGGTTGGGGGAGGGTTTCACATCATTCACGCCACTTCTACTTATCTTTTCATTTGTCTGGTAATCAGCATAAAGTTTTGATACTTGTTAAAAGGTCTTGATTCTGATCGTCAACTTGACAGGTTTTAGAATCACCCAGAAGACCACCCTCTGAGAAGCCTATAGACATTATTTTGATGAGATTCATTGAGGTGGCAAGACCCATTCCCTAGGCTTGTGTCCTGGATTACTAATTCATGCTACTTTTCTATCTCCACCATGATGAACTGTACCCTGGAAATGTAAGCCCAAATAAACCCTTTCTCCATGAAGTTGCTTTGGTCCGAGTATTTTATCACAGCAACACGAAGAAGAAATCAGTAACTGTGGCTTTGCCTACTAAAGTCCAAAATGTATATTTAGGAAGAGAGAAACTAGACATGTTGGTCCACACTTGTAATCCTAGTGCTTGAATGGTGGAGGCAGAAGGATTGAGAGTTTAAGATCAGCCTGAACTATGTGGCAAGATTCTGTCTAAATAGATGAATAAATAGAAACTAAAAGGAGAACTTTACATAGTTACTTGCCATGTAAAACAATTTTATAATTTTTAAAGATTTTCCCACTTTTCTCTTATATGTTTTACTTAACGATTCTTATTTTTTCCCCATTGTGTTTATATATACGGTATATTCAGATCAAATTTTATGTCAGTTGTTTTTATTGAGCTATCAAGTAAAAGCCTCCAAAGCAGGTAAATGATCATACTGTCAGCTGCTCAGACCTTCCAGAAACCTTAGAGAGCTTCCTTACTCTACCCTCAACCCTCCCAAGGTACTGCTGCAGCTGTCAACTCCCGGCTCTCTGCATCACATTCTGTACCAGAAGAGAGCCCACTGCTCCAGCCCAAATGGCCACCTATATAGGAAAAGTCTCTTCGCCTGAGATTAGGTAGCAGCATAGGAAGCAATGTTCTTGAAATTCCCCCGCTTTCCTCACTCTGCTGAGAGGTCGGGAGGAACATTCTAGGACAGTTTCCCTTAGAGATCCAAAAAGTATCTTCTCACCTGTCTTCCTACAGGCTCTTTTCCCTTCCCGAAGGACAAACCTTCCTTCCTTGGGATGGACCAGTTGAAATTTGTCCCAGACTTTGGGCTCTGCTTACCTCCTTAGATAGCCTCTGGAAGATTGGTTCTTCCACGTGGGTGGAGCATCTCACTGTGACTCTATAGTGGGATTTGAGGGCCAAAGTGTTTCTTATTAATAAAGTACCTTGGCCCTGGTAATCTTTTAAGAAGCTTTATTAAGAGGTAGCTGGTGAGGATCATGTTGGGAGGATTCCAGAGTCCTAGCCAAATACTGCCTCCTAATGCTACTCATAGACCCATCTGCTGCTGTATCAGCAGTGCTCTCCACCTCCTATCAGACCTACTAGGTGGATGGGTGCCACCACTTACAAACACATTTGCTGGATGTTATTATTTTGCCTTGTCCAGTGTTTTACCAAATATGGTTGGTTTCATCACTTGGCTTGTATTACCGTCACTGCGTGGACCGTAGGACTCATTACTTATATAAAGAACACTATGTACTCAAACACACAAGAGCACAAAACTAATGGGGCAGATTTTTATGAAGCTGTAAATGTCTGCATTTCCTTTTTTTTGAGGGGGGGGTTATCTTCAGGGCCTGCTAGCACTAGCTCTTAGAAAGAGGGATGCCAGATTTCATGTTTCAAGAAAACTAGGAAACTTTAGCACTTAAAATTTGCGACACTCGCAATGCATGAAACATAATATGTTTGAATCGACTCCATGTCTAACAACATAAACCTGAGGCAAAGGAAAATATCTTTATACACCAAAAATGAGTTTCATTAGTGAGTGCATGTGGACAGAGACAGTGATTTTTCTAGATTCTAGTCATATACTTATTGGATAACAGTATATCCAGACGTGCAAGCGCTATATTCTTTGGGGTGTTGTTCAACTGTGGACTGTTCTTTAAGTGTTCTTTGGAATGCTGAGATCAGTTCTCTCTTGTATCCTTCTGTCAGAAGGAGGCTTCCCACTATTTGGATGGGACTGGACCTGCAATTCCCACTAATTCTTCTGGTATTACAGTAGCACCATGTTAATTCTGCCAGGCTGGTCAGTAGCGTGTTTGTTTCTAATCAGATCCACACTCAAATTCTCAGGAATGAGAGAGTATGAGATGACTGGGGAATGAAGGTCACACAGAAGGAAGATGGCTGCCTTTAACTGCCTTCTTCCTGTTGTTTAGATGTTTATACCCATGGACATGCATAACAGATAATCAGACTAGATTCTGAGCTATTCCCATAGAGTCTGCAGGAGAAGACATAGTATGGACTTTAGAGCATAATTCTTTATTGCTTAGCAATGAAATCAATGCTTTAAGTGAAATTGAAATAGAAATTTCCCAGAGGAGGGGAGAGGGAGGCATAGTTCATCTTTAATATGTGGGTAGGTAGAGGAATAGCAGTGTCTTCTGAAAATGTCCTAAGAAAAGAATTTCCCAGGCACAGTTGGTAGAGAGCTTGCCTACCATGCAGGATCCACCCTCAGCACCGTATTAACTGGATGTATAGTACACATCTGTAATCCCAGCACCCAGGACAGGTACATAGGAAGGTCAGAGTTCAAGATTATCCTGGGCTACACAGAATTTGAGGCTAGCCTGGACTAAGTGATATCTTGTCCAAAAAAAAATTTAAAACCTTTTTTCCAGGTGATGATAATGATAGCCACTGACAATCACTTACATATCGAGGGTACACAATCTCAATTCTCTAAATTGTCCTTTTAGGATGCTTCTGTTAGCACCTGTTTTGCAGTTGAAATAACCAAGGCTTGGAAGAATTCAGTATTCATGTTACAGAAACCTTGATTAGGGTTCTGTTGAGACTCATTAAGGGAAAGCTATTTTCTTCTGGTTAAAAGAATGAAATCTATCCCTGGCTTTACCTGGTGCCCAATAATTCAAGATGCCTCAAATATAATCAATCCTTAATCCTGTCAACCACCTGGTAGAGATCACTCCTTAAGCCAAGTTAAAGAGATGGGAGGAATAATTATCCCTTTAATAAGACAATGTAGTTTTCCCTCACAGAAAGCCCACATTCAACGAAGCCACTTAGGGGGAGTCACATTGTTCTACTAATATCTGTCCCATTTCCTGGATCACTCAGGAAAGTGTGCTACCACACACCCCTGAACTCTCTTTTATCTCTTCTATTTTCTTTGAGTCAAAGCCTGGTCATACTTTCCTAGATGCTCTAAACTTTCACATTCTATGAGATTATTCTCTACACTCCTTTCAAACACCTTCTACCACATAGCTACTTACAAATAGGATTTTTTTTGTCTCTTCTCCAGCTTCATCCTCTAGGAGGCAGAGAGTCCTAGTGAGAATTCTTTATCTTTTAAACATTAATAAAATTAATAATGTTAATGAAATTTCTCTCAAGCTCTATTCTGAGTTTATTAAGTTTTTTAATTTATGTGACTAAGAATCTTAAGAGGAGACTTCAACTTCTCTAGCAACATGGTACCCCAGATGAGATTTCCCCCCAAATCCCAGTAACATTATGTCAAAGATCACACAACTAGTAATCAAACTACCAGGGTGAAAGATGTATTAATTAGATGCTAGCAGGATGACAATATCTGGTCAATAAATATTTTAATTATAATTGGATTGGGTCTATGGTCTTTCTCCAGGGGTCATGAACTCCATAACATGTTTCATGGTGGGGGAGGATATATGCTAAAACACATGTATAGAAGTCAGAAGACAGTTTTATGAAGTAAATTCTATTCTTCTACTTTTTGTGAGTACTGGTGATCAAACTCAAATCTTTAGGCTAGTATAGCAAATACTATCAGCTGTCTTGATTAGCTTTAACTGTCAATGAGATACAAACTAGGATTTTAGGGGAAGAGAATCTCATTTGAAGAATTGCCTTGATCAAATTAGTCCATAGGCATGTCTGTGGGAGCTTGTCTTGATTGTTTATTGATGTGAAAGGGTCCAGCCTATGGTAGGCTGTGCCATTCCCTAGGCAGGTGATCCTGAACTGTATAAGAAAGATAGCTGGGCATAAACTTGCAAACTAGTCAGCAATCAGCCTCTTCCATGGTGTCCACCACACTTCTTTGGCTGTAAACTAAGTTCCTTGGTCAGAGGCAATGTTGCTATTGTTGTTTTTAATTTATTATTTTTTATTTTATGTGTGTGGCTGTTCTGCCTGTATGTATGTCTGTGAATCATATGCATGCAATGCCCTTGGAGTCTAGAACTATTAGATCCCCCTGTGACTGGTGTTACAGATGATTGTTAGCTATCATGTGGGTACTAAGAATTGAACCTAGGTCCTCTGCAAAAGCAACAAGTGCTCTTAACCCCTGAGCCATCTCTCCAGCTCCACCTGGTAAGGAGTTGTGCGGAAGAGAAAGCAGGCCTGTCTTCAAATTCCTGTCTTAAATTCCTTCTGTGAGTTCTCTCATGATAGACTGTGACTGGGATTAATTGTCAGCCTAATAAACTATCTCCTAAAGTTGCTTTTGGTCAGACTGGTTTATTACAGCAAGAGAAATGAAACTAGAATACTTGCTAAGCCCTCTTGAAGGTCCTTAAGTCATCCTTTAATAAATAAGAACAGTTGTGTGCTCAGGAGGCTACAGATGGAATAGTTTAGATGTAGCCAAGCAAATTCATAAAAATTCAACCTAAAAAGACTGAAGACTGTGGGATGGAGGCCTGAAAGGATATACTAGGAGCTGTCAACCTCCACTCTGTGCCCTCATGGTTCCCTCTCCGTGTTTAACGCTACTAAAAGTTTTGCAGGTGCCCTCTCACCAGCTTTGGAGTCTCTGCTTGTTACTCTTCATCTAAAAACACTGGCTAGCACTTGGCTCAGGTCGTTTGCTTTCCTTCTTATTGGCATACACCCTATGTTTCCTTCTTTGCCAGAGTCTGTGAGCATGCCATGTCAGCAACATAGATGAAGATATCTGTGTCTTTCCACAGAGTCAGAGAACTTATTCTACAACAATAAATTCACAATCTGCACTGATTTCATTGACTGCAATTTGCCAAGTATTCTTGATTTCCCTCATTGCTGGCTGTTGCCAATCACAGTTCTTTTATTCCAAATTTAATAACTGGTATTTACTCTCAGATCACATGTCATACTTCACATAATAATAAACAGATATGCAGCCTCCTGAACAGCTAAGAAAGAGTTAAGAAGGTGCAGAGTTCTGACATGAAGTCAGAGGCAGAGCTGATATACAACAGGGGAAAAGTCTACAAGGCATCAGAGGAGAAGCCTTATGAACCACAGGGGCAGAGTGCTCAGGGTCAGAGCTAGCAAATTCAGATCCTGATGCCAGGCCTTGGAGGGTCAGTTTGACAAGGTCTAAGTGTCAGAGAGAGGAGAAATTGTGCTTGAATTGAACCCCAGGGACAGAGGCACAAGAGTGTCAGCATGCCAATTTTCCTGGGTGAGGCTTGTGACAAGGGACCAGGTGACTTCCTCAGCTCATCTGCCACATTGCAGATGAGGTTCCCCATTTTTATAGCATCAGGTTGAGGGGTTCTATCCAGTGTCATTGATAAGCTCATTTGTCTGGTGTTTCCGATATGAGCTGCTCTGTTTTCAGGTGTCATTTGTCAGTTTGTGCCCCTTGGGGAGCTGGCAGATGTTGGATGTTACCATCGTAAACAAGATGAAGAATCCTTCTTTCTTGGCTCTCATATTCACAATGAAGTAACCCAGGTCAGGCAGATGCTTTTATAATGGAGTCATTAAAAACTCAGAACAGCCTAAAAACTGATATTCCACACAACATAGAGTGGCCCAGAATGTGCCCAGCCTGTTCTCAGCCTGAACCCAGGAATACACATGTTTCACAATACACATGTTCTACTGCCTCCTGTATGTCTACCCCGCTTCACTCCCAGATGCACTGTTTATAGCCTTCCCTGTCAAACCCTTCTCTGGACTGGACACTCCACTCCAGTCCAGCAATTTGAGGGAATTTTCAGAGTGGGCTCTTGATTCTGTAAGTGAGTTGGACTACTAGCAGTGTGACTGTCATTTGGGAGCTTGTAAGGGATGAGGACTGCCCGGATCTTCCCTGAGTCTGATACTCATCTTGGGAAAGGAGTAGGATTCAAATTCAGAAGGCAAGGTTGGTGAAACTATCACACTGAAATAGTGTTTGAAAATGCTGAAGGAACCACGGGGGGCTCCCAAAATGAGAAGGAGCATATTCCATCTGGGAAACAGCACATGCAAGGCACGACTGGGGAATTCCTAGCTGTTTTTCTTGAGTACAACATGAACGAGAGGTAGATATGGTGGCTTTAAGGTATGACGGCAAACACCCTGGTGCTTATTCCTGCCAACCAGTGTCCCTTGAACGTGGTTGTGTTTTGACTACTTTGTGAAGTCAAGAGTCGAGGAGGGGCAGTTATATTCCTTCCACGGCTGGGTTCTGAAAGGTCATGCAGCTTTCAGTTATTTCTGGAACCCCAAGCTGCAACCTAAGATCTTTAAGTAATTTGATTCTGCCACAGTCGCTGCTTTAGGATTCAAGGGAAGGTTCAGGAGAGGGAAATGTGCTGTTTGCAAGCCCACTGGCAAAGGAGATGAGTTATAAAGCTACTGCAGTATGGTAGGAGAATGATCATAAGGCTTTGAACTAGGGCGACATCAGCTACAACAGAGAATAAGTCTGAGGATGATTTGGAAAGTAAAGCTTTCGGGAGTTGATGCTTTATTAGATGTGAGGGCGAGGTAGTTGCGGTGTCACTTGGATATGTGGACCATCGAATGTTCACTTACCAAAATAGGGGACGTGGAAAGAGGAGAGGTTTTGAGGGGGAATCTTTGAGTATGTTCGGTATCGGGCTACGACTGCACAAAGTTCGTTTGGGAATGAGTGGAGACCAGACACGGGTGTCACAACTTCATCGCAGACGTACTCTTTCCCTCATGGTCATAGAAAACATAGTGGATTCGGGTTTACACGGCAACGTCCGTGAAGCTCTTACACTGAACATAGTGTTTTGATCACTTGAGTAACCAGTGGGGTCTGTATGAAGGAGTGAGAGGAGGATCTGAGGATGCTCTTGCTTAGAGAGAGGGAAGAAGAACCATCAGTGCTTGATGTTGTGTTATAGGATATTTTCCTACTTTGATATCAGTGGTCTGAGGTGTTGAAGAGTAATGGCAGCTAAGCAGAAGAGTCATGAGTCGGTACCTTTTATCTCTTCTGAAACCTTCCTTCACTTAATGAGTGTTAAGAAGTCTTCCAAAATATTCATCTAAACATTGTTTGTGGATGACACTTTGGTCCTGGGTAACTTCAAGAGTTAATGATTACGGAGAAGCTTGGATTTTTTTCTTTTCTCTTCTCTCTCTCTCTCTCTAGGAAATGGGAAGATTTGGAGTTGGGTCTGTCAGGCCACTCATCTTACTGAGTGCATTGAAGCTAGAGATGTGCTTTGTCCAAGATCTTTTCATTTTCTAAGATTTGCAGTTTCTTTGAAATCTATACAATTCTATGTACTTTTTTCTTTATTTCTTTTGGTTAGAGCCAGCATTCGTAGAAGTTGGCTGGACTGCACTGCAGTGGTTTCGACTCAGGCTGAATTGATTGGCTGTGCAGTAGACTGAAAGTACTGTGTAAATGCACAAATACAGCAAGACACCCCTCCCCCACCCGCCACACGGAGGAAACCTGCTCCCACTTCACCTATCAGAATATGGTCTGCTGCTCACTGTGGAGCCGAGACGGTGTCCTCAGGTTTTGTCCAGCATGGCTGGGACAGTTTCCAGAGTGGTGGTTTTTGTAACATCTGCAGCCTCACAGCTTAAGAAGAGCAAGCACAAAATGTGTTTTTGCAAATGTTTTTCATAGATTTAAGACATAAGCTGTTTAGCAGATTGTCTTGCCTGAGAAATATGACTGGTTTTAGCTGACAAGTTGGATTTCATGAACTGATTGATGCCAGCTGCCAATTGTCCAGAGAATGTTCGGTTGGCCACCTCCAGAAGACCCCGGGAAGCCTGGTGTCGAGGGATAGGGGAGATTTGGGTGGATAAAATAGAGTTTTCAAAAGCTAATATGATTTTGAAAGTATTTGAAATATAAATATCTACTAGTCCAAAGCTCATTGTTCCTTGTGGGCTAGTCTATTGCCTTCTAAGTTTTTAGTTTATTTCTTTCTTTGTTTATTAGATTTTCTAATAGAAAAACCCTACCAATATTTCTGCACATATTTAGGCAGACCAAATTGGAATTATGTACTTTTACTTTAAAAGTTTATGTTTATTTAGCATGTAAGAGGCCAGAAGAGGGTATTGGATTCCTTGGAGCTAGAGTTTTAGGCATCTGTGAACCTTCCACCCCCATGGGCGCTGGAAACCCAATCCAGGTCCTCTGAAGGAGCAGAAAGGACTCTTAATCACAGAACCATGTCTCCAGCCCCAAATTGTGTACTTTTTAAAAGAGAAAACTTAGGTCTTAAATTCTTTTTAAAAATTTATTTATATGTATTTTAATTAAAATAAAATTACATCACATACCCCTTTACTTTTCCTGTTTCCAGCCTTTCCCATGATTCCTGTGCTCAAATTGATAGGTTATTTTTTCTTTGATATTATTGACACACACACACACACACGTGTGTGTGTGTGTGTGTGTATATATATATATATATATACACACATTATATATATATGTATTATATATAATTATATAATACAACTTGCTGAGTCCAGTTTTGCTGTTTGTGTGTATGTGGTTTTAGGGATGACCACTTCATATTGGACAACCAATTAGTGAACTCATCCCTGGGACAGTCTAATTTTCCTTCCTCCAGCAGTCATTTGCCAGTAGTTCTTTGTCTAGGGGTGAAAGGAGTAAAAATTTCCCCCATATTTGTTAGCATGTCCATTGGTACTACCCTTGTTCCGGTTTTGTCTATCCAGCCTTTTTTAGGAGAGATCGTTTCACAGCAGACTTTCTGGCTCTTACAATCTTTCTGTCCTTGCCTACCATGTTCTCTGAGCCGTAGATTCAGGAGCTGTGATGTAGATGTATCTGTTGGAACTAGGCTCCCCACTATCTGTTGATGTCTGCCTTGTGTCCAGTTGTGGTTTTCTGTGATGACTTCCATTTGCTGTAAAAAAGGCTTCTCTGATGAGGGGAGGTATCTACACTTATATGTGGGTATAAGGATAAGATTTAGGATGTACTAAGAAATTATGCTGGCCTAAGCAAAATGGCAGCAGTAAGTTCTCTTCTAAGATCTATGAGTTCACTCTCCCTGAGAAGCTGGCTTGGTTTCCAGTACCAGGCATAAGTTTCCTCCTGCTGAGTGGGCCTTAAGGCCAATTAGACAGCTATTAGTTATCACTAACATGTGAGTGCCACGTATTACACCTTTAAGGATATCTTGCCATGCTGGCCACTGTTGTGGTTCCTAGGTGTTACAATTGAGTAGGATTATTAATTGTTAATTACTTCTATCCCTTGGCAACTTGCATAGTATTTTCTGGAATATAGAAGCTAGACCACAGGAAGGAGCTTTACAGTTAGACACAGCTCAAATCCCTGTGGTTTAAGTGCACAATGTGTTCAGAAATAGGTGCTTCCCTTCAACCTCTGAGAGGCAACCAAGGGCTAAATCTATAATGTATATTATTTTGAGAAATAATGGACTACTCTGGCCAACCATTTGAAACAGTTTTCTCCTGCCTGGCTAGGGTTAGGCATAACTTTATTTAAGATATGTGTGTTTGTGTCATAAACAAACTGAAAGAGAAAAACCCGCATGATCATCTTACTAGATGCGGAGAAAGCTTTTGATAAAGTCCAATACTCCTTCATGATAAAAGTATTGGAGAGATTGGGGATACAAGGGTCATACCTACACATAATACAGCAAGCCCACAGCCAACATTAAATTAAATGGAGAGAAACTCAAAGCAGTTCCACTAAAATCAGGAACAAGATAAGTTTGTCTCCTCTCTCCATACCTATTCAATATAGTACTTGAAGTTCTAGCTAGAGCAATATAACAACAGAAGGAGATCAAGAGGATACAAACTGGAAAGGAAGAAGTCAATGTATCTTTATTTGCAGATAATTTGATAGTATATATAAATGACCGCAAAAACTTGACCAAGGAACTCCTACAGGTGATAAACAACTTCAGTGAAGTGGCTTGCTATAAGATCAACACAAAAAAATCTGTAGCCCACCTACATACAAATGACAAATGGACAGAGAAAGAAATCAGGGAAACAACATCCTTCACAATAGCCATAAATAACATAATGTATTTTAGGGTGACTCTAACCAAGCAAGTGAAAGACTTGTATGACAAAAACTTTAAGTCCTTGAAGAGGGAAACTAAAGATCTCAGAAGATGGGAAGATAATCCATGCTCCTGGGTTGGTAGTATTAACATAGTATAAATGGCCATATTACCAAAAGCAGTCTACAGAGTCAATGCAATCCCTATTAAAATCCCAATACAATTCCTTTCAGACTTCAAAAGGGAAATACTCAATTTTATATGGAAAAGCAAGAAAACCCAGAATAGCTAAAATAATCCTGAAAAATAAAAGAACTTCTGGAAGTATCAACATCCCTGATATTAAACTGTACTACAGAGCCATAGTAATAAGTGGTATGTACTCACATTTGGCCTTTGTGCAATGCTTAATATCCTCACTTGATTAAATCTATTTGGCCCATGTGGAAGAAAATTCAATGCTTCTGACACTGAGTTGAGTAACAACAGAAGCATTGCTTGTGGTATTGGACTGAGTTCTAAAGGGAAAATCTACAATAAGAGCTGTCATCCCTCTGTCACTTTCTCTAAATAGAAAGTTCTAGTAAACGGAACATTTTTATCAAGTCCACTGGGTAACAAATATTTAGAATATCTTGAGACCTACTTACCAGGAGAGAGGACCCTGTATCAAGATATTACATTAAAGGAGTCAATTGATATATAAAAAAAATCACTATTACATAGATAAAACCTAAATTTTGTTATCCAGAACACTACTGATGAATGAAAAGCATGGTGGGATTGCAAAAATCATCCTGAGATAACCAGGAAGGCACTGGCTGAAATTGTATTTTAGTCTTTTATTGGACCTGAGATTTTCAGCCTTTGGAACCACAGCATCTAGATGATGGGTACTTGATAGTCAGTACTACATTGGTGATGAGTGTACTAAGTACGTTTAATTGCCTGAACACAATATCTGCACTCAGGTTACATCGACTCCAGCAGAAAACCATAACTGGAGCATCCAAGTTAATATTTAGACCTGACACACCCCAGTGTGCTCTCCTTCTCTCTCTATCTCTGTCTGCCTCTCTCTCTTTCCTAGTATGTCTGGGAATGTGAGGGCACATTTCAGCACAATCCCGAATTAGTTAGTTGGACAGTTGGATTCATGGAAGGTACCCTGTAAGGTAAATGACCTGTGACCTGAGAAATTCCTTTAAACTTATTGAAATACTATTAATGCATAACACACAATGGACATCTTACGTGCCCAACTTTGTAAGTTTGGACATGTGTATATAACTGTCAGAGTAATAACTCCAATAAAATAATGAGCGGGCTGGTCTGTGCCAAGAGTTTCTTTGACTTGTGGTTCTTCCTTCAGCCTTTATATATTCCTACTTCTCTGTCCCCAGGGAACCACTATAAATTATGTATTTCCTTTGTGTACTTATGCATATGCAAAAAATGTGTGTGTGTGTGTGTGTGTGTGTGTGTGTGTGTGTGTGTGTGTAGGTCAGGGATAGCTTGCCAATTAGGCTTGAATAACTGGCCAGTGAGTTTCAGGGATCCAAGAGTCTTTGCCTCCCCAGCTCTTAGATCTACTTTTCACAGAGGTTCTGGGGATGGAGCATAGGTCTTAAGCATTTTACAGAATAAGTCAGCCTTCCAGTCATTACTGTTCATTTCCTACATATTTGGTAGTGTTAAGGAGGAGGGCATGACTACTTATGACTGCTAGGCAAGCTCTCTACCGCTAATCACAGCCTGAGTTTCCTATAATTGCATACATTTTTTTTCCTGGAATTTTTTCCTTTTGCTTATTTTTTGGCTTATCTATGTTATAGGTACAGCCATAGTTAATTCTTTGTGTTGTTAAAAAGCACTTCCTCTGCATAGATTTGATGCCATTTTTCCCATTTCCACGTTGATGGGCATCTTGACTGCTTCTAGTTTTGGGCTATTTCCAATACAATTTCTATGAATGTTCGCGTGCAAATCTCTTCACACACCTTGCTGTCATTTCTCTTAGAGAATGGCTAAAAATGGAACACCTGGAGCAAGGGTGTGAGAATATTTATGTATTTTAGAGACTGCCAAAGTGATTTCCAAGTGGCCATCTGACCTTCCCTTCCCACAGGCAGTGGGGGTCCCATTCTTCCAGAATGTAGTCACAGATTGACAGGAGAGCTAGAAGGCACAAGAGGAAGGGTTTTGAATTGTAGTTTGGAGGCAATGAAGAGCTACACAACTCCAGACAAAGAACTTTAGGCAACTAAGTAATGCTGTTAGTGGAAGAAACTATCTTTCCTAAGGAAGAGCCCCCTGAAAGTGATTATTCAATACCAACTGGTCAGCTCTGAAATCATATACATGTAAGTAACATTATACAGACTGACCAGATTGTATTTATGTATTCGGAACACACACACACACACACACACACACACACACACACACACACTACATGGGAGGGAGGAAAGGGAAGAAATGGTAAATGATATCATTATATCTCAATTTAAAAAAATATAAAAAAATATTTGAAACAAGAGAAGGAAAAATATATGGGTTAGCTTAGGTGGCTACTGAGGTAGCCTGTATGGGAAGATAAATGTTCAAGCCAGTGGAAAGGGAGTAAAAGTGGGGAAAAGCAGACATAAGACAACTAAAATGAGTTTGAAGGAAGAATTAATGAGACCCATTTTATTTTGATCTTTCCTTGTAGGAATACGAAGAGAAGTTTGTTTATACTTTGCTAGCTTGGGGGACTAGAAAAGCAATACCATTAATTTTAACATGAAAGTCAGAAGGCACAGTGTGGGAGGAAAGAATTAGAAACAGCGAGTACAATTTATAAATGTTAGATTTGAAGGGCATTTGAGTCCTTCCCTGGAGTCTTTTATTTTATTGTGAATGATTACATGGTGTTTCAATTCCACACGCAACTTGGATGACCAGATAAACACGCAGAAGAGGAACACTGAAAATCAGTCAGCTGTCGAGTCTGCTGGTGACGTGAGGGTGGTGAGAAATGTGGGATGTGGACCAAGCAGGGAGGTTTTGGGGAGTTGCAAAGGAGAAGCAAAGGCACACACTGGAGAAACTTTCCACATCAGTGGCAGTTCAGATTGAGATGCCATCACTCCAGGTGCCATTCAGAGGTCATTTGTGGTATTTCTTTTGCTTAAGATATATTTTCTCTCTGTCTCTCTCTGTCTTTCTCTCTGTCTTTGTCTCTGTCTCTGCCTCTCCCTCTCTCCTGTATGTGTGTGTTTGTGCCAGGTATCCATGCTTCCACAGAAGAGCTGTGGAATTCCCTGGAGCTAGAGTTACAGGTCTTTGTGTGGTGCCGTGTGGGTGCTGGGGAACCAGACTTGGGTCCTCTGGAAGAGCAGTCGAGGCTCTTAATTGCTGAGACCTCTCTTTTTAGTCCCAATTCATGGTATTTCTAAAGACTGCACAGGTAGACTGATTGTGAATCCTGTTCTGTTTCTCATAGCCTTCATTCCCAAGGTGCTAGATAAGGAATTTAGTTTGTCTCTGCCCGGTTCTTTGTTCTATGTCTAGCCATCTTCATCCATCTATCTGCACTGATTTCTTCTTGGGCTAAGCAGCCAGCTATTTGATTCCACTGCTGTGCCTTTCAAAGACATTTCCAGGACTCCACCAACAGAGCTGCGAGCAGCATTGTTCAGCCTTAGGGAAATGTGATTTAAACAATTGCTTCAGGGAAATTATGTGTCAGGCATTTCTTCTTGCAGTTGGAATTCATATTTACACAACAGATGTCACATAGAGAAGAAAAGCAGTCTCGGATGCTATGAACTATAGTGGTGCATATGGACCATAGCACATCACGTGCATGACAGCCTGGGGTTGAACTATGTGTCCATTGTGCCGCCTAGCCACAGAGGTTCTATATTTTCATGGGGACTTCGCACTTCAGTCCCACCCTCAGCTACTGCACATGTGGTGAGATCACTGACTCCATCTTGAAGTTTAAACATAGTGGCGCTTCTTAACAGTTTATAAGAGAGAAAGCATTTAAGTGGGATGTCTCCCAAAGGGAGACACACAGTAATGATACCTCGGGAGAAGGAAGGAACAGTGTTGGACTCCTGACAGCACTTTCATCCAAAGCGGTAGAATTAAACATAGTGCTTTCTACAGACGGAGACAAATTTAAACATTCTTCTTTCATCTCCTTTATTTCTGTGACTATAACGTTCTTTTTGTCAATATTAGCATTTTGAACACTTAGTGTTTATTATACTGTAGAATAAGATTTAACGTGGTTATAGGCCCCATCCCGATGTCACCGTATGTCTGGTAATTCCATCTTCCTTTAGATGGGTTTTATGACTCAAGGTAGTTGCTCTGATTTATATGAGTCTATTTAGTTTAATTGTATGTTAAAATTTGGGAGTCACTAATTAGATTTTTTTTTTCTACAAGACCAGAATACTTTGTTTGGGTTCATGGAGTAATATCATTAGCCTGGCAATTTTTCATGGGCTTATTTTTAGTCAGTTTTGTCTGTGTGTTGTGGGGAGCCAAGGAATTCCTGTGTGAATGTGTAAAGAACTGAAGTAGTCCTGAGTGAATGCATATTGTTGGGATGAGCATAGCATGTCAAGGACCCAGTGCCTCAGACCCATGGAAATGGCAAAGCCTTCCCCATACAGAACAGGCTCAGAATTGGCAAAGCTTTCCTCTGGTCTGAATACAAATGTTGTTGGTGTGTGCAAGGATGGTTGCTCATGAATGATTAATCAGAGTGTACAAAAACTAGCAACTGCAGCTTCCTCTTACCAAACGTTTACAGCCGGAGACAGCTCACCTCCAGCCACCTCCTATAGAGACTAGCTAACCCCTCCTGCTGTGCTGTACATAATAGATATCTGCTCTGGGTTGTTGTGAAGCTGGTGAGGCTTCATCAGACTGTGCAGTCCACCAGACTCTAGCTTTTCTGTACATGTGTCTGTGTGTCTGTCCTTTCTTTGTTCCCTTGTCACTCTTATCAAGTTTCCAGTACCAAACCATGATGGATGTGTGTTTGTGTATGTGTGTATGTGTGTGTGTGCATGCACGTGTGTGCATGTACATATGTACATGTGTATGTATAGTAGCCAGAAGTTGATGTTGAGTATTGTTTTATGTGCCATCCTGGGCTGGTGATCCTGTGTTCTGTAAGAAAGCAGGCTGAGCAAGCCATGAGAGCAAGCCAGTATACAGCAGTCATTCATGGCCTTGGCATCAGCTCCTGCCTCTAGGTTCCTGCCCTGCTTGAGTTCCTGTCCTGACTTCCTTTGATGAGTAACAGTAATGCGGAACTATAAGCTGAATAAACCCTTTCCTCCCCAGCTTGCTTTTGGTCATGGAGTTTTATCATAGGAATGGTAACCCTAAGTAAGATAGATGTCTTTTTCAATCATTCTCCATTTAAGTCTTTGTAGTTAAGGTAGGGTCCTTCAGTGAACATACAGCTCGCGGATCCAGCTGGCCCCAAGGCATTCTCCTATTTTCTCCTCAGCGTGGTGTGACAAGCACACTCTTCCCTGCAAAGCTGTTCTGTGTTGGTTCTAGAGATTGAACTCAAGACCTCACACTTGTACGGCAAAGCACTTTACCCGCTGAGCCATCTCCCCAAGCCTCAGGCTTGCATCTCTGTGGTTCCTCTTCAGTTTCATCATCACCTTAAGAGTCTAGGATTTGCCTTGCAACCTGGAGAGTGCCCAAAGTACAAGAGAGTGAGTCGGAAGCCTGTGCCTGGAGGCAAGCTCTATGAGTGCAGAGTGCCATTATGATGGACTTCCCTAGCAGTTGGCAGTTTCTTACCAAGCTCTAAGTCCCTGAACTGCTAAGTGGGGAAAACAGAAGAGGATCTGCTCCGGTGTGCTGCTCCGAATGGCAGCGCCAGGCACATTGGAAGCAGAGAGAAGCATTATGATATCACAAGAGCAGCTGTAAACCTGAGACTCCTCATTACTGGCTTTAGAGCTTATCCACAGATTACGAAGGCGAGGTACCCATGCATTCAGGGATCCTCCTTAGTTCAGTTCTACCTTCCATAAGAGATCCCTGAGTCAGTGATTTACTGCTGTACCAGAGGCCCCAAACTTTAGTGATTTAAGGCGACAAAAATAAATTTTAGAAAATCCCAGTGCTGTGGTACAGAATTCAGAGGTGGCTGAGCCAGGGTCTCTTGTGCAGGTGTAGTGAGAGATAGTGAGACCCAGGAGCCACTCTGAGACTCACTCATGGTAGGCTTCAGCTCTACAGATTCCAGCAGCTTGCGACTGGGATGAGATAAGGCTCCAGTCGTCTACTTCACTATCTGGGTAGTTTCTTCATGAAAATTTTCTAAGATCCTCCATTCAGCACTCAAATGGAGCTGGGTTTTAAAATATTGGCTCTGACATCCCATAATAGATGTTCTATGAAAGACAATGACATGTGGAAGCCATGTTGGTTTTCACGACCAACCGTATCATCAGTGTCCCTTTCTTTATGACTGAAACGTCAAGACAGTTATGTACATGCCAATCAGGCTCAAAGTCTGAGAGCACAGACTCCAGTTCTGGGTGAAGTGTGGGCCTCAAGAAGGGAACAAGAGCTAGGATGAACGCCACTGTTTCCTGGTGTTAGGTGCCTCTCTAACATGGATGCTGACATTTAAGAATCTGTTTAAGCCTAATGCAGTGTCAGGCCTGTGGTCCCAGCTACTTTATAGGCTGAGGCAGGGGCATTTCAAGTTCAAGATGAGTGTAAGCACCTTTATGAGACCTTGTCTCAAAATAAAAAGTAAAACCAGACTGTAATATAGCTCAGTGATAGAGCACCTGCCTAGTGTGCATGAGATCGATTCTAGTACTGCTACCCCAGCCACTGAAATTATATGATTTCAAACCTCTCAGGTTCTGTGCTCAGTCTGTTGTAAGAAGTAATACTAAGACAAAATATTTACATATTACCTCACCCAACATGGGGCTTCATTGCCAGAAGCTGAGAAACTGACATAATTTACTGATTGTAGAAGACTTTATTCCCATCATCAGTTTCCATCAGTGTTGTTAGCGTGTCCTCCTCATGGACACATTCCTTACTAGAAGAAGGAAGCAGACTCACAGGACTCACAAGCTCAGGAAACCCCTAGGATTCAGGAGGGCTCCTCACCGTCATGTAAACAGTAACCATTGCTGGCTAACAGAAGACTGTCTGATGGAGTCAGTGTTGCTTAAAAGTCATGCATACAGCCGCAAGGACACATCTGTCTTTGAGTCGCCCATGCTACTGGAAGTAACCGCAATCAGCTCATTGGTTCACCGTGCTAGACTTGAGTGGGTTCATTTCTTTGATCTGTCACTGATGCTCTAGCTGTGATTAGATGCTTGTCCACCTCTCCCAGGAAAAGTCACACCACAGTCCGAATTCCTCCTCTCAGTACATTTGTCCTTCCTTACCTTAGAAACCTTTATCACCCTTGGTCTTATACTTCCTCACCTCAATCTATCGCCAGGCTTTCCTGCTTAGGACTGTCACTTATGTCCACATGCTCCTGACATGGCCTCCCACTGGAGAGCAAAGCCCAGATTTGGTTTCAGTAGTGTGCTTTGATTTTTTTTAAACCAACCTGAGAAATCTTTAAGAAAAGAGCATATTTCCACAAGTTTTGCAGGATTCTAAAACACAGGCAGACCTGCTCATCTGTTGGCTCGATGTTGTGTCTCATGTTGACCCAACTGACCATTGTCTTTCTTAATGTAAATGTTCTCACATTTATATATAAGCTTTGATTATTGTTATACTTACTTGACTTAACTTGGCTGCTGGCAGAGACAGTTGATATAAACCTTTCCTTTCCTTCCCTTCCCTTCCCTTCCCTTCCCTTCCCTTCCCTTCCCTTCCCTTCCCTTCCCTTCCCTTCCCTTCCCTTCCCTTCCCTTCCCTTCCCTCCCCTCCCCTCCCCTCCCCTCCCCTCCCCTCCCCTCCCCTCCCCTCCCCTCCCCTCCCCTCCCCTCCCCTCCCCTCCCCTCCCCCCTCCCCTCCCCTCCCCTCCCCCCCCCCCCTCCCCTCCCCTCCCCTCCCCTCCCCTCCCCTCCCCTCCCTTCCCTTCCCTTCCCTTCCCTTCCCTTTCCTTTCCTTTCCTTTCTTCTCTCTCTCTTTGGTTTTTCGAGACAGAGTTTCTCTGCTGTAACTCTGTCTGTCCTGGAACTCATAGATATCCTCCTGCCTCTGCCTCCCAAGTGCTGGGATTAAGGCGTCTGTCACCACTGCTTGGCTGTAATTCTATTTCTTAGCTTTTAGTATTGTGCTACCATTGGTCAATGCAATATTTATTCTTTACATGTTTATTCTTTTTATTTTTATTCTCCAACTTTGTTCTGCCTCTTCTTTCCCCCACAGTAGCTATTCTAGCGTGTTTGGTTATACTTTCACTAAATGTCCATTATTAGTTTGCATATTTACGTATTTACATGTATTTTACATGTAAAGTTAGAGCTAGAAAATTTAGAAATCTAGAAAATTTAGAGCTATGTTTTAAAGATATAGCCCTAAGTATCTAGTTCATTGGTTCAAAGTTTATTTTGTAAATCATTAGAAAAAAATTGTATTCACTTAGCCTCAACTAAACTTAACCCCTTCCAAGAAAACCCCCACAAAACCTCAAACAAACAAACAAAAAAACTTAGGCAAATGTATGGGTCCCAGGCTATGGTTTAAGTGAGAAGTGTCCCCTGTAGGCTCATGTATAGGCTCACTTGGTCTGCCCTCAACTGGTGAAGATGAGTGGGAAAGTTATGGAATGTTTAGAAAATAAAGAGGAAATAAGTCACTGGGGGGTGAGATTTCAGGGTTTGTATCTTTGCCTTCCTTCCTGTTTGCGCTCTCTCCTTCCCGTGTGTGGATGTAAACGCACTCGATCAGTTGCCTGCTCGTCCTGCGGTGATAGATTCTGTCTCCCTGGAACTGTGAGCTAAATGGATGAGCCCTTTCTTCCTTAAGTGGCTTTTGTCACTGCATTTTGTCACAGCCATAGAAGTAACTAATGCAGGAAGTTGTTTGAAAAAAGTTTGTTATAGATTTTTTTCAAGTGTATTGCTTTTTTTATTCACATTAAAATCAATAAGCAGGCATATGTTCCCTTAGATATGATTCAAAAATCACTGTTTAATTTTTTACCTGGAAGTTTATAAGTGGCAAAAACATGTATTCTTGTTCCTACAATGTTTGCTCTGTGCTCCTTTTTTCCTTCAGGTCACAAAGGGAGGCTAGTTTTTATCATCAAAATTTTAGTTTGTGACTCTTATTTTGGCCATTTCTGATAAAAACAAATGCTTGAAAAGGACTCAGAATAGTGCTTCCTGAATTCAGGCATCTGCTAGCTCTGAATCTAACTTTAGGATAGATTGAAGGACAGTGTGAGACCCCCTCTATACATTCTTGACTGGTCCTGTAACTTAATTGTGGAGCTTGTTTATTCATCCTGAGGACTCACCACCCTCTTGACACACAGATGTGGGGAAAGGGAGGTCATTTCCCCCTTTGGCTTTTCTTGGTATGTGTTTGCTGGCTTTGATTAACAGACCCGTGGAGCAATCTGAAATAAATTAGTACTGATGGTTGGAAATCTTGGTGGTTTAAAATCACTATTAGTACACACAGAATGTCTGAAGGCCCACATTCTTCTCTTGGCTGCATCTCTGTTCCTCACCTTTCCAAGGTTCTGTCAATAAAGTCCTAAGTAGCTGACTATTAACACGTGAAATGGGAATCAGAAAGGCTTGCAGCCTTCAGACAAAGGCATCGTTTTACTGGCCTGTTGAAAGTTCAGGTCCTGGTGGGTAGACATTGAAACAGACTAGATCTCAGGTTAAAATTAAATTTACTTGTTGTTCATAGTACTTTTAAATGGAAGAACATTATCTGCATATAACATTTGTATCAAATGCTTGTTAGATGGCATATGGGCAGAATAAAGTGAAAATACAATTTCCTTTGACCTCTTATGTGGCGTGGCTTTCCTAATAATAGGTAGAGAATGCTGAGAAAAATGAACACATATTTTGTATTGCTGACACTAATCAGTTGTCAGTGCATGACAGACAATATTCCCTTTCCAAGCCAGTGTTCTTTTCCTTCTTTCTTCTCTTCCACTTTCTATGCTTCTCTTCCTTCCTAAATCCCCAGTTCTCCTGCTTGACAAAGAGCACATGGTGGCCCTCAGTGAGGCCTACATCAAGTTGGAATTAATGATGGTGGGGATATTTGTTACAAACATGAAAACTGTAAACACAAGTTTGCTGGCACATATAGAGCTGAAGGAATAAAGAGAGGCCCCATGAGCTTTCAGGGAGCCCTTGCTCTGTAAGCACAGGAGCAGGCTGGGAAGCACCTTCCTCCTTACTTCATCTCTTATTAGGAAAATACAACCTGTTGAAGAACAGAGACATGAGAAACTGCTGACCCAAGGCCTTCCTGTGCTCAAGGTGGTTTTTGTTTTTGTTTATGTTTTGTTTCAGTGCATGTTTCTGGGGCCATGTTTATCTTTCCTTCTCCAGGACAACACAGTTCAGAAGACTGAGTGTAAGAACATCCTTCTGTGACTTGAAGCTTAAACAGTTAGTGCATTTACTTTCACTTAAGGCTCAGGGAACATCACAGAAGACGAGGCAGAAAGATGGTAAGGGGCGGAGGAAGAAAGCTGCTGTGAGATATTCTCTTCTAAAACAAAACCAAAATCAAAACAAAACAAAACAAAATAAAACAAGGCTGTGGGTAGATCTGGGAGGAGTCCGAAGGGAATATGTCAAATTAAAAATATAACCGAAAAGAAAAAGAAAAGCAAATGAAAAAGAAACAGAAATGAATTTTCTACTCAACTTCTCATTAAGCAGAAAACCCATTGTCTTCAGACACCTTCATCCCTGGGTTGGGAGTATTTACATGCCGTTTCAGTTACTTGTTGATGTGACTGAACACTGGGCCAAAGCAACTTGAAGGAAGGGTTTATTTTAGCTCTATTTTAGCTCTAGGTTTGAGGTGATACAAGTCATCATGATGAAGAAAGCATGGTGGCTGGAGTTTGAGGCTGCTGGTGTCATTGTGTTCACAGTCAGAACACAGAATGAAGAATGAAGAATGCTGGTCTCAGATGGACTTTTTTAGTCAATAAGCACCCCATTTAGAAGGCTAGTGCTGCCCATATTGAAAGTGGGCCCTTCTCTCCTTAGTTAAACCTCTCTAGGGTTTAACTCTCACAGAACACCACTGGGTGTGTCTCCTAGGTGACTCCAAATCCTATCAAGTTGGCCATGAAGATGAACCTCACACTTGGCTTCATGTTGCACCAGGGATCCTGAGGCTAGAGACAACAGCTTAGCTTTATCCTGTTCATCAAGATTTACACATCTGTCTCTGGAATTAGACCCATGTGTGTCTTATAACACAGACAGATTCAGTCATCCTTCATTGTTCAGTACCAGCAAATACCAAACACAGCCCGAACTTAGGCTCTTTCTCTCCTTTTGCCAAGACCCTAGACTTTCTCTTCCTAGCTTCATTACTGCAGAGATATTAAACCCCAGAGGCAGATTGTTCTGGAAACCCTTTATAAGTTAGTACTGCTGTAAGAAAATCATTCTTTTGAGGTTGTGATTTGAAGCCCATGCTCCTTACTAGTGAAGGCAGCTGAGAGCCTAGAAACTTGCCTCTGAAGGGAGCTGGTTATGAGCAGCAGAGGCAACTCCAGTGTGGAATATGCATGCAGTTAAAAGCAAAGCTGCACAAGACATGAGATCAAACCTGGAGTTATGTATCTGTTAGTAATTTCAGATCCACGTGACTAGGGAGGACGACACTGGGAATGTGGCTCTCTAGCAGTTCTTTTGAAAGATGGATCAGTGTGGAGTTGGAGCAGGCTTTCAACTTTGATTTTGGTACTTAATTCAAGGTTTTTCTTCTTCCTAAATTTAGGCCATGCAAATACCCTTGTGAAAATCCCCAGTCAGAAGTGCAGCCAGCTGATTTTACATAGGATCCTGTTCTTTCCTTCACAAGAAGCAGAGGAGGAATGAATTCCTTTGGGGACAGATTGGGCTTTGTACTTTATTATTCATTACAGGAAAGAATTATGCAGGCAGAACTTGGTTGTCAGTAAAGATGTTTGTTTTGATTGGCAATCAGTGTGTTTAGTCTATGAGGCAGGGATGTCGGATTGAGAGGTAAGGCCTGAAGGTGTCTTGTCTCCAAACTGGGAACAAGCAGAGAAACTAGCAGATGGGTAAAAGGATGGATTCTGCACTGTTTTAGAATCAATCTGACATTGCCTTATGCAACTGGAATTTTTTATAATACTTTTATTAGTAAATTGAGTTTCATACAATGTCTCTTGATAATATTCTCTTTCCATTCCTCCCTGGCCCACTCCCATGACATGCCCTAAGGGGAAAAAAAAAAAAAAGGTAAGTGCAGCTTGTGTGGCATGAGCATGGATCATGGGCATCACCATGGATTTGGGAGGCAGCAGGCTGCCCTGATCATGGACGTCACTTGGGATATATTAGCTTGAGACTAAGTATGATGAAGTTAGAACCTGAACTTGGGCTTCATTGCCCAAACCTGCAGGCACCAGGACCTCAAACAGGCATCCAGACATCCCGAAGGCACCAGGGCATCCCACGGGCACCAGCACATCCTTCAGGCACCAACCATCCCACAGGTACCACTGCATCCCACAGACTCCCAGGCATTACGCCAGCAACTGGGACATCACACAGGCAAATGGAATTTTTGATAAGTGTGAGTTGTGTACACATATTTTCTACACATACTTTTTGATCAGGCTGAGCTTTATAGGCAGGTCTTGAGGTAAAAACAGTGATACTCAGTCTGGCTACAGTTCTTTTGGAAGCCGCAATTCGTTTTTCCCAAGTGGAGACTGGACTGAGTCTCCACAGGGTTTCCCTCGCCTTGCCATTCTGGCTTGCCCTATGTCACTCCTTCCGCATTCTGCTCAACTCAGCAAAGACTTTTCAATATTTTCTCTGAAATTTAGCACCATGATTAAGAGCAATAATTCTCAGAAACTTTTAAGTTCTGGTCTCTTAAGCCTCCGTTTCCTCATTACCAAAATGGGGAAAAAACAGGATTTATGGTAATTTTTGTGCTTGAGATTGTGTGACAGGATCTCTGTTGTGAACTTTGTGAACTCACGTATCAAGTGTTGAGGTTTCTCCATGGTACCAAATGTACTTATTAACCGTGTAACTAAATGGTCATGATCAGTGCTAAGGAAGACTGAGTCTAGAAGTGACACCTAACAAGACAAAGTCTGCAAGCGGTTTTAAGTTAACAAAGGAAAGGTGAATGAATTCTGAACCTTTGTGTAGTAATTCTTTTGACTAACATTCCTGCCCATAGATATGGGGACTAATGGAGGTGGCAATTTCTCATTTGTGTCATATGAAAGGAGACTGTCCGCACAAGGAAAACACATTGGACCCCTGGGTGGGCTTGACTAGTTGTTTGGAAATCTGCTATAATAATCAGAGAAGACTTTGTTCAACATTGGGCCAATGAGCTGATTTAAAGTTGATGTTAAAGTTGTTGATAAGAATGTAGAGGTGTCTAACAGGGGAGAAGAAGGGCTCCTTACAGTCTATAGTGAGCTAGCAGATCATGTCCCTCAAAGGAAACCTAGGATAAGATGCTTGCGGATACCCAAAGCAATGGATGAGGCTGTGCTCCCTACACTTGAGATGCCCAAATAAAAACAACTCTGTATAATAAATACATAATTTGTGCTTTTATTAAGAGGGAATTTATGGATGAAATTATTGAGGATGAACTGTATTTTTCTTCCTCTGCCTTTCTGATATCGTAATCACATTTTTAGTAGCTCTCCTAAACAATTCAGAAATTTTCCCTGTTCCAAAGTCAGAGTCAAGTTAACAAATATGTGTATCATACTGATAATTACTGTGTGGTATAGCATATAACATAATGCACATATAGTAATAATTAAAATAGTGTCCAACACATGAACTTAATGTGCACTCATCAATGTGGGAGTTCATTTCTAGATCATTTGTCACATAAATTACTTGTGTTCTAGTTCTGGTCAGGCTCCTCTCTTGAACAAACCGAATGTTAGGCAATTGTTTAGAAGTAAAACTCTGGGAGTAGAGCCTACCCAAGACCTCTGACCTAGCAGTCAGAGGCAAAGAAGTGACCTGAAGATGAAAGATAATAACAATGTTTGACACTGGGTGATGTCACAGGCCTGACACTGATGCCTGTGGCGGACTGCACACACCAGGAAGAGCAGCTCCTGCTGAGTTGTAACTGTCTACCTGAAATCTGTGTGGCCACTGCTAATAGTGCTCTGTAGCTGATAGTTGTAAGTCCTGAAGGGAGGGACTCACAGGCTCAGGCCCCCCAAATATTGTCTTCAGATATGAGTATGAAAGTCAGAAGTTCTCCAGTGTGCCCTTCCAAGACATTTATTTTTCTAGAAGCCAGAAAACAGTTTATGCTGAGAAATGGGGCCAAGATTGGACTATAAATTGCAAAGATATGAATTAACATGACTGGAAGAGTTTCTAACCCTAGGAAAGGACTCTTATGGGGAAGGTGATCTGAGGTCAGCACATCTGAGTGTCCGGACTAGGAAATTTTATGACTTAATTTTACCTTATACCTCTGGGCATGAAGTCAATCCCCCTACCTCCCCCTTTTCCTTTCCCCCTTTTCTGTTACTCCCTCATTCTCTGCTATGAAATAAAGTGAATAGTTGACAAAAAACTGATAGGTCTAGGTAAGGTGCTCTGCAGGATTTATGAGCTAATGGCTTTGTGGAGCACTGTCCTGTAGACGATCATGATAGCATGTGTGTCTGTGGACCTGACTACTTAAGCACGGCTGAGGATAAAATGGAGTTAAGATGGAAGGAGCCAGGTGCATATAAATACCAGTATGGGCTTTGAGACCAGGACAGCAACGAGGGACCATATCCCTCAGAGATCATTAAGACATGCTGTAGGAGTGAAATAGATGGCTAGCCAATAAACAGTTACTTGGCTTATATAGATCAATAAGCAATTGTTCTATGGCAAAACTATGTAACTGAATATCTAACTAACCATACATTATTATAGGAATGATTTCACTTTTGCATTGAGAAAAAAAAAAGTTCTTCATCTAGGTCTTGGGACTGATGCTAAAGGACATTCTAGTTGCAGATATGCATTATTTTCTATTGTGATCTACCAGTCCTTGGACCATTCTCTTAGTGTGCAGATTACAAGGCACAGTAAATTCCATTTATTTGTTTTTAAACTTATTTTAACTTTAATAATGTGTATGCATGTGTGTCTATGTGGGAGTTTGTGTATATGAATGCAGTTGTCCTCAGAGGCCAGAAAACGTTATCATTTGGAACTGAAGTTACAGGTAGTTGTGAACCACACACTCTTCTGCAAGAGCAGTACTGAGATCTTAACTGCTGAACAATTTATCTAACCCCTATAATCATTTTCCTTAACTCGGAAAACACACAGTGCCATGGCCAAGACCAAGAGCTGTCTAGACGGTCCCCTGATACTGCATGTCCTCCATATTCAAAGCACTTAGTTTCTACCACCTAGGATGTGTATGTGTTGTCAAAGCAGCTAGTATAACTTCCAGTTTAGGCCTTTCAAATCCCGGTCAGGGGTTCAGCGTGAGACTTCTCTCTGCTGTTACGTAAGCCACGTTGACTAGTATTTGATGACTGGGTAAATCACTGGAGTGGTGCTTTGGAAGCCCCCAGGTTTTGAGTAGGGCCTAGAAAAATAACAGAATGTAAAGCATGCTCAGAATGTGGTGTGAAGAAGCCGTATGGGTTGGATTACAACATCTAACGATGGAGACAGCTAGTAGATGATCACGTCTACGCACTCCCAGTACATTAGAATAGGACTGTCATAGCGCTGACTGTTGGGGCTCTTGACTATTACATGATGGTTATAGAAGAGTCATCATTTTTAAAAGCAACTAACTGCATGTGTTGAGGGAACTGAGTTACTCTGTGATTGGGATTATTCATGATGCTGTAGGTGTTATCAGACCCATGCAATGGTAAGGTTGCACAAGCTCACGGATGTCTGAAGGCATGGAGTGTACAAACGGATGGCCCGCATCTCTCATCTTCCATCGGTGTCATCACACTTACCTATGAGCTGTCAAAAGAAGAAAAACTCCAGGTCTGATTCTTGGAGAGTAGATCCATGTGTTGATCCTTGATGGAATTGAGCTGCTGGCAACCTGACAGCTACACTCTGAGAGGTCCCTGAGAGTTGTTGTTGAGGGAAGATCCTGCAAGAGGACAAGACTGTAAGCAGTTTACTTGGCCATTAACTTTTTGACGAAGAAATGGCATACTGTAGACATTAATTCCTGAGCGGTGACCAATGACTTGGTTCTCTGTGTCTAGAAGGAACATGATGGAAGAGGGAATATTAGAGAGTTGGGTGACGATCCTTAAAAGAACAAATGGGATTCAGCACAAAGTCTGTAGATGATTGAGTTCATAGCAGCAGTTGTTAGTGTAGGATGACTTACCCTGTGGGACCAGTCAGATTTTATTCTCCGTTATCTGAGTGCTCACAAAACATAATCCCCAGTAATAGAGACTGCACACATCCAATAGCATCGTGTAATCTTTTGCCAAAGTTAGTCTACCTACAGCCATTGTTTAATGCCTGACATTTTGACAGTGAATTACGAGATTCCAATTTTCTGAAGTATGCATCATGTGTGTGTGTGTGTATATATATATATATATATATATATATATATATATATATATATATAGTGTGTGTGTGTGTGTGAAAACACAATTACTAACAACTGCCTGCCTAAGTCCACGTCAGATTGATTGCTTCATTTTGTCTCTCCAGTATTTTTTCTGGACAAAATATGTCAGATGGTTGTGTTATAATTTAATGGATTAGTCTTTCTTGTCATGGACTATAAGGAATAACTCACAAATCTAAGATATTTTTTAATGGAAAAATTTATCTAGGTGATAGGAACGGTTAACAACTTACTTTCAAAATCAAAATGGTTATATTTATCAGGTATAATGGTTGATCTTGATTGTCCCTTGGCAGGATCTAGAATCACTTGGAAGACACATTTGTGGGAATGCTCCCAGGTGTGTTTCTAAGAGAGGCTTACATGACGTTTGAGTAGATCACCTTGAGTATTGGTGAGGCCATCCCTTCAGCTAGACTCCCAGATTAGATACAATGGGGAAAGTGAGCTGAGCAACAGCAGTTACCGGCGTCTGCGTCCTGACTATGGGTGCAGTGAGTCCACCTGCCTCACGCTCCTGCCACCACGCCTCCCACCACGGTGGACTGCATCTTTGGACTGGGAAGGTGTAATTTCAACATGTGCTAAATATAACATTTAAGAATGAGAACTTTTACATTCTCCTTTGTCATACTAAGGATTTGAAATATCTGTATTTTACACTTACAGTGTTTCTCGGTTGGGACTAGTCTCTTTTCAAGCACTTGATAATCATGAGTGCATAGTGGCTATCCTATTGATAAACCTAAGGTCACACATACTCTAAAATTCATAAAAGTGTTTTTGTTTTGCACCAAAGGCATTGGCATGCCAAGTTTCCTTACTAAATAATATATGTCACTCTGTGAAAGCATACTTAAGACATGTTGTAAAGTCCTTTCCAAATACTTTGAGATTGTACACAAGTGGGATTCAGGAATTAAGGTTGTTCCAACCATCGTCACAGATTCTGTTATGACTAGGCATTCCAGTTTTAGTTTTGCTACAAGATTTTAAGTTTTGCAGAAGAGGCGTGTTTTGTTTTACTTTCCATCCCTGGGAGTTTTATTACAGAGTTGGGGCTCTGTAAAATGGTGAAAAACAAACAAGTCTGTTAACATGTGCACTGAGTAAACACACGGGAGTGCTTAGTGATCAGTAACTTGAAACGGGGGGTTAGACGTTTGACTTATATGGAAGCTTGACAGAGGGCACCAAAATGTGCATATAAATGACGAGACAAAGGGGAAAGTCTTTTCGCTTGTATAGGTGCTGTCACGACTTCCAGATAAAATGTTTCTTATTGGCTCATGTTTCGAACACTTGCTTTCAAGCCTATGGAGCTAGGTTGAAGGATGTAGAGTTTAGGGAGTGGGGGTCTTTCTGGTAGAAGCAGTCACTAACAGAGGTCCTTGGAATATTTCATCTGATTCTTTTTACTTGTTTCTCTTCTGTTGCTATAAAACACCCCAGCCAAGGCAACTTATATAAGAAAGAGTTTATTTGGCTTTGTTCTTACAGAAGAATAAGAGTTCTTCATGGCAGCAAGTGACAGGCATGATGACATGAGTCCCCAGTGACACACTGCCTCCAGCAAGGCTATGCCTCCTAAGCCTCCTCAGAAAGTGCCACGCTGTGGGGGCCAAATATTCAAATGCCCATGAGCACGGGGACATTTCTAATTTGAACCGCAACAATCTGGCTCTGGCCTGCTGCTCTCTTCTTTCCACTCTGTCATATAACAAACCACGCATTCCCCCTTCATGTCCGCAGTCACTGCAACAGACTGAGATTATTCTAATACCATGGGTCAAATAAATCATCTCTTTCCCGCAGTTGCTTCTTTTGGGAATTTTGTCACAATGATGAGAAAGACAACTACCATGGGTGACAAATAGTAAAAAGTAAAAATTATGGGGAAATTAAAGAAGATAAGACTTAGTTAGAAAGATGTTATACACGTTCTTCTGGTACCTTCTTTAGCTGAGGAGTCTAGATTGTCTACCAGGATTAACTTCTGTGATTCTCAGTAGAGACAAAGGGGGACCACTTGCACAAATGTATCATCTTGCTTTTAGGCAAATAACAGAGAGCAGGGTCTTTTTTTGTATCTGCATCTTGTTAATTACCTTCCCCTCAAAATAACCTGGATGCCAAAGTGACATATCATGGGGTGGTATTTTCTACTATACCCCAGTTCCTAGCCTATACATCTCATACTTGGGGTTTTTAGGAACATGAGACTGTGAGTAATATTTTAATAGAGAAATATATCTGCATCTTCTTAAAACATTGCTGAAAAAGAATTTATTGTCTCTGCATGGATTATCACAGCTGGTAGTTATTGATATCTGTCATAGTAGTAGTGAAATCACAGACATTTAAAAGGAACCTGTTTTTGTATAAAATTTTTGTCAGTTAGGGTAGCTTTATTACATTAGGATTTGTTGTGGAAGTTTATTTTTAGTTATATTTAAAATAATTGTTTTTGTGCACTGTTAGAAAAAGGAATGCATAGTCCTTGGCCTTTTGTATTATTTGCAGGTGTTGGATTTCTGTGGGGGACGTTTGATTGTTTATGATCTGCATGTGGTATCAGTAGAACACCTCAGGAGTTTCTGAATCAATAAAGCACCTGAGTTCAGATGCTTAGGTTCCACTGTTGAGTATGGGGTGGGCCATGATGGTGGTTCCATCTGCTGAGGTCTGGCAGAATTTGTACCTATGAAAATGACTCCTTGTCTCATTAGTGCCTGCAACATGGGGCACTGACATCACACCAGCTATCCAACGTGGAACAAGGAAGAAGAGAAACTCCAGACCTCGCAGAGTCCGGTAAAGTATGCTCAGAGAAGCTACCAGAGGATAGAGATTAAGGTATTAATTGAAGACTCCTGAAAGAAGAGGAGACAGAGAAAGGGAAATAAGCCTCTATGAAGAGAAAATTGTGAAAATAAAGTGAGAAAGAGGGCTCAAAAGCGAGAGCCACAGAATAGAGGCCCTTAGATATAAACAATTCAGGTGGGAGCAGGAAAAAAGCAAGGTTCTTACTGCTTTTCCTGATCATGGAGCCTACGTTCCCTCCCACTATTTGTGGTAGCATCCTGTTTCACAAACTGACTTTTCTGATAGCTGCGTTGTATGTGTGTGAAGCTCAAGAGGTTGTGTTTGAGCTATTTGGAAGGGGTTGTATGTTTCTCCTTAGTGGTGGTGAAAAAAATTGCCAAACTGTCAAAATGTTTCAACTGGAAATTCTTCCCACTGACCAAGGACCCCTGCTGTTGTGGAAGCCACAGTACAGAGCCAAAAAGCTCCTTAGTTAAACTGACCAGTTTTTTTTTTTTTCTTTTCCCTGCAAACCTGACCAAGAGAAAGACAAACAGTCCAGCTACTGGTGATGAGAACTCCACTCATGAGGGAACCCTTCCTGCAACAAAGTGACTAGTTATTTTTTCTTGCAAAAAAGGCTCTATCTTAAAATCTGGAAAGTGCTTCTTCAGGGTCAGGATACAGAAACTGTCTTCTAGAACTGGATGAAGTTGTATCTCCTGCTGGCAGCCAAACTTGGTACTGTAAGAGTGACCCAGGTGGTGCTGGTTTTGATGGCACGAAGGGGTCTTTGGAAAGCAGCTGGGCTTGGCATTGTGATAGGTCAAGAGAGGCCATTGGCAGCCTCCATAGTAGTTGAAGGCCTAGATTGAAGAGATCATGTAAAGAAGTTGAGACTTGGCACCATGAAGAGAGCCTATGAGAGGATATTGGTGAAAGTGAAGCCCAGTTGCAGCAAGGAATCCCAGCAGCATTCTGAAGATGCCAGTACCATGGGACAAGCACCAAGAACAGCATCAGCAGTGGAATGGAGCCAGCCAGACCCTGGAGGACAAACTGTGTGTGCTGCTGAGGGCAGAGCCAGAGAAGTGACCCAAGCCTTTTGGAGGAGCCCAGAAAATCATGAGTGAATTCCAGAAAATTGAACATTGATACTGTTTTTCTGCTTTCTAAAGACATTGTGAAAAGCTTGATAGATGCTTGGTATCGTTTGATCATGTGCCTTAGAAACCTCCTAATTGTTCCTCTTGTAAATAGTTTTGTTGGTGTAGTGTTAAATTTGCTATAAAGGTAAAGCATTTTTTTTTCTTATACAGAAAAGGGGAATTGTTGTCGAAATTTATTTTTAGTTGTGTTTAAAATAATTGTTTTTATGCATTGTTGGGAAAAGGAATGCATAGGCTTTGGCATTTTGGATTGTCTGCAGGTGTTGGATTTCTGTGGGGGACGTTTGATTGCTAATGATCTGCACGTGCTGTCAGCAGAACACCTGAAGAGTTCTCAAAGAATAAAAATACCTAAGCCAGATGCTCGTGGTTCCACTGCAATTGAGTCTGGTGCTGGCCAGGATAATAGTTCCCTCTGCTGAGGTCTAGCAGGGTTTGAGTTTGTGAAAATGCCTCCTTGTCTTCCTTGGTGAGTTTCAGCAGCAACACACTACTACAAGGATTTGCTACTACAAACCTTGGAGGAAATAGTAGAAATTTTTTGGGTGAGTGTTAAATAGTTTCAGTGACACTCCCACCTCTACTAACTTAAGACTCAAGAGTTGTTGGTATTTAGGTTTGAGATTCACTGTGAAATATTTGATTTCACTAATATTTCTCTGGAGCTTTTTTGCAAACATGGAAAACACTGGATTTAGTCTCAGTGTTTAGATTTTAAGCTCATAATTTTAATGGGTGAACAGATGACTTTGCATTTTATTTCAGTTCTTGATTCTTTTTGTCTTTGCTCAGTGTTCTGAGAGATGACGGCGCACAGGGCTGGCAAGGCTCACAGGGATCCTACGTCAGCTCACCACCCTCCACTCGGCAACTGTAGAGTTTTAGATCTATTTCTTTTTATATTCGTAGAAACACATTTTTCCTTTCCCCAAGTGAACTTTTGCTCTCTTTATAAACCACTCTAGATTCCTTTCAAATCTCTTTTATTCTTCTTAATTAAAACATCATGAAGAAGCATAATGGTCTAATATTTGTGTGCAGAAAACTCCAGTCTCCTCTGCAGATAAGGTTTCAGTTTCACCTCACTGACTTTGAATTCCTCATGTTTGAAATTAAAATTAAAACCCAATATATCTCATATATAACAAAGACGAAAAAATAATCCAATTTAATAGTCTCAAAATATCACATCACAATCTGAGTGGCTAAAGCTTATTAAATTTATAAGATCTAACAAGCTTAATTTTTCTCCTCCTCCTCCTCAGACTGTGTCAATTAATGTGCTCTGTGTGAGAGAAGTAAGTGCCATATAGAATTCACCCTAAGTGCATAAGTCAGATTTTGTTTATTATTATTATTATTATTAATTATTATTATTATTATTATTATTATTATTATTATTATTATTTTCAACTAGTCTGGCGGGTGTAGGACACATGACAGATTATCTAGTTTGAAATAGTTTTTAGGAAGGTTTATGACTTGAAATTTAGAAGGTAGGGTTATAACCTCAGCGGGGTGGGTAGGGCTGAAGTATATGTAAACAGGAGGTAGGCAGATTGCTGAGCAGCAGTGTTCAGTAGTGCATCCAGTTCTCAATTATCCATGGTATTGGGAGCCAGAGATGCACGGATAATTGACATCTACTCTTGGTCCAAGAGCCTTGGTGTAATGAATGGTTTCCATATCCCCTGCTCTGAGCACTGTTAACAAGATGCAGAATAGATGGTCTTCTGTTCCAGCAGGTTTTGTTTTTTTCTGTCCAGCTTTGGGAGGGGTTTCTAATGAGCAATGTGTTGTCCATGAGTCAAAGAGAACAATGAAGAGAAACTCATGCTAGTAGAGGCCACAGCTAAGTACTCAGCTTCAGAGTGTAGCAGAGTTGACAGTCCGCCAACTAAGAAGAAAGAGACAAACCTCTTCCCTTCTGATTTTGATTTGTTAAAATTAATAATAATAATAATAATAATAATAATAATAATAATAATTCTTATTATATCTATATCTATATGCCCCTTCCTCAGAATCTTTTCATTATAGAGACATGTGCTCTGTGCACCCCAGTGACCTGGAAACTCAAGGCAGATCTCAGGAAGCATTGTGCCTTGCTGGAACAGCAACCTCCTTAGGAGCCTCAGTGTCATTTGGCTGCATTTGGGTCCTGCGCCTTTCCATGTTAATGGCCACACCATCGCTATTGTGGTTTGGTTTTGGTGTTCCAGCATCAGCACACTGAGAGTCAGTGATGCAATTTGCTGAGAAGAGGCCCTTTGTTGAGAGAAGCTGCTCCTGGAGGCCTTTGCTGTACATGCACAGAAGCCAGTAAGCAATGCTTTTGCTTCAGAACAGACTGAGATTTTAAAAAACCAAAGGGATGAAAAGAGGTGCACTTCATTTACAGATAGGAGTTGTGCTACACAATGTTAAAACAAATGTCTCCACATTTGAGCAATTGCTCCATAATCAAGTGGAAACACCCCATTCACATACAATATACCCAAGCCTGAACATACTGACGCCATCCCACGTGGCTCCTGAGTACCCTTGAGTCTCTTTGTCTTTCCTGGGAAAGGAACTATAAAAACATCCCTGAAGCTTGCTCTGTCACAATCTAAGGTCTTTGGCCTCCAGCATCCCAGAGCTATACTGTAACTAAATGAGTACAGGCTCTACACAAGTAAAAGAAGTGTATTATTTGCTTTTCTGTTGCTGTGTTAAAGCACCATGACCAAGGTGAACTATATAAGAAAGGTTTTTTGAGCTTACAGTTCCAGATGGATGAGTCCATCATGGGAGAGGCATTATGGCAGCAAGCAGCAGGCATCGCATCAGGAGAGGAAGCTGAGAGTTCACAGTTCTAACTGTAAGCAAGAAGCAGAGAGAAATCCTGGAATTAGGGCAAGACTTTAAGCTCTCAAAGTCCACCTCCAGTGACATACTTCCTCCAGCAAGGTCACACCTCCTAAACCACCCCCAGAGAGTGCTACCAACTGGAGATGAAGTGTCGATGCCTGAGATTGTGGGGGGATAGTTCCGATTTAAGCCACCACAGTAAGAGAGCCTGATGCGAAAGAATAATACCTGACTAGTAAAATAACTTCATCATTTTCAGTGTATAGGGGGCGTATGAGTAGAAGATTTCTGAAAGGCTTGATTGAAATGACTGATTTTTAAGATGAATTCATCATTTACTTTTCTATTGCTGTGATAAAACACCATCTGGAGTTTGATTCCCAGTAGCCATGATGCTGGGCTCCCAAATGATTGTAACTCCAGCTCTAAGAGATTCAACACCTTCTCCCATCCTCTACAGGACTCAGTACAGACCTGCACATACATACACACAGGTGCACACATGAGTGAAAAAAATAAGATAGACAAATAAAACTGGCTTTCTTGTTAAAACATGAGCAATGGGGAATATGCTCTCGTTATGAAAGACATTATATATTTGTAAAATTTTATCTGAATGCAAACCACCTTTAACGAAGACCTGATGGATCTATGTTTCTGCTCCCTTGGATGTTATCTGAAAATATGGTGTTTACACATATAACTAGAGTAATTAAGAGTGAGCCTATAAAGGCTAAGTATGTAATTAATTTTTTTTCTTCAAAAGCCCTAATAAAAGAAGAATAGACATAACAGGACTCCAAAAGTAACTGCAGAGTTGCATCTCTAATTGTTCTTGACAGTGCAAAGCCCAATTACACAATGTTTAAATTGACACCTTGTACTTTTGTGACAACTTATGCTCTATTGAATTTGGACAGCGTAGGAATTTATGTGGAGTGGGTTGACAACATTGAACAGAAAAGGAAGAACTGGAGAAAGAGATCACACATTTTTTAATGTGTAATGCGTTTATTATGTTCTTTGTAGATATAATAATCAGAGTTTAAAATTGGAACAAACTGTATATATGTGTTGATTTGCGCATGTTTGGGTGTGTTTGTGTTTGTGTAATGTTTCTGCATACATGTTTGAGTGTGTATGTTCATGCATGTGTTTGTTTTCATACATGTGTGTGTGTGTGTGCACGCGCGCGTGTGCACAGCTGGCACCAAAAGACACATCGAGGAGAGAAAGAATGAAGACATCAGGTAGGGAAGGTTATACACAGGCCTGTGGTTGGAGGGTGGGATTGAGGTAAAGATGAGAAAGGCAATGCATGATCCCACATAGACAGGGCTTAGAGGGAGAAGTAGCATTTGAAAATCTCAGTGATATAGGAAACAAACCACCTGAGAAATTGAGGAGGTTGCTATGGGGTAAGGTGTTGGGTGGATATCAGGAACTCTCACTGAAGTGGGACAGGGTAAAATGGTTCCTGAGATTGGACATCTTCTATGAAATTAAAGATAAATAAGTTAAAGATAGCGTCCATTTTAAACTTGTTGTTAGAGGTAAAGATTCAGTTGGTCTATGGCAAGGGCCTTGTGGAGCAGGTATGGAAGAGTACACAGGTGATTAAAAAATGAGGATGGTGATAATGAAGTCTGTAAGACTTGTGGTAAGAGCTGAATGGAAAGGCAAGAAGGAGACCTGAGGGATGGAGTGCCATTGGAGTCCAAGGTGAGTTTGTGGGAGTCCAAGAACAGAGAGGACAGGAGATTTTCAATGGTGGCAAGGGCTGGTCTACAGCCAAGACAGTGGGCTGCTCCTACCCACACTCCTTTATGCCTTTATGGGATAGATCATGAGGTAGGGCTTATCTTTACCCGTGGGAGAGATTCAGCCAGGGCCGTGCTGCTACACTGCAACTCTATTTCTGTATGATGAAGTGGTTGGAAAAATGTCAATTTACTCTTTGACTTATGAAGAATACATGATGGGTTATGAATTAGAAAGTAAACTTGAATTAGAAAGTAAGCTTTCAAATGTAAATTTGACCTCAATATGAGATAAGCAGTTAAGATGTCTTCTAACAAATAAAATTATTAAAACTATTTGGAACTTAACTACTATCAAAGGCTGAAAACTTTCCTTGAAACCCTTTGCTTGGACACTGGACCTAGCTCCCTATGCACTCCAAATTATGTCAGACATCTGGTTGAAGCTAATAGGACCATATGGAATCAAATCCTCCAGTCATCTGACCTACATTATTGCCAGTGTCTTAAGATAGTTTTTTAATTCAAAACTAGACCCTGATCATAAAGATTGAACACTAATGAATAAAGATGCCTGGATTTGTTTTGTATGTTATGATGTATTAGAACTTTTCATTTTTTAAAAATTGACATTTTATTTATTTGTTTTGTATGCATTCACATGTGTGTGTATGTGCCTTTGTGTGTGCACACACACACATGCCAAGGAATGGATGAGGAAGTCAGTGTATAGCTTGGGAGGGTTGGTTCTCTCTTTCACCATGTGGGTCCTGGGGATTGAACTTACATGGTTAGACTTGGCATCGAGTGCCTTTATCCAGTGAGCCATCTCACTGGCTCTTTTGGAGCCTTTTATTCTGGCTTCTGACTATGCTCTCTGAGGTCAGCCTAAAACACATTCCATCCTATGTCTCATTCCCCTTCTTTCTGTCAAGCCTGATGAAAAGACTTGTTGTTATTATGTTTAGCCATGACATCAAAAACAATTGAGATGGTCCAAAACAAAGCAAACCCCCTGGCGGATCAATGTTCTGCAGCAAGAAAGTAATAATGGAAGTAAAACAGTTTTGAGTCTTCTTCAAAAGCTTATGTTTCAATACTCTCAGATACTATTAGTGAGATGAAAATATTGTTGGTGCTTCTGGGATATGACACCAGTTTACGATGGGTACAATACTGTGACATCAAGTGTTTTAGGCTGTATTTTCCAAGGTGACAAATAAAAATACTCCGTTATGAGAATCCATTCAGCATTAAGTCAAAAAGGGTTCAAACCTGTCATCGATGTTGCTGAAAATATGAGCATGAAGTAGCTTTCTCCAATCCCTTTTGTCTTGTGAGTCATTGTTTAAAAAAGTTTGTAGACCCTAGTTTTTTTAAAAATTTATTTCAAGTTTTCATTTATTTTTAAAGATCGTGTGTGTGTGTGTGTGTGTGTGTGTGTGTGTGTGTATGTGTGTGTGTGTGGTGTGGGTTTCTACATTACAGTGTAGTGCCTGAAGATGCCTGAAGGAAATGTTAGGTCCCATGGAAATGGAGTTAGTTATGGGAGGTTGTAAGCTGCTGCACTTGATGCTGAAAGCAAACTCTGCAATAACTACACATCCTTACCTGCTGCACCATTGCTCCAACCCCTGTGAGCAGTCTTATGTTCATTTGTAACTGCCACTTCAGAGTAGAAGTACATTTGGTGAGATGGATGTGGAGGCTGGGCTTTTCTCTTTGCAGCACTCTTTGTTCCCTCCCTGTCTCGGAGACACAGAAACCATAAATAGATTCCAGCTGGCTATCCTCTTGAAATAGTTCAGAAAAAGAAAATCCTATTCGAAAAACCTTTCTAAACAATCTGTTTGATTAAAGTCATACAATTGTTAAGTTTCTTACAATGAAACTCTAGGAAAAAATAATAAAAGGAAAACAGAGCAAAAGGAATAAACACCCCAGCCAGGTTTTATGCAGATGAAGAGAACTTTAGAAATCCCTGGGACCCCCAATTTAGCATCAGTACCAAGATGATTTTAAGAACCGCGGAGCTAAGCGTTAGCTCACTGTCAACAGAGAATGTGTTTGCTGCAATGTGTTAGGCTTTTCTTTGACAAGTTTAAGATGCCATAATGCAGCAGTTTCTTGGGACTGACAGAGAAAGCAATCCCTCAGGGGTCACTTTTCTCTTTTGCAGTGCTTGTATGTAAAGGCAAAGCCCAGGAGGTGAAGGGACAGGAGAGCTTTCTTTGTTATAGCTTTCTAGATTGCCTTTCCCTTTTTATGACACAAGTCCATGTAATTACTGTATACAGTGTGACAAAGCTCAGGAAGAAAGTTCTGAAAAGATGAGGTTCTTTGAACAAGCTAGTAGCAAACACTGTAATCATAGCTCCAATTCAGACCTGGAAGCCTAAGGCTCCCTGTAACTTTATTTGGAGATAAGGTCTGTGAGAAGCATGACCGAAGTTAACCAAGGTTATGAAGGTAGGGCTCCAATCTGATGGAGCTGGTGTCCTTAGAAGGAAAGATATCTGAGTTTTTATTTGTGTGTGTGTGTGTGTGTGTGTGTGTGTGTGTGTGTGTGTGTGTGAGAGAGAGAGAGAGAGAGAGAGAGAGAGAGAGAGAGAGAGAGAGAGAGAGAGAGAGAGAGACTGACCATGCACACGCATGTGTGTGGCGGTATGCCTATGGAGGGGCAGAGTACAAACTCAGGTGTCATTCCTCAGGCACTTTCTACCAGTTTTTTTGAGGCAGGTCTTTCAATGACCTGAAACTCACTGATTAGGGTAGGCAAGTTGACCAGCAAGCTCAGGGATCCAGCTGCCTATGCATCTACAGCACCACCGACACTCAGCATATGGATGTGTGTGTGTGTGTGTGTGTGTGTGTCTGTCTGTCTGTCTGTATGTGGGTATAGGCATGTGCATGCAGTATCCATAGTAGCCAGAAGAGGGCGTTGGATTTTTCTGGAGCTAGAGTTACCGGCAACTGCCTAGGACAGAGGTCAGCAAACTATAGCTGGCCTTCTGTCCTTTCTGTAAATAAACTTTTATTAGAATGTGGCCACATTTGTTTAGAGTTGAATAATTACAACAGAGACTGCATGGGCTGTAAATCCCCAAATATTTGTCATCTGTGGAACTTTACAAAGAAAATAATTGCCTCTCAGTGGTCTAGAGTCTTGGCATATAGGATTTAAAGTCATATTCTAAAAATATTCCAGATTCTAAAATTATCTTCTTTCTTGCCTAGCGGAAATAATATGTGAGTGATTTTCTCTTTGATTAAAATCCAATAAATCTCAGCTAGTCATGGCACTTTTTTATTATGACCTCATGGTAAAGTTCACCAGCTCAGCAGAGGAAGAAAACCCTTCTGTTATGAAGAGGTTAGAGGTTAGTGCTTTGTCTCTGAGGTTCATTTCTATGAGGCTTGGGTATGCTAGGCAAGTGTTCCACCACTGAGTTAAGTCTCAGCTCTCATCTTTTAGTTTTAAGAACGAAGGCCCACTAGCATGAGGAAGACCTCGGGCTCAGTCTTCAGTCCTATGGTAGTTTCTTTTGGCTTGTTGATGTCTAGCTCTAAAGCAGGGCTCTCAGAGTGAGCTGAGGACATGCAGGTTTTAGCAATGGACTCTCCCAGAACAAAAAAGCCTGGGTTTTCAGCAGTTGCCTACTTTTCTACTGTCAAGACTACCAGCAAGGCCAATTTTACATGTTGTCACAGGATATAAAAATAACCCAAGAATATACAGACATCTCAAAATGTAGAACCACTGGATGATGGACTTTGAGTTTTATGATAGGATTTTTATTTCAGTTTTTGCATTTATCTATCTAGTAACTTCTGTGTGTACACACATGCTGCAGCACGCATGTGGAGGTGAGAGCCCAATCTCAAGACTGGTTTCCGTTTTGCTCCTTGTACCACGTTATTCTCATGTTGTCAGGGTGAGGGGCAGGTGCTCTTCCTCTGAGCCATCTCAGAAACCTAAGCCTTATTGTTAAAAAGCACATTTAATAATAATAAAGTATAAAAATTTATATAATAATATAAACAAAATATAATAAAATATAAAATAAAATAATAAGAAACCATTTAATAATACACATGTAATTTAAGTTCTGTTTTATTACTTGTATTCCAGGGATAGCAAGGTTGCAAGTGAACACTTATGAATTGTACAAATTAATGGGGCTCACCAAGGTGTTTCCACATATGCAGGAGAAGGAGCGTGATGGGTAGTCCTTTGTGCTTGTCTTGTTTTGTCCAGCATAATGTCTTCAAGTTTCTGCAAGATTGTGTTCTTTATGCCAAGCTAATGCCCCAGTGGGGTATGTCTGTTTGATTAATCTGTTGATAGACTCCTACATTTGCTAAAGTGTACTGAGCACCCACAATGTGCCAGCGTCACATTAAAAGAAACAAATCAAAGCACTTCTCCTTGGAGTAGTTTTACCAAAAGTGGGCCCAGATTTGAATTATCTACTTTTCTCTTCCTGTGTCTTCTGTCATCTCTTGTCTGTCATCGACCTGTTGTCTGAGTCTGAATTTATGCCTGCTTGAAAGCTGTCCTGTGACTCCATCTTTCCCTGTGACTACAGGTCTACATCTATGTGTGTGGGGGTGTGCCCCTAACTAAGGTTTTGTTCTCTCTAATAACAGGACAGAAAAAAATCACATGGAAAAGAATAAGCTATACTTTACAGAAATCTTTAACAGAGTTTTATAAGGGATTACATCACCGACTCAAATTTTGACCGCACTGACCCAGATAACAATCAAACAAATGCTATCAAACAATATTTGTATGTTGTCTTCAACATTTATGGCAGATATTCACTTTGTAAAGTTGCTTTCAACCTACTTGCTGCTTTAGACAAACGACTGTCATAGCATACATACAAACACACGTATATTACCCATTGAATCAGAGACATGGAGAAATAAACAACTTAAGATCACAGATACGCATTAGCTTAGGTTGTAAAAGTTGGTTGCATGGGAAATTCAAGGCAAGTAAAGTCGGCTGTGACATTGTCCTCTTAAAGGCAGGTTAAACAAGCAGGTTGAGTACACAGCCAGATAGCAGTCTTGAGTCATATGTGACCTCAAAGTGTGTTAATAACTCTGGATATGAGGCCCAGTGAAAGTCCGCTCTCTTAGGATGTGAGAGATATTTTAGACACGTAGGTTGAGTCCATAGCTTGGCTATCACGAATATACCTTAGAAGACAGAGCCATGCAGATGTCTCTATTGCGATCTGCCTTTGATTCTGTTGAACATATCCTTAGGCGTGGTATGGATGTGTCATACGGTTGATTTATTTTTAGCAATTTTTTAAAGGAACCTTTGAAAAGTTTTCCAATTGCAGCCCCATGAACAATGTGTGAGTGTCCTCCTATATGCTATGTCTCACTGCTATTTGTTGTTTTTCATTGAGATAGCCACTCTGACAAGTATGAGATAGAACCACATGTGCTTTCTTAAAACACTGAAACATACATTGTTTCTTCCCATCAGCAATTTTATGTCTCCTTGGAAAAACAGAATTACTGAGTGCCCCAGTTGTCCTGCAGAGATCAATGTGAGCATTATTTGTGTTTGCCTGATGGCTAAATAGAATGGGAAGTTTTTATATACATCCCTTGGCTACTTATATCTCTTCTTTGGGGAAGTATCTATTTAGATCATTTGCCCGTCATAAACTTGATGACTTGGTGATTAATATCACTTTTTAAAATTTCTTTATGAATTTTGGGCAACAACAGAAGACTCGTCTCCATTTCTGTAGACATCTTCCACTCTGCCGCCTTTCCCTTTGGTTTTAAGTTGATTTGATGCTATCGGTCAGCCCTTGCTTTTGTTCCTGTGCTCATAACATTTTATCCAGGAGACTGGTGCCTGTGAAAATATTTTTACAAGCTTTTTCTGTGCTTCCCTGTAAAGCAGTTTCAGAGTTTTGGGTCTTACATTAAGATTTTTGATTCATTTTGATTTTATTTTTGTTCATTGTGCCCACGGGAACCTAGCTTTATCTACATTTGGATACCCAGTTTTCCTAGCACTATTTGATGAAGACGAGACCATTTTCCAACATGCTTTTGCCACCCTTGTAGAGAATCAACTGAAGACATTGTGACCAATTTCTGATCTTTCTTTTCCATTCCACTGGTTGCTGCATTCTTGCACAGCTTCGGTCCTGAAACCCTGACTTGGGGCAACAAAGGAAAGAAGAAATGGCAGACACTTGGGTGCAGAAAAGCTGGGATTGGGTGGGCTGGGCTCTCTGATGAAGAAGCCACAGAATCCAGGAAACTTAGAGTATTTATATAGTTGAACAGGTAAGAAGGACTATTGCATAGAGCTGAACAAGGAGATGGGATTGCTATGTACAGAGAAACTCAGAGGCAGGGTTATTATATACATCTGAGTGGGAGGCAAGTTAGCTAATCTTGCTGGAATAGTTTTATAGGGGAGCAGTCTTCATACTGTAACCATCCAGAGAAAGAAACCTAGAGTGGAAATTCTCTACACTATCAATATCTACACATGACCAGAAGAAGGCTGTGCCATGTCTCAGAGCCTCACCTGGCCAAGGTTTTGCCACATGTATGGTCTGAGGAACTGAGGTCCATGACAAAGCCATGCTCTTGGCAAATAGTAGACATTCACTCAAGAATGCACTTGCTTCCTACAACTGCTTGACATGTCTGGTTTTATTCCAGTGCATGTTGTTTTTGTAACTGTGGTTATGTAAGTCTTGAAGCCAGTTTTGTGCTACTTTCAGCTTTTTTTTTCTTCTCAGTTATCTTGGATGTTTAGGATATTTTCTGTTACTAAATAATTTTTGGTGTTTTTTCCTAGTTTTGTGAAGAATGGTATTAGGATTGTAATGGGGATTGCACCTAGTCTATAGATCATTTATACCCATTTTCATGATATCGTTTTTTCTTATCCATGAAACTGGAAGACCTGTTTAACTTCTAGTATCTTGTACAATTTCTTTAGTACTTGATAATTTTCATTTTAATGATACTTCATGTTCTTAGATCTATGACACTCCTCCCCCCCAAGTAAATGGACTCTTTCCTGATTTATCAGGAGGCTCGTTATTGGGGTACAGAGAGATACTGGTTTTTGGATGTTGATTCTTGCATCTGTCTTTGGTTGAAGCCTTACAGATTGTTTGTATACAGAATCACATAATCTGCAGAAAGGGTTGACATGATTTCTTCTTTCTACTGTAGGTCATTTCTCCTTCTCTTGCCTATTGCTCTGGCTAAGATTTCTAGTACATTAGTGGATATGAGAAATCAAAATGGGCATCCTTTATTTTAGTCCTGACCTTAGAGGACTTTTGGCCTTCACCTCCATGAAGGAATGTTAACAACACGTGGGGGGAAAGACTCAAGTCCGTGTAGTGTCCCTCACCACTGTGCTTTCTTCTCTGCCATTACTTTAGGGATGCATTTCCAAAGAATGATCTCTCAAATCCTTACAGTCAGGCCTGCCTGGAAGTGTGTGTGTCTTCTGGGGCCAGTCTGCAATGGTACTGCAAAAGAAAAAAAGGGGAACATATGGAAAGAGAAAAGGGGGGATAGGGAAATATAGGGATAGGATAAAAACTAGGGCTAAAAAGAAGGATTAAAATAAAAATATTAAATGGAGAAAAAAAATTAAATTTTAGAAACACAAAAAGCTACACAGTAACAAAATATATGAATTAAAAATGAAAAGATGAAGAAATAAAAAAAAATTTAAATAAATATGCACACTAAATACCATTATTCTTCCTGGCTGGAGTGCTTGGAAGCACAGGGCCTGTGGGTAACCATGGCTCTTGAGAATCTCTCTGGGCCTCCGTAGGCTGCTGGGGTTCAGGCCACAGTCCTATGTAGTCCTCTGCAGGAACCGAGCAGGAGTGAAGACAGTTATAGCTAGTCACAACTCTTCTCTGCTTTTTCCTGGCTCAACTCAACAGTGAAGAAGGCAGAGACAACCCTGGCCATGTATTTTCTCTGAAGAATTTTAGGTTGTGTGCCCCAGAGATGGCAATGTTCCTTAAAAACTTAATAATCTGCTTTCGTCATTTGATAAAAGAAGATTCAATATATTGCTGAGTCTAACGTTTAAATTCTTTTTGCAAATCCTTCTTGTTCCAAATATTTGCATTCTAAGACAAATAACCATCTATACAAAATATAGATTTATAAAAATATAAAGCTGGTGCCAATGAAGAGATTTCCTGGTATTTACTCATGTAAAAATAGGTGTGGAATAGATAACTGGGATTGCATGCAGAAAGCAAGTTCATCTTTCTTAGTTAGAATCACGTGGTCTTTGACATGGGAACACACTTGGGAATGTTCTCTTCCCTTGTATCATTCCCTTGTTTGGTAAGGAAGTAAAGGCCCTACCAGGGTCTGGAATTTGTCTCAAAGACACACCATAAGGGAATGTTTGAATGGAAGTGGTCCAGCTCTTTCTTCTCCCCATTAAGCTATGTTTATAGAGTCCACAGATCCTCCAAAAGGTGGCTAGTTCTGATGCCAGAGGCCAGAAGCCTTCTAGGATGCAAGAGATTGCTCTGGAAACAGGGAAGAAGAAATTTTTATTTTTATTTTTTTAAGTCTGGCATCTAGAAAATCATGCTACACAGTTCTGGAGTTGAAGACTTGGCGTCACGTTAATCTTTCTCTTTCCTTCGGCTTATATGTGTATAGTAGGCACTACCCTCTAATAGACTCATTTGTAGTGTTAGGAGAGGCACTGTGAGCATGTTATTTAAAAGAAGGATTAAAAAGAATCTTGACCAAGTTAGTTCATTTGTCTGTCAATAAGGCAATGTAGGCAGAATTCCTTCCCTTTCATCTGTACTTCCTTCACTCACTTTAAGTGTTACTGAGAGTCCATTAGTGTTGGGTCTGCTCCAGGACCTGGGGAGACACAGAGAACTCAATTCTCCCCTTTCTGTACTTACATTCTGTTGAAGGAGACACACACACACAATTGAGGAGAAGAACAGGAGATGAGTATAGTGAACGGCAGATTAAATGGTACTCTCAATAGGTTGTTTGCAGGAGGCCTTTCTTCGTCACTGTTCTTTTGCTCTGAAGAGACACCATGACCAAGGCAACTCTTATAAAGTAAAGCGTTTAACTTGGGGCTCGCTCACAGTTTTGGAGGTTTAGTTCATTGTCATCTTTGTGGGGAACATGATGGCACTCTTGGTGCTGTAGCTGAGAGTTCCATCCTGATCTGCAGGCTGAGGAACAGATGCTGTGTGGACTGGTGTGGACTCTTGAAACCTCAAAGCTAGTAATATACTTCCTCCAACAAGGCCACATCTCCTAATCCTAATTCTTCTCAAAAAATGCCACTCCTGGACGACGGATGACTAAGCATTCACATATATGAGCCTACAGGGTCCATTGTTATTAAATAAGATCTCTTTGGAGAAAAAGATGACAGAAGAAGAATAAAGAAATAAATGAAGAGTGACATAGGTATCTGGAAAGATTGCAAAATTGTGAGATTAGAGAATACTGAGCAGAACATAGAGAGGTTTGGTGTGGGACATTGGTTAGAGTCTGCAAGAGTGGAAAATGGACAGTGAGCCTGATCAAGGCAGACATAAACACCGTGGTCAGGAGTTCTATTCTCCTTATCAATGGGAAGCCACTGGACTGCATGAAACATCAAGTGAAGCATTTCTACAGTTCATAGAATGTTACAGGCTCAAGGAGAGAACAAATGGAGGTGGTAAAATGCGACAGGAGGTTGTTGAAATAAAGTCTGTGAGACAGGGAGATGGGGGCTTAATGTAGGGTCAGTGCTGAGCAACCTGGACTTCTTTTCAGGTGCTTGTAAAAATACCAAATCTATAATTAGACCAGCTGGATGAAAATGTGCGTGTGTGTGTGTGTGTGTGTGTGTGTGTATGTGTGTGTGTGTGTGTGTGTATGTGTGTGTGTGTGTGTGTGTGTGTGTGTGTGTGTGAGGTTCCAGTGTGAGTGCTTTTATGGAAATGCATGTTCAGGGGACCAGCATGAGAAAGTCAGTGAAACTACAGTGTGGGGAACACCGTGAGTGGTTTTTAAGTGATTTCTAGGTGTAGACAAAGCTGACAGCCAGTGTCTGAAAGTAATAATAAGGGGAGAGATAAAAAGCAACCGGGTTCTAGTGATACAAATCGTTAGGAACAGCAGAACCTGCTTGGTCCACTTTAAACACTGCGCAGTGTGTATATGGACTGGGAGACCACGTGGTAGCTAATCGACGTGCACAGTTGTCATGTCCTTATGCCTTAGTTAAAATAAATTTAATAATAAAGAGAAGTATTCCATGATTTCGTTTATTTGTGAGGCATAGAACAATCAAATATACAGAAACAGAGAGCAAAGCAGTGATTAAGAGAGGCAAAGTCAGGGAGACAGAGTGGAAAAAGGAAGTCAGAAGATGGTTTATAGATCTGGGGAGATGGATCAGTCAGTAGAGTTCTTGCTTTGCAAGCAGAGGGACCTGAGTTTTATCCCCAGAATCTACAATGACAACAACAAACCCAAACAGCGATGCAAATATCTGCTTGCGGTGGTATGTGGAGACCAACAGATTCCTGGGCCTCATGGGTAGCCAGCCTAGCTTATTTGATAAGTTTCAAGTCAGTGAGAGATCAAACAAGGTGGATGGCTTCTGAGGAATACCCAGGGTTTTCTTCTGGCCTGCACCAACACCTATGTATCTGTACACACACACACACACACACAAAAAACACGATATTTGATAAGTAGTCTAGAGAGCTAATGTGCAACATAAGAACATGATAATAATATATTTTGAGATTTTTGCCAAATATGTAGATTTTAGTGATTCTTGTCCCTGCTATCTCCAAAATGAGTAAGTGAAAAAAGCGAAATACGACAATTTGTCTCAGTGTTGTCTTAATTTCCAGTTGCTGTGATAACACTCCCCAACACAAGCACCTTAGTGGAGAAAGTGTCTCTTTTAGCTCACACGTTCCCATTATGGCCCTTTCCCAGCACTGCATGGCAGTCAAGGCAGCGAGAGCCACACAGTCTAGAACAAGAAGGCAGTGAATACATGTATGTCTGTGCTCAGTTCACTGTCTCCACTCTTGTACAGTCCAGGATCCCTTGTATAAACGTGGTGGCACCACAGTAGTAGGTCCTCCCACCTCAATTAATGTAATCCAAAAAGTTTTCTACGGCTATGTCCACGGGAAAATTTGACCTGAACTATCCCTCACTGTGACTCTCTTTCTAGCAGATTCTAGATTGTTTGAAATTGACAACAAAACTAACATCACAGCTACATTGCTATTTTAATGCCTCTGTATAGTTTATAACACCATGTTGTACACTTTAAACATAAACAATAAAGTTTACTTCGAAAAGAAAGTAGCCTTGGAGCCGTTGTTCTGAAATGGAATCGTGGAAGCCTTCCAATTTCTAGCTTTAGCGGAAGAGTAGGAGCCTGTGTTAGTAAACTTGGAAACCCTGTGACCTAAATTCCTGCTGGGATCCTGAGGGAGGAAGGGGTTACTTTGGTAAAGGGCTCAGCAAAGAAGTGCAGCAGAGAACAGCAGTGTGTAGTGGAGCCAGGGCCCAAGCATCAGTGAGAAGGCAGAGTTTGCCGGGGAAGATTTGACATTTCACCTTAGTCCTACACACAGGGAAAGGGAAGGAGAAATCTGGAGGGACTTATGTCCTAATCAGAGAGGCAACGTGTGCTAATCTCTAGCTGCTCCCCTAGCTGGAAGCCACTAACTAGCTCTGGCCTCCTGATGTTGAGATTCAGTGAGTGCTGATGGGCCGATGTTGATGAGATGGCGGTACCCAGGACGCTACCTCCATTCATGAATGTTTCCCATGGAAAATCCTCATAAAGTCTGCTCCTTCTCACAGATTCACAAGCTTGTAAAACAAAAGGCCTGTAAAGGGAAACATTTGTGCTCATGAATCTACAGTTCTGTACAGGTGGCTGTGATTATAGTAGCTGACTTGACCCTCTATACAATAGGGGAGTATAAATGTTCTCATCATAGCCCTTTGCGTGGAGTTACTTTTGGTCCCGTTTCATTTGTTTCAGGTGAAATAAGATACATAATTAATTTTGGGATAATATATTCTCTTCATTTAGCATAATAAGAGAAAAGACTATCTGGTCAACTGATGTTTGAAAGGCTGTCCTTCATATAGCAGTTTAATATCTAGAATATATAAAGAGCTGGTAAAACTAAGCAACATAAAAGTCTTGTCAATCAATACACATGCCAGTGAGCTGAAGAGATAGCTCTTAAAAGGAGAAACACAAATGACCAATAATTACTTTGAAAAGTTCCAACAGTCTTAACCTTCAAGGAAATTCAAACTAAAACTACATTGAGTTTTCATTTTACCCCAGTCAGGATGGCTAAGAAAACAGCATCAAATGCTGAGCAGGATTGTGGTGACAGGGGACTCTTGTGCACTGTTGATCAGACTGTAAACTGGGGAAGCCATTGTGGAAATCAGTGTGAACATTTTTCAACAACAGCAACAGCAATTGCAATAGCAACAAAACAGCCCTAGAGTAAAACTACCATATGTACTAGAGTTAACAGTCCTGAGCATATACATAAAAGACTCCATATCCTTCCATGGGGGTATTTGTCCATTCATGTTTATTGCAGTTCCAGTAACAATAGGAAGGAAGTAGAATCAACCTGGACATTAAAAAGAGGTGACTGGATAATGAAAATGTGGCGCAAACACAAAGTGAAAATTTTCATCTGGAAACTTTCCAACTTTTCAAAATGAAACTGTTCATTTGGAAAGAGAACAACTTGAACATGAAGGTTAGTTTTTTTTTTTTTTCAGTTAATGTCTCTTAGTTAAATAGAATTTCATAGTTTATCAGCTAATATAATTAACTCAGCACCCTTTGAAGAAAACAAAAATACTAAAAGGCACAGATTATAATATGTATTTCTATTTAAAACTAACAAAATTCCCCTAACAATGTATAAAACATTCTTGGGGCCATAGAAAATGTAAAGAAGTCGTATTGTTTAGATAATGACATTATATATACCAAATTTAATATGCTATATCTTTTATTAATGTTTGAGACTGACAATAATCTGAAACATTCTGACTTTATTGTAATTATTTTGGGACATTGAAATAAATTCGTATGTTTAAAAATATCTGCTTCTTTAATTTAAAATCTCATTGAGAAATGTTAGAAAGCTCTGTGGCCCCTTCCAGGAGATTTAAGTTTCTTAAATTTTTAAAAATATTTTCTTCAACAGAAAAGTTTATGTTTTAGCACACTGTAATTTTAAAAATGATATTCAATAGTGGCTGTAAGAAGAAATCCACTTACCGAGATGTTTAGACTACACCTTGGTTTTTACTGAGTTTGGGGATCATATTTCATTCATTCTTATTGTAAAAGAGCAATCAGGTGATCTGTGTACCATGTAGATCTCAGAGTCTGGTGCCCAAGGAATATGTAAAATTTTATGAACTGACTTCCACACTTTGAGGAACAGTTCATTTTGCTTGCAGTCTTCAGGCTCTTTACTGCAGGATGGTCTCTCTGTAATTTGGTTGATTTGTGCTGATCAAAACTTTCATAAAAGACCAATCTCATGCTCTGCACATGAAATTCCACAGTGTCTGCATCGCAGTGACGGGGAAAGATTTGAGTTGGGTGTCAGGAGGAGGCGGTGCACACTGTGTCAGAATGATTCTTTCCCACCTGGCACAGTTAAAGCATTGATAGTTGCAGAACTATTTTTATGATAAATCACATTTCTCATCCATTTATTTCTGAGGTGGTTCTCAGTGTGTCATCTAGACTGGCCTCAATTTTGCAGTCCTTCTGCCTCAGTATCCCAAGTGCTGGGATTCAAGGCATGGAGTATAGTTTGATTGATGAAATCAATGTAGAGCTTGCCCCTAAACCAGGACTAACCAGTCGATAAGTACGAAGACGTATTACAGCCATCTGTGAAGCTGTGTGAGTTCTTCAGCCAGCCTGACCCGATATTAGAGAATACAATCACTAGACTGTGCCTACTTCTGACAACTTCCCTGAAAGTCTGAGGGCTCTCAGGATCTTCTTCTGTTCAGTGATTTTCCAGAAGGCATCATAGAAGGCATGGAATATTCTTCCACATGCTTACCATCATGGATCATTACAATGAAAGGATTCAGAGCAAAATCAACCAAATGAAGACATGCAGAAGGAGGAGTCCAGGGCAGGACCAGCCTGGAGTTTCTCTTATCTTTCCTCTGTGATGTCATTGCTAGCAATGCCTCCCTTGAGGTGGCAATACCTATGGACAATTGCCAGCTGACCCCAGCCTCGGCATCAAGGTCTTTAGGAAGAGTCATGGTACACTGATCGACATGGCTGATATTTGTTGTCCCATCCCAACACTATGTTACTCAAAACCCCTATCACACATTGCAATATTAGGCTGCTCATTGGCCAAGGCCCTGAGTAGGCAAACATACTTCTGAAGGCTGGGATTTCTCAGCTGATGAGGGTAAAAGTCTTATCCTTCTTTGGGTAAGGTTACTTTTTAAATACACAATAACCAGCATGAAGAAGTGTGGGAAACAACTGCATGCTCTGAGAGTAAATATATCTTTTAGAAGGTAACCTCTTTTTGATTTGTAGAAGATTCATTAGTAGTCAAAAGTGAGCATCAAAAAGCCAGAGGATCTCAGTTCCTCCTCCCTTATTTGTGTGTCTGTGTAGGCATGCAATTAATAAATGAAACCATAGTAGTGAATCCTACCTTTATCACTAGCTTGTAATGAAACCTTAATAATGAGAGGCGTGAAAAATGCTTCACTAATTGCCATAAAATGTAATTTACAAAAATTGCTCTATCCGAAGAGCAGTTTGTAGTGATGAGTAGTTGACCTGTTGGGGTTATTCATTTGTGAATTGAAATTGTGAATTATGTAGTTAGCCAGGGACACAGCTTGAGTAGACTATAGCTCTGTAATGCAAAGGAAAAACATTTAAATATTTTGCTTCAGATCTATTATTTCCAGCAATAGACTACAGGGCATTTCTGCAAATAAGGCTCTAATACTTAACCAAAGTAAAAATGTATAGGCATTAAAGAGGGACAATCCCAGGAATAGTTCCCCTAGAAAACACATTGCTTATGTAATGCACATCTGGTCTACATATCTGGATCACTAGTGGTAACATTCTCAAGAGTGACAGGGATATATTTAATCAATGAATTTTACATCTTAAATATTAATGCTAACCAGGATGAATTCATACTAGTTGGAAGACATCTTCAAGCTGGACTGTACTTCTTGCATATTTTTAACATGGACAAATGTATTTAGCAAAAATCCTGACAAGTACTGTCTTTTGGAAATTGTCATCCTCTGGGATATGAAGTCACAAACAGTTGCATCTTGGCTACATACAAAACATTTCCCTTCAACAGCATTTGGAAAAAGAAACTCTATCCACACACATATTGTCTTTTGTTAGCAGTTATAAACTTGATATATTAACCTAGTTTGTTCTTTTGTTGGAAAAAGAAAAGAGAAGGATTGTTCACCAGGCTCCCATCCCAAAGTTAAGGCGGGCGAAGTGGGATGAAGGCTTAGAATTCTCACACCAGTTCAGTGTCTGGCTGATGTCCTGAAGCTGTGTGTGAGTATAAAATGCTGAGGTTCTCAGCGTGGGCCCTGTTACCTACCTCTAATTCTTTCACACACAAGGCCTTCCAGATGTTTCTTGTGAAGATGCGTCTCTTTATAATAAAAGTTATATCAGCCATCATTTTCCACATATTCCTATGGTACCCATTCATGAGAATTTGTAGTACATTCCCAAACATCTGCAGACAGTATCTCCACAATTACTTCTGATATTACTAGCCACCTGTCAGCACAGGGATTACTACCCTGTGTGCTGTCAAATGGGGATCCAAGTTTTTTATTGGTCACCAGAGTTCTCCTACAGACATATTGTAGGCAGATAGGAATATTTTCAGCACATACTTTTATTAGGTGCAGTAAATTTAGAAATTGCATACTCCAGTTAGTACACGAGTGTATTTAAGGTGTGTGTATGTATTCAGAACTCACTGAGAGCTTGGGCTGGGTGATGGGACCTTAGGGTATGAGTTTGAGCTGAAAACGAGATGCCTGACTTCTTTATCTCTTAAACCAAAAACAACCAGAGCTGCTTAGGAGACATTACAGAGTTTGTCTCGTAGAAATGTGGCAATGTTTCATTTTGTAAATGTCTAAATATCTGGGGTGGAGTGACATGCTGGGTTTGGGGAGGAAAAGAGAACAGAAGTTCTGTGTGGCTGTTTGGGTTTGATGTATGTGGAGGACCATCAGTGATTATCTCATGGTGCTCACATGAGAATTAAGAGAAGGGGGATTGGCTTAACTGTGATTACTGTGTGTCCTTCCAGAATAAACAGCAGTTGACAATTGTGAGTTGACATGCCCTGTGTGGACTACTTGGCATTACTGTTTCATTTAGCCAACTCAGCATCCTACTGAATTAGGGATCATTAATATTATCACATTCAGACCGAGACTATTTCGTTTAGTTTTTTTTAAAAAATTTATAGACAAGATTTCTCTGTTGTAATACTGGCTGTCCTAGAACTCACTTTATAGAGGAGGCTGGCCTCAAACTCACAGAGATCCATCTGTCTCTGCCTCCCAAGTGCTGGGATTAAAGATGTGCGCCACCACTGCCCAGCTGCTTTCTATTACTCTTACTTTTCCTCAGCCACCTAAGCCCTGGTCATCTTAAGAAAGGGTGCTTCTAATGGTTGTTTCATCCCCTGTGCCAGAATTCACAGTGGTCTGCTTTGCTTAAGAATGTTACAACAAAAGTCAGTGTGCTCTTGGGTTGAAAAAATGTATTTCTGGGTCTTTAACTGAAAAAGTATTTTCAAATATAAGTTCTTCATCAAGTTTTATGTGTTAGGCTTTTCAATTCATGTGGTTTTTGAGGCCACTTATAGGGGTTTTGAACCTAGAGGATGTACAGGGAAGTGAGTTTTTAAGATCATGTGCAACTGTAATTTGTCCTATATTTATAGCATGTAAAGCATGGTGGGGGCACATGCACATTATAAGTGGGCTTTTCAGTAGGACTTACCTGGACCAAAATTGGATTTATTTTCAAAGATGTTTTTCAAAATGTAACAACCTTCCAATTGTCTAATAACTTTCTTGGAGATTTACAATAAAGGACAAGACTTTTGGAAGGCTCCAGAATCAGAGAAAGAGGTATCTTTGCAGATGAACATCCAGTCCCATCTAGAAAGCCATGCTTAGCATGGGAGGTGTGTAGGATGTATGTCCAATGGGGAGGGTGATGAATGTCTGAAGAAGGATGGTGTAAGAAGCACAAAGGAGGCTGAAATTGGACTTCTGTTCTTTTCCATCTTGAGCCAAGAATCAGTTGGATGATAGAGTGACAGCAATAGAACTCAACATGAACTTTTAAAAAATAATAAGCTTCTTTAGGAAAAGGTGACATAGATGTGGCACAAAAGCGCTTCCTGTTTCTAAAGCCCAGCACTGGGCAGATTCACTCAGCCCTCACTGTACACAGTCTGGGGGCAGAAGAGAATGCTTGCTCTCCACAAGTCTCATTAGGGAAGAAGAGGAAGAGTTATACTTTCTCAAATTTCAAGTCATCAAATAGACCATGTGTCATCAAGCAGATTACAGAGAGAACTGAAAGATCCTGAATGTTTACTCTAGATACAGAGAGTGTCACCTGACCTACGATTACATTTTCTACCCTGAGGAGTTTTGAATTGTGAAAAATTAAGTTGGGCCTGGTGGTACAAGCTAGTAATTCTACCTTATGCAAGACTGAGGGAAGAGGATCTACTGTGAGTTCAAGGCCAGCCTGTGATCTACCAAAGCAATCTTGAACAACAAAAAAAAAAAGAACAAATCTAGAAGGCTTTCAACACCTAATCTCAAGACAACACACTGATGCTGAGAACAAGAGGAAGAAACCTAGCAGCCAATTTTTTACAAGTTCTGTTTTGTCCAGATACCAGAGATGCTTCAGGATACTAGTTGTTTAATGGTTATGTACACAGCTTGGTAGATAGATATGGAGCAACTGAAGCTTTCAATAGTAAGGGTTTTAAGTTAGTTTAGTGGATAGCAGAAATCCATCATCTTTACTAATCAGTAAGTGGTTGGTCTAGAAGTATTAGGAGGGATTGAAGGGATTTGGAATGACTTAGAAATCAAGAGGTAAGTAGGAAGCAAGGGTGGTAGTGATAGGTGGTATCTTCCTTTCATTACTTGCTGCCATGATAAAATACACTGACAAATGCAACTTAAGAGAGAAAGGGTTATTTGTCTCATAGTACCAGATTATAATCAGTCTTGGAAGGGAAGCCAAGGAGGCAAGAGCTTGAAGCAACTGATCATATGGCATCCACAGTCAGAGAGCAGAGATTCATGAATACCTGTGCCCAACTCATCTTTTTTTATACAATCCAGGATCTACTCACAGTGGGCAGATCTTCCCATGCCCAGAGGGCTTATCTCAAAGTTGAATCTAGATTTCATCAAACAGACAATTGAGATTAACTATTAAAGGAAGCAAATTAAACTATATAGGTGTTGTATATATGAAGAGATGGATCAATATTACTTGAGGAGAGGTCAGAAACAGATATGGAGGGGGGAGAGAAAGAAAGAGATGGAGGGACAGAGGGAGAGAGGGAGAGAGAAGAGGGAGGGAGAGGAGGAAGAAAGGAAGAGGAGGAGAGAGAGGAATATGTTTGTTTGAAATAACAACCACTAGAGACTAGACAGAAAAAACAACCCAAAGTAGAAGTCATAATCGGATTTAGGAAGCAAACTGGGGAATGGAGAAATTCAGTCCAAATATGCACTAGAAAATAATTAGGTCATTGTCAAAATGGTAGCTGCCGAGTGAAGGAGATCATAAAGTGTGTTGAACCCTTTTACGTTGAGAACTGTGTTGAATGCAACTTGAAGAATAATGTTTATAGGGGAGATGGCTGGTAGAGATGCTGCCGGATGCGAGAAAGGACTTAGAGAAGCACTGAGAGCACTGGCAGCAGACAGTTGAAGCCCAGATGTCTTTGCGGTCAGTGAGGTAACTGAAATGGCGTCTGCATTTTTTTAAAAAAGCCTATAAACCTCGGGGTTGCAAGATAAAGAATTTAACTACTGCAGTCAGTCCTTACTCTGCTTAGAATAGAGTAGGCACTGCCAGAGCATTTCTGTTCTGTTTTGCAAATTACAGATTTACAAATCTGGTTGCTGGATAAGTAGAGGAAAATAGCGGGTGAGAAAAGCCAATCAGAATGCAGTTAGCAAAGACATAAAGTTTACAGTTTGGTGGAGACAGGGATCTAGGTGAGATGCAGTTAATTCAGCAATGACTTCAGACCCATGTTATCTCCTTCCTGCTGTCCTCTGAGCACTGACACTAGGACCTTCGACTAGCAGTTACACACACATCATTCCTGCTATCCCATTCTTGTGTCTTGGTTTACTGATTATTAGAAGGAAAACACTCATATTGTGAGAGCCAGCAGTTCACAAGTTCATAATGGAGAAACAGATTGCCCCTTTAACCAGGGCAACAGGAAAAAGCAAGTTATATAGAAAAAACAAGCTACCCAGCCATCCAGGAAGCAGATTACAAATAATTAATGGAGTCACTAAATGGAGACAGGCTATAACAGGAACTAGAGAAATAGGCTGAAGGTAAGGCCGGTCGGCAGGGAATGGAAATCTGAAAACCACACACTCGAATCAGCTTTGTTTGATTATTTCTTGAAGGTTGCTAAGTATGAATGATCTAGAATGTTGGAGGCTAGATATTTTTTCTTCTTTCTGCTAAGATCTGTGCATCTCTGTCCTGATGGACTCACACAGCAGGCATGCTTCCTGCCACTAGTCCAAACTAGCTGTGAGAAAATTCTGAACCCCTGATTCCATTCTAATTCTTTCACTGTCCTTTGCTTTCATTCATATTAAAAGACCACAAAACAGCATGTGGAATTAATTATTGGACACCATCATTCTAAATGACCATAACTGGACCCCTAAGTCTGGTTTCTTTGTAGAAACACTGGCATATCACATTTCTAAGTATTCAGTGTCTAAGCATTCAGTCCAGAAAGTGAGGCTTTCAAAATATTTCTTTTAGCAAATTTTAAGAGAAGTTTTTAATTTGCAGTATGGTTAAGCCTTGTGATTCCTTCCATGGTGTGTTGAGACCCTTTGCCAAATAAGATCGACTTTTACCACATGCATCAGCTTGGTTGTATATTAGCTGGCTTACAGATATTCCAGAAAGGCATTTCTCCTCACTTGGCCAACAAATTTGAAGTTTGAAATAGCTTTTCTCTTCTTTTTCTCCTCCTCCTCCTTCTTCTTTTCTTCCTCTTCCCCTTTTCCTCCTCCTTCTCCTCTTTCTCTAACTCCTCCTCCTCTTCCTCCTCATCTGCCTCCTTTTTTGATCTACCAAATAAGCAAACAAACTTTCTAATATACCATTTGGCATTATTGACTCACAGGCAACCTCTTTTAATTACTGCTTAAAACAATGTGTCCCAAGTTCAAAGGAAACAGCCTGTGTTTTGGTTTGGAGAGTTGCCTTTCTTCTGAAATGGAGATGTTTCTGGGACTCTGGTTACCCTGTGGAACAGATCAGTCTACCTGACAATGCAGGATACCACTCATGTCTCCAAGGAAGTTGATTATCTCAACTGCGCTTGAATAATTATTTTGCATAACACTCATTTGGGGGATTAAACCACACTGACAGTTTGTTTATACTGAGGTCTACTGTGAGGGTTTGGGATGTAAAATATCCCCTCACCTGGCCCACGTGTTTGAGCACTTGTTTCCCGGCTGGTGGCACTGTGCTGGGAGCTGCTCCAACCTTTGGGACTTACAGCCTTGCTAACAGAAGTGGGCACTGGGGGTAGGTTCTTGAACAATGTATCTAAGTCTGGTTTTGGTCCCGACTCTCCTATACCTGGTTTGGCTACATGAAAGGAGCTGCCACCTCATGTTTCCACTGCAATAGACAGTCTTCCCAGCATCCCCTGAATGAGCTGAAATAAACCTGTTCTCCTTTAAGTCCCTTTTGTCAAATATTTTGTCACCATAACTACTATGCTTGATAAAAGTCACTAATACTTTTACTCTGAGATATTGGTCTCATCTCAAGTAGCTTTAAATATTTGAATGTGGCTTTCTCTTCTGTTGTCTCACCCATATATCTACTCCTTGTAGCATTTAAAGTCCTTCTGAGCCTCTACCACCATCCCTGTATCCTGTCTCCGGGTGTCTCAGCCTCCAGAATAGGCTCTTTTAAATTATTTAAAGTCTTTGTTCCCAAGTATTAACCATGACTTCAGGGGCTGATATATCCTTTAGTGCTATCACTTGATTGTATTTCCTCTGGGATGCAATCAAATTAGTATTTTTTGAGAAAGCATTTCACTTCATAGTCCAAACTGGCCTTGAATTTCTGTCTTGGACTCTGAACTGTCTCACACCACCACACGCAACCTTGATCATTGATTTGAAAATTAACCAAGTTCATTGTTGTCTGTAGATGTCTCTTTGATGAGCTGAGAGTGAACAAAGCCACAGCAGAACAGCTAGGGAGTGGGATTAGGATGGCCCAGCTGTCCTCGTCTTCCACCTCTCCTCTATTATTCAGAGAGAAAAACGTCAATGAAGACGAATATCAGATGTCCTCTCCCAGATGCAGATGCTAGCTTCCAACTGTTGTGTGTGTGTATTTATGTGGGAGTGAGTGTGAGTGAGGGCAGGAAACTAGAGGAAGCCCAGGAGAAGGGGAATAAAGGCCTTAAGGGCCTGGTGGGATGTTGGAGCACATGTGATGCTAAAGTTGATAGATGAATGCTGGGTGTAGAAAGATCCAGACAGAATGGGCGGGGAGACGCAGGAGAGAAGAAGGAATGAGAGTCATCCACAGTAAGTGTGTGGGGAAACGCTATGAGAAAACCTTTTACTTAGTGTGCTAATTAGAAACAAAGCACATCAGACTCACACAAGCAGAAGGGTCACAGCAGGGCTGCACTGTGTGGACTTGCGTTGTAAGATGAGCAAGGTTGATCATGTTCTCAGTGCTTTCCTCCAGTTCTCTTGTTCTGTAATGTGTAGGTTACAGTTACTGAAAGGCAGACAATGGTGGAAGTTATGGACAGAGAGACATCATGATCTGGACATGTAAACCTTCCCAGGGTGGGGTGTGTAAGAGTGCCATGGGACTTTGTATCTTTTAAGTCCTGAACACTCAGAAACAACTATCACCCTCCATCCAGGCTAGGAAAAGAATCCCTTATGGCCGAAGTCATGTCTGCAAAGATACATCAAATATCACTTCACTATTTTCTCAAGAATGTTTCAGAGGGAGCTGTAGGGTTGGCTTGCTCCTTTTGGACGTTACCTGTGCATCATGTAGAACTCTCTTTAAACCTTTCTCCACCCTTTTTCTTCCATCCCTTGTGAAGATTATATGCTGGTTGAGGATTAGGAGAAGAGCTAAGGCAGCAAGAACCCCAAAGCAACCTGGGCCACCTGCTCATGCAGCTGACTTGTGCTGCCAGCATCTGCTCATGGCTGGTGTCAAGGCAAGGTCAGCATGTGTCCCCTGAGATGAGTTTGACAATTAAGAAGTTAATGTATTCCCTGTCTTCTGAAGACATGTAGGCATAGTAATGATCAATAAATCTCCTCTATTATTCATCTTTCCATTCCAAGTGCCACCAACTTTGACCTAGGTTTTTTACTTCTCAGGTAGACCCCTCATAAATTATGTCCTACGGTGGACAAATGCCCTGGCTTCTGTAGAGCATGGCGAATGCTGTCTCTGTTATCCATGAGATGGTTGGATCTCTCCCTTAGCTAGAAGATCTGTGGATGCCTAAGTTCCTTTTATGAAATGATGCAGTATTGCTATATTACATACATGAGTCTTCTAGTCTCCTTTAAATAACCCCAGATTCCTTGGGACACCTAATACACAATGCATGCTGTCTACGTCGTTTTGTATGGCTTACGTTGCTTAGGTAACAATAGCAAGAAAAGAGTCTGCACATTTTTAGTGGTTTTTTTTCCCCTCAGTTTTAAATTTTTATTTTATTTTTTAATAATACTTTTATTAATTATTTGATTTTCAAACAATGTATTTCAATAACACCCTCTTCCCATTCCTCCCTGTGGACATGCTTTTCTTTTCCTGAGTGTTTTAAAGCTGTGGCCAGTTGAATTCTAGGTGTAATCTGTGTGACAGTCCAACTCGATATTTGTTTTATTGAGATATAAATATAATGTCTATGTGAAATCAACTGATGTCTCTAAGAGTCATGTCTTATGGGGCTTTCAGTAAACTAAGAGGAAAGTTTTCAAAGTGGAAACATTTCCTTCTTTCCTACTGTGAGGCAGACAGGTTATGAGGAGCCTCAAAAAATGCAGAAACAGATGCTCAGTTTGGAAAGGAAAAAAATAAATCAAGCCAGGAGTGCTCATGTGGCATCAACACAAGCAAAGCTGACTCAGAGAGAATTTATGGATCAGAAGATCCCAGGGCAGGAAGTGGGAAGCTGCGGTGTTGTCTCTGGGCATCTCCTCAAGGAGTGTTTGGTTCTGCTTTGGCACCACGTAATTCCTCTCCATACAGTCATGTGCAGGCTGGGTCACAATGGGCAACTAGAGACATGGTGTTCCCTTGTCTGTTTGTCTTTTGTCTGTGGACGACCACTTTTGACCTCGTTCTCATCGTTCACTTGGATGGAAACCTTATTTAGATCATTGCTTTTCAGACTTCCTCTGCTAATTTGTAGTTGTTTCTTTCCTAAAAACACATTTATTATACTTTCCCATTCTGGCTGTGTGTTTAACACCATGCAGGCGGTTCAGCTTTGAGTTTCTGAGTCACCGTGCATGCTAAGGGTGACTGTGAGGACACAGAACACCCCACACTTTCCAGTTTCCTTAAGTCATGCCTTTTTGAGGGTGGCACCTGGGTAGCATAGACATCTTTGGTGTCACCTCGTGGCTAAGTTTTCTCTATTTCTATCACTTATGAAAAGATTTACCGGCATGCTGCGGAACTGTGAAACTTTTCTTAGAATTTGCAGAAAGAAGAATTGAGTGTTACATGAAGACATCAAGGTTGTAAACTTAGAATAGACCAGATACACAAAAATTATATTTCTGCTTCAGATTTGGTGTAGTGTCATGAGAAGACATTGGCCTTGACTGCTGATGTATTCCACATGTCTGTGTTCGGTGATACTGATCTGGCATCTGCGCTGTGCTGTCTGTTGAGAAAAGAAAAGGTTCATGTATGCTGGTGTGAGACCAATTTAGAGCAACTTAGAGTTATCTATCTGTTCATCTGTTTGTCTCCTATCCTAAGTCTGTGTGACTGTTCGTGATTTATCTACGTATTATCTACCTATCACCTATGTACTATCCTTTATTCCTTTTTTATATCTCATTATTATCTGTTTTCCATCTATCTATCATCTATCTATCATCTATCTATCTATCTATAATCTATCTATCTATCTATCTATCTATCATCTATTTCAAATCTATCACCTGTCTATCACCTATCTACCTATCTTTGATCTAACCATCATCTACCTATGTATCATTTATCTATCATGCATTTATCTTTTATCTGTTCATTCTGTGGGAAGTCTTTCACCCATGTAAATCCTTCCTAGAAAAAGCCCTCATCAACTGGCTTAGAGGCTTGTTTCCTCTTGATTCCAGATCCAATGAACTTGACAATCTAGATTAATTATCATATCCATATCCAAAGAGAGCTACTTTAAGAGTTTCTGACATTTATACTGTATCTGGCTTTATCAGAACATACTAAGTATAAAAAATGGGTAGCTCCCTTGAAAGTAGTGGACCATCCATGGAATGATAGTAACTCTTTGTGTCTTTGTGGTAAATTTAAAGAGAAATGGCTCAGTGGTTAGGAACATTAGCTGTTCTTGCAGAGGCCTGGGCTTGATTCTAACCATCACCATGTAGGTGGTACATAGACATACATGCAGGCAAAACACCCATTAACATGAAGAAAAATAACAAAATAAAGGTATTTACCTGGGTTGGGTCTAACTTTCAGAGACACTTCCCATACCTGTCTATCTGTGAGAAATCAGTCCAGTGGGGTTGGAAAGTTTAATAGGGGGTGGAATCCAAGGCTTAAACCAGTTCTTTTCATCAGTCATTGTTTTAGAAGAATGTCTCCTGACTGACTGTGCAGGAGAGAGTTTGTGCTTTACACCATACAAAACCTGGTGCTCAGAGGAGTCTGAGATCAATACTCTATGGTTATTGTCTTAAATTTGAACATGGAAGTCCATGCTCATGAAACATTTGGCCATAGTTGGCTGAAATAACCTTTCACACAGGGACACGAGGAGAGACAGAGCAGGAACTGCATCAGACTTATGCAGCATCTTGAAAAGACTTTTGCACCTGCAGAACGAATGCTCAGTATGGGGTGAAATCGAGTGGAACTTGCTTACCTGAGACTGAGCGATACTGTGGGAGACAGCTAACCCTCCACTCTTTCACCATCTGCCATTTGAATAAAAAGAACATATCTGAGAGAAGGAGAGGAACCAGTCGGAGGAGAGCAGGGGAGGCAGGGAAGGGCAGGGGACATGGGGAATGAATTAGAACACAGGCTAATGACACATGTGTAGGAAGAAGCCATAATGAAACCCATGCTAATCTCCTGAAATCAGGTGAAAATGGGTGCCTTTACAGTGGTATGACTGTGGGCTGTGTGTTAATAGTAATGATTAATTAAAAACATAAAAGAACTTGGGAGTTGTGAAAGACCTAAGGTCAGTTCACAACTTTCTTGAAGATTTCAAGGACTGCATAGATCATCATTGCACAGAAGAATCAGACCATGACATAGACCTGTTTTGTGTAATTTTGGTACAAACAGTTATACGAGAGAGTTAAAGCAGAGGCAGCCATATATGCCATTGGGAACAAAATCAAGACCTTAAAAAATTATTGCTTTTCTTATTTTGCTAACAGCTGCCTTTTGCCACCTGGTCCCACCCCTCCGGAGGACAGCCTCTCAGGGCACAGTTTTGTCTGCTGCGGTGGTTAGGATTGTACCGTTAAACAGAGAACGTGATACCTGAAAGGATTAGGCCACACTGTTCAAGACAACCTCAGCACAAGATCTGGTTTAAAACCTGAGGCCTAGAGGCCGATTACTGCTCAGTAATATTGAATGATTGTCTTATCTGGGAGATACAGGGCATTACTTAAAAATGTTTAAAGTTTAAAATATAAGTCACACGTCCTGTCTCTGTCCTGACTGTGCCTTTTCTTCTGATCTGTAGGTGGAATGTAGACATATTTTCCAAATGAATGAATACTCAGCGTGCAGCGAGATGGCAAGGCCTCCTTCCTGGGGCGCAGTCTGGGGACCCGGAGGCATGCAGTGGGCTAGACTCAAAGCAAAGTGAGTTCTGTGTTTGCTGAGCTCTCGGCTACACGCGGGACTGAATGTTTTGGATCTTACTGTAAACTGTAAAAATTCCTGCCTACAAAACCATCAGGGATTGTCCAACTTGTTGGGCTGGTGGTTCATACTTTCCCAAGTTTGTTTTGTTTTTAAAAGTTTACCCTAGTGATGCAGAAGCCAAGGATTCATGGCACAGACTCTCTTCTAACCGTTCTCTTAGGGGGCGGGGGACAAAATTAGACTCATTTTTAAAAGTAAATTTTTCAGAAATACTCCATATCTTTCTTTTCTCTTTAAAAGGTACACGCAGGTCTTGGGTGATGCCAGAGATTTCTTATGAATGGGTGAGCATCCGGCGTAACCCTGAATGCCCCCATCCCTCCCTAGAGGGTCACCCCATTGACAGGGACTAAGTCAAAAGACAGACACACAGCAAGCACAGCTTGTGTTGATGTAGATTCCTCATATTTACTGACTGCTGCATGAGAAATCCCACACTTAAATGGACAGATGACGTGAAAGCATAACTAGACTCAACTGCCTCAGTTTCTTGTTTCCGGTTGAGGTAACCGTGTGGGACGCTGTGTATGTCCAGTCATTTAGAATGAAATAGTACTGAAGTTTACAGCCTTAGCCACGTTTCCCCTCTTTGACCGGCTTCTGTGGGTTTTAAATAACCTTTTAACATTGTGTTCTTTTGTTAATTTTAGAGGTAATCTGTAGTGATGTTTCCTTCTCAGAATGTGTTCACTTCTAAAATATCCATAAATTTTATTTCTTCTCATTCACAAGGGTCCTTTAGAGAGTAAGCAGAGTTCTGGGTTTCAGATAAGAACCATGCATCATTGTAAGAAGGACACATCCCACATGGAAGTCAACATTTCACCACTGTGATAAATATGGCCACAATTCCATGTTGACACACAACTTGACACTAGTAGTTACAGATCCAGGCCTCACATAAAAGAGGCTCAGACTGTACGTAGTTCAAGCATGCACTCACCTATCACTCATGCCTTTTGATTTTCAAGTATTTCATAGAAAAGTTTTTTTTTTTTTTAACTTTAGTACTGTTTGGTGTCTGTTTGAAAGATTTTTCTTCAGGCTACCTTTTAAGAGAGCATTAATAAATAGATTTTATGAGTGTACCATAAGGGCAGAAAAATTTACAGCTCTGAACTGTGACCAAACTAAAGAGCTTGTAATGATCACAGGAATGAAAAACATGGCCACTCAATCTTCATGCTTTTGTAAAGAGTTCTTGCCCACAGCCCAGCATTCACGCCAGTTCTTAAAATCTGAAAATACACTGTGGGGAAGTACAGTAATGGATGTTCCTAACTCAGCTCATATCTTTGTGGAATTCAAGACATCATAAAAAGGAGTGAGGGCATACGATGCTGCCTTAGTTAGTTAAATCTTTTATTCAGAAATGCTTCCAAACTTACAAAAAAGATGCAAGGAAATTACACAAGAAATCTTGTTTAGCCTTTCCCCAAATTCTCTAATTACTGACATTTTAGTATACCTGTCTTCTATCTCCTATCTATCTATCTATCTCTCTATCCTCTATCAATCATATATCCATCCATCACTTACTTATCCTTTTTCTATCATCTATCTTCTATCTATGTACTATCTACCATTTATGTATGTATCTGTCATCTATACATCTATTTATTATCCATGTTCTATCATCTTTTATGCATCTATTCTCTACCTATCATCTATCTATCTTCTATCTATCTGTCTGTCTGTCTGTCTATCTATCTATCTATCTATCTATCTCTATATCTGTCTATCTCTCTGTCTATCTCTCTGTCTATCTCTCTGTCTATCTATCTGTCTATCTCTCTGTCTATCTATCTGTCTATCTCTCTGTCTATCTGTCTGTCTATCTATCTATCTATCTATCTATCTATCTATCTATCTATCTATCTGTCTGTCTGTCTGTCTATCTATCTATCTATCTATCTATCTATCTATCTATCTATCTATCTATCTCTCTCTCTCTGTCTATCTGTCTGTCTGTCTGTCTATCTATCTTCTATCTATCTTCTGTCTGTCTATCTATCTGTCTATCTATCTATCTATCTATCTCTCTCTCTGTCTATCTGTCTGTCTGTCTGTCTATCTATCTATCTTCTATCTATCTTCTGTCTGTCTATCTATCTATCTATCTATCTATCTATCTATCTATCTATCTATCTATCTCTCTCTATCTATCATCTCTCTATCTATCTATCTATCTATCTCTTTGTCTATCTATCTATCTATCTATCTATCTATCTATCTATCTATCTATCTCTCTGTCTATCTATCTATCTCTCTATCTATCTTTCTATCTACCTATCATCTATCTTTCTGGTATGCAGCTGTCTACTTGTCTTCATATCTATATCTTTCATCTGTCATGTGCTTTCTACCTCCACCACTAACTATCCTTTATTTTCACTGGAAAGTGTTACAGGTGAGATGTTCTATTATTTCTAAATATTTCAGTATGTACTTCCTATGCAATCACAATACAGTATTTATGTATGTAAAGATACAACACATGCATGCACATGCATGAGTATGTACACACACATGTACCAGAAAAAAATATATATATATAGATCACACACATACACAAAAATTAACATTTATGTAAGGCTGCTATGTAATTCACAAACCCCATTCAAACTTTGTGATTATTTTGACAACTTCATTTGGGATAATAGACAAAACTAAAAGAGGAAAAGCTACAAAACAGCAAGGAGGAAACCTTCCTCCCTTTCCTTTCTGGTGGAGGAGTCTGACTGACACTACAAGCTACATTTAGCCACCAGCCAGTTTCCTTCGGTCTGGGGCAATTCAGCCTGTCTTTGCTGTCTCAAGTAGTCTGTGTAGACCTGCACAGGCAAATTATTTTGTAATGTGTTTCTCAGTTTCGATTGGTCTGCTTACTTGATCTATGATATTTGGCAGGAACACTCTAGAAGTAATGTTTTCTTATGTCAGCTTTGACTGATTGTGTTGCTGGAGCTTCAGGGAAGGTGGTTTCAGGTGATGCTGTTCCTGTTCATATGAACTTAGTGTTTTCCTATTCAGTGAATGAATATCTTGTATTTATTAATGAGTAATTGGTAAATATTAATTTTGACAGAGATTCTTTGAATCCCTGTCACCTGAAAATTGTTTTCAATTTCTCTATTTTTTATTTGAATCTACTAGTATGATATATTGTTACATCAGCGATTTTTCCATTACTGTAACAAAATATTCGAGATGATCAACCTATAAGGAGAAAACGTTTATTTTGATTCATGATTTCAGAAGTTCTGGGCCATGGTCATCTGACTCCATTGCTTTTGGGCAAGTGCATGATGGTGGGAGCAAGCTCACTAAATGATGACCAGTGACCTCTAAGCAGACGGGGAACATTTGAAAGGTTACACCAATGACACAAACCTCCCTAGCTGCTGCCTCAGTGGTTTCCAGAACTCTGTTCTCTGCTGTGCTAGCTTCCTCCCAGCTGAAAGTCACTTGTGATGTTTGCGAGTTTGGAAATTATGATCAAAGTAGCTGCAAATATTTGTGTATAGTTGAAATTATTATTTGCTTATTTATTTGTTAAGTGTGTGTGCTTTTGTGCATGTGTGTGGCCATGTGTGAGGAAGGCTGAGGACTACTTGCAGGAATCAGTTTTCTCCCTCCATCTTATGAATCCTGGGGATCGAACTTGAGTTGGTAGCCTTGGTGGCAATCACCATCACCCACTAAGCATTCTTGCGGGCCCATAATGTTGTTGTAAAGGAAATATGCTTGCATTTGTCATGGGTGGTGCTCAGGAATGGGATTTTTATAGTAAAAAATTGGTAGCAGCATTATATTTTGTTTTTAATTTGTAATTCCCTAATTATTAATAATGGAAAACACATGAATTAAAAAATCACTTGTCTGTATTTGGATGGGCCTATTTCTGGTCTCTGTATTTTATTATTATTATTTTATTTATTATTATTTTATTATTTTATTACTGATGTCTCTGAAACTATGCTCCAAGATAGATATTTTTCTGCAAAGATTATGTTGCTTTGATCATTGCAGATTTATAATACGCCTTAAAAACAAGTAGTATGAGTCCTTCAACTTAGTTATCTCATGAGTTTGGTGGTTTTATCACTACATATTTTTATTCATGATGTTTTACTTATATTTAAGTATTTTATGTTTTATATTTGTCATTGCAAGTTGTTCTTTCAAAAATTAAGATTTTATTTGGTTCAAGGTTAGCATATATATATGAAGATGTAGGTATATAAATGAATGTATTAAATTGATTTTTGTGTGTTGAATGAAACTTTCATTCCCAGGATGAATTCTACTTGTTCAATATATTATGACTTTTATGTGCTGCTGACTGGATTCCTGGCATTCTGTAGAGATTTTTATTTTGTGTCTGCATAATCATGATGGATAATTGTCACTAATTTTATTTTAATGTCTTTGTTGTTTTTTGATCAGGGTCATATTGCCTGTTCAAATGAGCTGGAAAGCCTTGCATTTTTCTCTTTCCTGGAAGAATCTATGTAGAATTGGCATTATTTCCTCTTTAAGTGTGTGATACACTTTTACTAGTTTTGCAACCTGGACATTTGATGTTTGTTAGCTATGAACAATGTGAAAAACTCCAAATTTCAAAGAAATGTAGAGAACTTATCTTCAGAGCATTGGTGTGTGCTAATCTTGTCTTCCAGCTTTCAGATTCTATGCTACCTTTTACATTTGCACTTCTCAAATGACCTTGGGATCTTGTAGCTCCGTTTTCACTGATTCCATTGATCAATGGGATACAATCAGGTTTCTGGTTATTATGTGGTGTTATTTAATTTCAGAATGCTCTGACCATTTGTGAGGTTAATTAAATTGCTCATAATAACCAGTTAATTACAACAGAGATGGTTTTAAAATTCAGGACTTTGGCTTTATCACATTCTACATTCTGACATAGAAACTGTTTGGTGTGATGGTGACACTGTCCCCTTTTCTCTTGAATTGATTGATGTCTAGTTTTGAGGAGGTTTCAATACTTTTTTAAAAAGTTCCATTTTAAAATCAGATTTATACCTGGGTTAAGGATGGCGTTCTTTGGGTATATTGCCTCGTGTAACCGGTTAGCACTTCATTCATCCACTTGAACAAAAATGGATGCAGTTGCATCTTTTCTTATAATGAGCCCTTCCTTCACCGGCTTGTAGGTGGTTCTGGAGAATGGGACTTAATGGTGTGAGCTGCAGCTCACTGATGTGGCAGACTGACTTCTCAGTGGCTCTGATTGGACAAGTGTTCCTGTCTTTCCTCATTCTGTTGGACTAATCTAGCATGTTGAGCTTCAGTCTCTGTCTACGGGTTGAACAAACCCCTCTCTTAGTGCTGGATCTTCTATTTCTTTCACTTTTATCTATTTGTTTTCTTTAGTGATATCATTTCATGTCTCACCCTGAAGATGTTATTGTATTCTGTTCTCTGTTGACTAAAAGTGAGTTTATATTTGGAATATATAATACCAACAGTGAACTATATCAAGTCAGAATTACCATACCATGATTCTTAGTTCAGAAGCTCCACAAAATCCTGTTTGGAAAAGTGTACATCAGTCTTGTTAGTCAACAAGGACTTTCAGTAGCTCTTGATAGCCACAGGCTGACTATTAGAAACTTGTAATAAATAGATCAAGAAAACAAGAGGGTTCCATTGAAGCAGACATTAGGATACTGATTGCCAGCTACATAGGCTTAGGAACCAACTTGGAGATTGCTTCATTGCAGCTGTGAGTGTGTCTAAGATGACTTTCTAGAGCCAAGGAGATCTTGAGAACTTGGGCCTAATAAATAGGTTAATGCCTTGATGTGTTCATAATATCGATGCATTGTTGAGAGGCAGTGAAAGGAGCTGGTGGGGCCCAGTAGGAGGAAGTAGCTATATACTTCAGGGCTACATCCGACCTTGGCCATTTCTTGTATTACCTTTCCTCTCTCTGTCCATCATGTACCCTGTGATGTTCTGTGGTGACAGACTGATGTCTCTGAAACTATGCACCAAGAGAAACCCTTCCTTTTTTGAGTTATTGATGCCAGACATTTGGATTCAAAGACAGAAGTAACCAATACAGGTACACACTGAGTCCTGTGATTTTGCCTTTACCTCACTGTCAGTCTGGTATAACCACCAGGCTTTCCTTGGTCTCCTCACTTTGTATTAAGTGAAAACAATGAATGTTCCTTTTAGCATAACCAACCATCTTGACAAACACCAAGCATCATCAGGATGATTAAATTTTGTTGTGATCATGGCTACGTGAAGAAAGAGGGAAGCTGGATCACGGGGAACTCTTCATAGGGAGTTCTTTTGAACTCTGCGGATCCATTTTTACGGGGAGAGAATTGGAAGGGATCGTATGTTTCAGGGCTATGATTAAGTGACAAGGAGTACACATTCCGCGTCTCTGTCACCTGGGTCCTCAGTCCGAGCAGGACAAAGCATAAGATTTCCTGACATGGCCACTTTGAGCCAGGTGGGAAGAGACCGAGAGGGAGAAGGATTTGGGTTGTCTTCCCGGGAATCCTTAGGACTCCTTCAACCCTGGCTTTGCAATATTTTGCTTTATGTTAGTCATCCTGGATTTGCCTTACAAATGTGCTTATATTCCGATCATATCTTGAGCAAAACCCAAAATGATTGCAGGGGTGTATACTTTAGAACACAGAACTTTGTAAATACTTTTAACCTGATTATGATAGTGGAATCTTACCTAAGGATAAAGACATCACTCCTGTAGGTCTAAGAAGAAAATGAAGGAATTCAATGGGGCTCCTGGTGGTTTTCCCTCCTGTTTCACCTCAGGCAAGCCCTGTGCTGTGTCTCCATTTCCAAATGCTCACTCTCAAGTGTTTTAACTTCCTGATCTCTTCAGTCCCCTGCAGCTGTCAGGTCACCCCACGCTGTGGTTCTGGACTCAGGAACACAAGGACCTTTCAGAGACTTGATGAGTTTGAGATGTGACGCCCAGGGGTGTGCTTCAGTGCAGGGGACTAGCCTGAGCACAAGAAGGGAACTTCGCACAGCGGGACTGGGTCTGCAGCTATTTTGCTGATCAGTAAGAGGGAAATTCTTTTAGGGGAGAAACCTTCTTTACTTAAACCATGGAATGAATGTCTTAAAAATACAATCATGTTTGCAAGATTTATATTCTGGTGAAGACCGAAGATCAGATAAGTATGCGGGTATGAGTGTAAAGCAACTGTGAAAGGAAAATGATGGAAAGCCAAGCCACGATCCCTGTACATTAGAAGGGTCGAATGGGAAGGAATTCCAGCTGCATCTGAGGAGGAAAAGCACAAAGCCACATTCCTCCATTCTGGGTGTGTAAATATAATGTGGAGGGACTTTTCTCTTTACTGCACTTGACAGTGTTATGGGCTCCTCTGTAGAGCTCCTTCTTGACCACAGCTAATTTAGACATTTGAGCCTCTGGGATCTGGGTAGATGTGTCTGCCAGGTGTGTCTTTGTAGCTTGAATTTAAGATTCTTGAGGGAAAGCCCCTGACCTGAAAGAAGACTGCACCCAGCAAGCTGACTCAGTCCCAGCCCTCCGTCACGGAAAGGGCAGATTTCTTTCATGTGTTTCCTGGTACATGTTTCAGGGACATGTTCCTGAATGCAGATCAAACACAGAAAGCCTCAGCACATGACATAAACATTCGTGAAACATTTCGTGGAGTGCCTCAGATGAGTGGCAGTGGGCAGATTCTCCCCGAGTTGGCTTCAAACAGAGCCTTGCTCCCATCTATCATGGCTCTGTAGCATGAGATGCTTACACTGCAGCAAGAAGAGCTTTTGAGACACTATAGTGTGCCTATGGCTAAGGAAGGCCATAGGACCAGGAGTGTCAGTCAGCTGACTGACTTAGCCATGCTCAGAGGGTGGTAGTTGACCCCAGGACACTGGGGATAGAGAATGGGTCAAATGTCAAATCCAAGAACAAATAGAGGTATTCAAATGAAAAAAGAAAAAGGTAAGAGAACTATGAGCAGAAAAAGGGAACAAAGGGAAAGGAGCTAGAGAGATAGCTCAGGAGTTCAGAGCACGTGCTGCTCTTCCGGAGCACCCCAGTTTTTGATGCCAGTACTCGGGTGGGGCAGCTTACAATTGCCTGTATATCCAGCTCCAGGGGGATTCGTCTGGTTTCCACAGCCACAAGCACTCACATACACGTACCCCCACACATGTACATATACACACATAAAAATAAAATAAATATTAAAAATATGTAAATATGTGAAAACACATTGATCTATAGATGTGAGAGAATGAAGTTATTAAGTAGTAAAGAAGCCTGGCCAGTGGCACAGGCCTGTAATCCCAGCAAAAGGGAGGCCAAAGCAGGAAGGTTGTTATGAAATTAAGCCCAGTCTGGTATATATACTGAATTCTAGGCCAACCAGTACTGCACAGCAAAATTCTGTTAAAAAAAAAAGCACGGGATATTGACATTTTATAATGTGCCCACAGGAAAGGAGGGGGAATAATGGGATTAAGAATGAAAATGGTTGATTTTGGAACATGAAGACAAATACTGATTTTCTAAACATAAATTTGTTGAAGGAAGAGCATGGAGAGGATATAGAAAGAAATTTAGTTAGGGAGCAAGACATTCCTCAGCATTAGGCTCTGTGCTGGAAGCTGGTATGGTATTCTATGTAACTTTCTCATCAGACTCTTTGCCCCAAGCACAGCTAATAAATGTCAAAGCTGGATTTGAACCTGACCCCAAAGCCAATGCTTTCCTCCCGCTCCTTGGAGGAGGAGTATGATTTTATGTTGAGGTTTCAATCAAAGGCTGAAGATGAAAGCGATGAATCAGCAGGCTTCTGAGTTCAAGGTTGAAGAGAGGGGAATGTCCTGGCTCTGAGTTCTTGCTCCTGAGTTCAGAGAGACTTTTGAGGTTTGTCTAAAGTCAACAATCTTTTGGCTGCTGTTGCCATTGACGGATGGGAGAAAGGTAAAATAACTCACAAGGAGAAGCCAGGAACTTTTACCCTACACATTTTTTTTTTTTTTAAAGAAAGGACTAGAAGTTTGAGGGCAACAGTGTTGTCACCCATTGCCTGATATCACCAGGGAACTGGAGAGAGGAAAGCATAGAGGAAGGCCCATGAATTGTGGCATAGAAGACAGGGCTGAACCGAGGACACTGGCTGTGTGCAAGACAAAGCTTGCGCTCAGACATGGCATGAAGGAATGGTGTGCCAGCTCAGCTGATGAAATCACAAAAATCGTCTGAATCCCCATAATCAGTTCTGACAGCACTGGGCACACAGTGACACTTTAATTCCAACATGCACACAGTAATGCAAAAAGCTAAGAAAAGTTAAAAATTCACACAAAAATGTAAATGTTTGAAACTGACTCTTCCAGGTAGTTCTGAGAATCTGGGCTATGGTTCTTGGAGGGTGTGATAAACAAGGGACTAGACACAAAGGCAAGAAGTGGACCAGTTTGGTGCCTGGCAGAGCTGGCAGAGCAGAGCAGGGGAAAGGTCTGCAAGGCTATGGTGTTCAGAGCATGCCAACTGGTCCAAGGGCATTTATTAAGCAGTGTTGGAGAATATAGAAGAGAGTGATGGTGATCTCTGCATTGAGATATGCACAAAATCAATTCTACGTGTGTTCACATCTCCAATTAAGAGGTAAAACAACAAAGCTTTCAGGGGAGGATGAGGGAGGTAATTTCATGGTCTTAGATTGAGTGGACATTATCTTATCTAGGACACAAAACTACCCAGGGAACAGAGTGCTGATGTGGATTGATTAGTCTCAGTGTGCTTGTTCACCAAAAAATGTCATTAAGAAGCAAACAGGCAAGCTCAGAGCAGGAAGAAACTCTTTATTATACATTTGACAAGACTGTTAATACAGATAGATGGACAGAGGGTTAGATATTCTATATGTATTTGTGCTATTTATATAATAATAGTATAAAAACTTCTATTACTCAGTGAAGACAGTTAAATAATTGAGCAGAAAAATGAGCATGAGGAAAAGCAGCTGAGGAAGGCATCCGACTGATTAAAGAATGTTTCAGGTTTTAGGTCCAGGCCAAACTCTTGCAAAGCTGGTGCCCTTTTACACATATCTATTTCTTTTTCAACACTCATACTCAAAGACTCAAGAGTATGGACATATTTAAACATGGTCTTAATAAACTCTAGCTCTACTTTCAAAAACAAAGGGATAACAATTTCTATTAGTAAACAGGGGAATGCAAATTAAAACAACAACTAGAGTCTTCTAACATCTGACAGGATGGAGAACAAACAGGAACTCATCAATACCTAGTTTTGAGGAATGAGTGGGAGTTTTGTGTGTGTGTGTGTGTGCGTGTGTGTGTGTGTGTGTGTGTGTGTGTCTGTGTTAGTAGGACTCATTCGTTGACTTGATTGAGGAATTACCTTGATCAGATTTTCCTGTGACCATGTCTGTGAGCTATTTCCTAATTGCTAATTGATGTAGGAAAGCCCAGCCCACTGTGGGCAGCACTATCCCTAGCCAGGAGGTCCTGGGCTATATAAAAAGAAAGCAAGCCAGCAAGCAGCATGCCTCCAGGTGTTCTGCTTAAGTTCCTGCTTGAATTCCCGCCCTGACTTTTCTTCAATGATTGGACTCTGCCTTGGAAGTAAGACAAACTCTTTCCTCTCCTAAGTTGGTTTTGGGCATGACATTTGTCACAGTGATAGAATGAAAATACAACCTACAGTAACTGTCATTAAAAAGTTTCTACATTCACCAAAAAGGAAAGGCCAAGGTAATATCAAAAACAGAGAGCTGAGGTTAGAACATTAAGAATGGCTTGTGTGCTCTCTTGGGGATGAGGGCTGAAAGACTGAACATGGGCCAGTTCTTCAACTGTGGTGTCTCACCAGGGTAATCAGATCAGATGATTCCATTTTTGGGTCTCACTTCTCCTCCTGCTATCGGCATATAACTTTATATGACCAGTAGTCCAGGTTACATCCCTGAACTTCTAACCCCCAAGTACCTTGTAAGCCCTTCAGGTCTGATCCTTTCCCAGCAGTGTGGATGCTGCATCCTAAGGCCACCTGATCACTTCTGGCTCAAGCACTGTTCTGAGAACCTTCGGGTTGCACAGGCCCTTTTAGTTAGTTATTGTGTGCTTGTAGAGGTATGAGTTGAGGGCACCTATGTGAAGTCAGAGGACGACTTGTGGGAGTTATTTCTCTCCTTCTACTCTGAGTGTCAGGGATTGAGTTTACCCACTCAGTCATCTTGCTAGCACTTTTTGTGAGGCATGGTTTTAGTACATGTCCCAAGCTGATCCTGAATTCCTGAGCTCAATTGAATCTTCTACCTCAGCTTCATCCACTCAAGTGCTAAGAGCATATGTATGTGCCCAGACATGAGTTTATTTAAGGCAGATACAGAGGTAATGTTTAATGCATTCTGAGTACCAAAACACTAGGAAAAAGTTAAAATTAATTACAGAAACCAGCTACTCCGTGTGTAACACATGGAGTCCCCCTCTCTCATTTCCCCGTAATGCTTCATAGTTCTCTAGACTCCAGAGACCTCATCCCCTTTCCACTCTTCTATCCCCTAATCAAAGTTCAGGAATCAATGAGACATTCACTCTGCCTTCCTAACCTGAGGCACTTCTCTGTTCCTTGGTTCCCCTAACTATTTAATAGTGAGCACATCATTAATCTCAGGGCTCTGTGAAGGCTCAGTATTAGTTACTAAGAGTTCAATTAGTTGTAATTAAACAAAGCTGTATTAACATTACACACATAGCTTGGACTAAGTCCAGATTTTCTGCCCCCAAGTGCAATGCCCTTGCCCAGATGCCTTTTAACCTCTTTTCTAATATGAATTAGAGTCTGGGCCTCTTGCCCAGAGTTGAAGTCCGGAGAGTTAGGACTAATATGTGAGTGGGCAGTTTCCAAGGGATTGGTGTCCAGATGAAGCTGGATCCAACCACCATGTCAGCTAATGGAGACAAGCAAGAAACAATCCAAAACCCAAGGCCAGAGAAGTAGATGCAGAGCAAACGCTGCTTGCAAAATACACTACACTGCAGCTAAGGGGAACAAGATCTGGCTAGGGAAGTGAAGCTAGTGAAAAGCCCTGAGGCAGTATTGTAGATATTTTATTGGTGTTCCTTTTTTGGCAGTAGAGATCCAATTGTAAATGTTTATGGAATAATGATCTACTTGGCTTCTTCTTCTGGCAGCTGGGACCACTTAACACCTACCTGCAGGTCCAATCTTATCTCCACTTTCATGGCCAACTTTGGCCGGGAGAGTCTGAGTCCAGTAACTAGTCATCTAGCATCAAACCAACCCTTTTGGTAGACAGGATCTGACACTCATTGTGCCTTGTTTTCCAGAGTAAAGCCTTTCAATGTGTTAGTGACTGGAGAGTCTGTATGCTGCTTTCAGTGTGGTCAGGATGGATGGTATATCTCCCACCTCTGACTTGCTGAGGCTACAACTCCACTAGATAAAGGGGCGCCGCCCTCCTTGTCCTGGATCTCTGCCTACTCTCTGATATCTAGTACCATCTACTTCGCCAGCTGTTTCCTTTTGCACACTAGTTTGAACTGTGTGCATGTGCAGAGTCATTCTGTCTCTTGGGCCTGACTTTCTTAATGATGTACATTCTACTGAGAGGATCAGGATGACTCTATTTTGATTTCTAACTCCATCTTGTGCTGACCTGGCTCCACCCTTAGTTCTCAGAAAGTCTCAAAGCCAGCTGGCAGCCAATCAGAATGGTGCTAGACCAGAACTAAGTTCCTGAAATAGTTGCTTAATCATGTCCCTCACGTCACCCATGTACCTCACATCCCCACCAGATGTAATGAGCCAATCCAGTAAGGACTTGTGTCCAGGTCCTGAACAATTACAAAGATCCCCTAAAGACTGCCTGTTTTGCTTAAAAGACCTGCACACCTGTATTTCGGGGGGAAGAGGGTCACCATCTTCTTGTGGTGGTGACCCCAGCATACTGGTCTGTGTCCTGAGGTAATAAACTGCTTTTGTATGGCCAGATATCTCTCAGTGTCTTCTTGAGCAATTTCAGACCTAGCGCTACCATGGACTGAATGTTTCTAACACGCATGGTATTTTAATATTTAGAATATACTGTTATTTATCACTAAACATTTCTATACACAAAACTATTATTGTATTTCAATAGTTTTCCTTTATTTTCCAAACAAACTACGATGTAGATACTAGGTTGTTTAGCTGAATTTTTTGATGACAAAACTAAGATTCAGAGAAGTCAAGATCACTTCCAAGATCACATAGTATGTAAGGAGAGCATATGAATTTCAAAGTCAGTGACTCTAAAACTTGAGATCTTCAACATGCTATTCTATCCCCTATCTATCAATAGCAAATAAATATCAAAGGGCAAACATCTGAAATAACGTGGAGTGAGGATGCTCAAGACAAATAAATGTCTTCATTGCAATTTGATTTCCATCTTTATCTTCATCAATTCAACTGTAAATGTCACCAAAATGGTTTACTCTCTTTTTTTGTTGTTAAGGAATCAATATTAATAACACCTGCAGGTTTCAAATATAAGAGCAAAAGTTATGTTTTAAAATTAATTAAATTTTAACTGTGCCTAAGAGATCTATGGAGTAAGGACATAACTTTCTATTCAAGTGAAATAGTCCTGAATCTCCCTTGCCCAAGGATATAACCTCTTAGAATGTTGGGTAGGGAGTGTCTAGATCCCATTTGGTTGTACCTACTACACCAGATGTCCTCCAAATGCACCGGATGTGACTGGTCACTTGTAGGTGGGAGATAACCCAGATAAGAAGTAAGTCAGGATAGATGCTTGCTACTGATTGGACCTGGGGGGAAATACGTAGCCTTATGGGTTCTGTCTTTTTAAGGACCTGTGCCACATGATTCCGGACATTCTGTGAGCAGCTGCTTATCTAGCAGCCTGAGCCACTGCCAGAAGGTCACCTTCCTTGCAATCTGGACCAGCTTCTTAGGAGTTCCTCTGGAATGCAGAAAGCATGCTAGGAACTCTGGAGGTGACAAGTTCACTCCATGGGTGAACCTCAGAATGGACCTGAACAGAGTCCATCTTCCTGGCCAGTATTTAATTAAATTAAAGCTTGCTTCAAATTTGGCTCAGTTGTGGTGGTCTTATTCTCAGCTAGCTTTGGGATTTATACAATAAAGAGCCATGACTTTTCCAAGATGGATAACCTGGACATCTAAGGCAGAGGGTCTTACCTCGCATGGCTGACTGACAGCCTCTCATGGCTCTGATCTGTTTCTCCTAGGTGCTGACCCCAGCACATGATATCTAGGTATTTTATTGAAAGGAAGCACTGCCCACCATTACACAGGCCTTAATGCATAATGAATAGAACTTTTATAGTGCACCAATCCACAACTTCAGCTGGCTGATAGGATGTTGTTTTACCTGCCAGTCCAGTCCCCAGGAAGGATCTTCCCTGCATGGTGCTTAGGCTGAGGGAGGATCCTGTAAAGTTCCTCCATTAGCATTAATACAATCAGATGCTTTCAACACGCATATCTCAGTGGGCAGGGCCAACATTAGAATGGCAATTGCTCCCACCAAGGACCATTGAGTAGACAATCCCTGGTGCTCCAAACTAGCATGCTTTCTGCATTCCAGAGAGCACTCCTAAGAAGCTGGTCCAGACTGCTAAGGAAGGTGATCTTCTGGCAGTGACTCAGGCTGCTAGATCAGCAGCTGCTCACAATTCTTATTACTGCATAGAAGTGCATGTAGCTTTATAATATTTGAGAATAAGTTTAAATATACCACAACAGTTTGCGACTGAAAAGAAGGTGGAGATATATAAAAAAAGGAAAGAAAAATGCAAAACTTACCCTCCTCAGAAAACTATTTTGTCGTGGGCTCATTGTGAGACATTTCAAAACTGTGGGAAGACCCCTCAGATATGGAGATGTTGATAGCCAACACTAATCAAGTATGTGGTTGGAGCATTGTGAATTTTACTATGTTAAGGACCACTGATGAGTGAGGGAGATAGTCTGTGGTCATTAGTGCCTGGACAGATGGTAGTATAATGGGCAAATGTCTTATAAATGCCACGCAAGCTTCAAAAAAAAAATTTAAAAGAGATCCTTAAAACAAACAAAAACATAACAAATGATAAGATTTCACTGATTCAGAATGAACACTAAGTTCCAATCCCACTTTTGTTTAATGCATGATGACATTTGCAAAACAAAGCCAGCATGCCGTCTCTGCAGTACAAACATCTATATCCGTGCACCGCTTATCATTCAGCTTTGTGCACTTCATGAAAGCCATTCATGGAACCCAGTCTAAGGCTCTAGAATCTGAAGTTGAAGAATTGGAATTCCAGTGTACCCAAAAACCTCTTGCCAAAGACTGTAAATGGCTGGTGTTAGTGACTTGGCTTGGAAACTTCCTTGTGAATACAAAAGCTGCTTCTGCCTCTAAATCTGTGATTTTTTTTTTCAAGAGAGACAAGTCTCTTGAGGGTCTCATGAGGGTCTATGCCTGTTCACATTTTCAGCCCCTCCCCAAGTTCTGCTGAGAGATTCTAAGACGGGTAGAAGATATTTTAGAGCTTGTCATAATGGTTTTGTTTTGCTTTGTTTTTGACTAGAAAATGTTTTCTCCTAAATCACAAAGTTCCTCTAGGTTGTGCCATAGGGACAGTTTCACACAGCAGACAGTGTTTGGGCTCCTATTCTAGTGTAGTAGTTGTCAAACTCACTGATAGGTGTGCTGATACCTAGAAACCTGATGTGGATTGGTGTGTCAGCCAGCTGTCTTTGCCTTGGTTATACTGGGAAGGCTCTGGGAACCCCCTCCAGCACCGGGATATTCTTTGAGCATAAATGTCTGCAACATCCTTGTGCTGTCCATTTTATTCTATTCACATCCCCTTTCACTGTAAATGGGCAAATAAAGGCACAGATCTTTATTGAAGCATACGGGGAAGCCACAATGATGAAGGCACAGCCGACAGTAGCAGTAGATGAAGATGTGTGTCGGGAAATATAGACGGAAGTTTTTTTCGGGTATTTTTCTATCTTAGGTTGACTCTGGATGCATGTTTACCTGTTGTCACGGTATGAAATTCACACAGACCTAGGAGGGTGCATTAGACGTGGTGGCTTTTCTAGCACAACACTGTTTCTTTCATTGTGATAAAATAACAAAATTGAGGTTAAATTCTTAGTGAGAGGAGCATTTGAATCCTTGAAGGGTAAAACTAACTTACTTTAGATAATTATTTAAGCCCACCTTAGAATTCAGCTACCACATGGGCAGGAGGCTCAGAGTAGTTCTCAGGATAGGAATTAAGTATTGGGATAAAGTATATAGGGATGGGTTAAAAAATGAGAAATGCTAAGTACAGTGCTTTATATAAATAAATCCTTGTCTGTCTAAAAATATCATTCATATGTAAGATGAAAAATTTCCCAGTAAGTTAGAAGGGGAAAAATAGAATCTATTTATAGTTCCTGGAAAGTTAGAGACCAAGAATGGGTCTGAATCACTATCTGAGAAGCTGCTCTGTGAGCTTTTCCATCTGTCTCTGCCAGAGGAGCAGTGATGACATTGATGACTCTGACCCTCCATCCCCTGGCCTTTCTTCAGAAAATACTGCACAAGAACTGAGCTATGTATTTGAGGAAAGGCAAGCCCATGTGTGTGTGCGCACACACACACACACACACACACACACACACACACACACACACAAAAGAGAGAGGCGAGGAGGGAGGGAGGGAGGGAAATTGGATGAAGGAGTGTGTGTGTGAGAGAGAGCTGAGATAAAATCAGGTAACCTGTTAATTTGCTAATGATACATAAGAAAGAAAATGTGGAAGCAAGTAAAACCCAAAAATAATGAACAGGAGACTGTTAGCATTCTGACATTGTATAACAGATGAGTCAGTGCTTTGCGCTGGAGCACTTTCCAGAATGACACAACTCAAGATGTATTACTAAGTCTGCATTTGAGAAAGATCAGCATGATCACCCACTGAGACCAGGACACACTGCCACATGCAGATCTAATTTGTTAGAGCTTCAGGACTTTGGGGCTGGCACTAGCCATTTTCACTCAATAGGGATAGTTTTCTTGAGTCCCTGATAAACCAACATCTCTCCAGAGGATGCTAGTTCCATCTGAGAGAGCCAGTCTTGCTGTTTAAAGAAGCAGCCTGTTTTTCAGGAAGTCTTTACAAGGACAGTTTGTACAGTCTAGAATGTCTTAACTGTCTTTCTGACCATTACGTACTTGCTTTGTCAAGTGGTGATTTACCGGGTGTGGTTTCCTACATTGGCAATTGTTCAGCTCTTTTTCTGCCAACCCAACTTCTTTAGAAGACAGACAAGGGCCATATGACAAAAGGCTTCTGCTTTAGCAGGCTAGGCTATCTCATAGTACTCCAATGGACCATGTCCAGTCTCATCAACAGTGGGAACTCTTTAAGATAATTTGTTGCTTTTCCCAATACTTTGAGCAGTGTCTTATGTGAGAGAACTGGGATTGTTGGACTGTGGAAGGCGAAATAAGTGACACTAACAAGTCAAGAGATTTGGGTCACCAGCTACTTGTGTAAATGTATTTAACCTGTTTGGAGCAGATTCATTTCTTGTAAATTTATTTGTGATAAAACTCAAAAGCTTATTCCTAATAAAACCTGACTAGATATACAAAGCAGTCAACACAGTGCCTGGCACACACGGGTTCCTGACAATTGACAGCTAATGATGCTGTTTACAGGAATTCCTGTCAACATACTTAGTAATTGTGAAGGTCTGTGTTCTTAATACTTGCTACATAGGACAAACTTTAAATACCGTGACTACTATCTTTTAGCAAAGTTATGTAAAACTTTCCTAACTTTAGAGATTCATACCTTTGAATGACTTCTAATTATAACTGAAAATGTAAGCAAAGATAAGAAAACGTTTTGGATATAGAGATAAGTATTTAGAACAGTGCTTCTCAACCTTCCTAATGCTATGATCCTTTAATTCAGTTCCTCACGTTGTGGTGACTCCCAGCCATACAATTATTTTCTTTGCTACTTCATAACTGTAATTTTGCTACTGTACGAATTGTAATGTAAATATCTGATATGCAGATGGTCTTATGTAACTCCTGCAAAAATGTTTTTTGACCCCCAAAGAGGTTGTAATCCAAAGGATGAGAACACTGATTTAGAAGGTAGTTTGATCCTATGTTTATTTAACAAAACAATAGCAAGAATTTCATAGGGTCTATGAGCTTCCCCGCCATGAACAGTTTAATTTTACAGTACCACTGTGAGTTTCCTCCTGAGGAATGAGCCTTAAATCCAATCAGAAACTGGTTGGTTATACCCATATCAGCTGTGCCACTGTTGCACTCAGAGACATATCTTGCCAGACTCTTGATTACTGTATCTGTCAGGATTCATAGCCATTTGTACCTGACAATGATAGCGATCCTTAGGTTGGGGAGGAGTTGGGGAATGGTTATGATCAAGATCAAATTCTCTGATAATTATTTTAAAATATTACACTGAAAATAAACATGGGACAAAATTTCAAGAAAAAATAAAGTATGAGATGATAGGAAAAGTCTACAGTATTACTGCCAATGTTTAGATGGAATAAAATTTAAGGTTTTAGAAATGAGTGATCAGTCGTGAATGTAAAATTGTGAGCAACACTGAAGACACTGAATAACAAATTTGAGGATGAACCCTGTGAGAACCTGGTATACAGCACAGGTTCCTCTGTTGATGGCTTGGACCACTTCCTTGATTTTGGCTTTAGTTTGAAACTTCTTAGAGGATATTTAGTGACACATCCTATGGATTGGTACTAGCCATTCTTTCTGAATGAATAAGGCTTTTATGTTGTTGTAGTAGGAGATGTTTGCTGGTAGTGGGGTTCTCAGGTGACTTAATTTTTGTGATCTTGTCTGGATTTTGGAGTCACAGGGTTGATTACTAATTCCACCACATACTAGAAGAAAGAATTTAAATAAGTCAATTAACTTCCTTTAACCCTCAGATGTAGTTAATTTTTCCAATTATAAGCCAGGTGCAAAGTATTTGCTTTGTGAGAATTAAATGAGATTATCTGGGCACGAGATGAAAATGGAATAATGCATGGATTGTAGAATTCTAGAGGGCTAAAGGTTAAGTTTATTCTACAAGAATGTAGCAAAAATATAAAATGCCAGACATGTTTTCCTTTCAGCTGCCTGATAATATAAATTTGAATTCTCTGCATATATAGTTTATATTATTCTAGAGATTTTGATACTTTAAAAGACTGTCCACATATAAAGGGTGAGAATACAAATTTTCTGAAAAGTTAGCACAGTTATGTAGAATTAAATGAAAATGAGTGTACAAACTCTGGTTAGGGATCCAGGGGACCATGGCTGTCCTCTGCTTTTCTTAAAACTATTTTTATGCTAAAATTAAGTTAAAGTGAAAGAAAAAAAGAAAACCAACCTGATTTAGCACAGATGACAGCCTGAGCCAAGTGACTCAGTTTTGCTCTGTAGCTGATGTGTCATTCTAATGCACAGTCTTTCCCCTGGGAACCCAAATACTATAGATTGAGGGTAAATATATTTTAAATGCTTGGAAAACAATTTTATGCACATGTTTTTTTTTTTTTTTCCCCCTTACACACATGCTCTTGGGACTTTACAGACCTTATTTCCAACACTTGTTTTCAACATTTTTGTGGTTTTTGTGTTGCACTCTTGCAAATCTGTGGACTGAGAAGAATTAGAAATAGTAACTGTGGTAGAAGAGCCAAAAAGGAGATTGTTCAACTTCGGGAATTTGTGAAATGCCCTTTATCTGAACACATGCCATGGGCTGGCATAGAACAGACATCATCGGGAGTGATCTTGACGTATGATTTGTCGTGTTTTGCTCTGGAAAGCAGGATATTACAAAACAGTAAAAATAGAATAAAATATTCTGTTTATTTACAGACGTGGGAGAATGCTGTTTGTGTGTACATGTATGTGTTTGTGTGTGTGTGTGTGTGTGTGTGTGTGTGTGTATGAGTTTGTGTGTGAGAGTGTGTATTGCTGTTTTTGTGTACATGTGTGTTTATGTGTCTATGTGGTGTTTGTATATATATATGTGTATTTGTGTTTATGTCTCTGTGTGTGTTTGTATGTATGTGTTTGTGTGTGTGCATACATGTGTGTGTCTGTGTATATGTGTGTGTGTGGTGTGTGTATGTGTGTGTGTAGTGTGTGTATTCCAACTGCCTCTAGGAAGGTCTTGAATATTGATGATGGTAGAGCTGGATTTCAGGCTTATGGTAGCAGTTAGACATCTCTAACACTGGATGAGTAGGAGCAGAAGGACACTTATTGACTTGTGATTCACAGAAATGATTCACCATAAGGCAGCACTATGCAATAAGAAAATTACTTTGGTAATTTTCAGATCCTATTAGATCTGATTAGAGTTTTGATCAATTTGATGTTTGGTTCTAAGAGATCCCAATTGCTATTTTGGGTTAATTAAGGTGAGGTAGAATCTAGGTGTACTCATCGAAGAACCCAAGAAAACAGGGACATTTTTGAGATCATGTAGAATGATTGTTCTTATATTTTGCATACAAAAGGAAATATGTTCAGAAAATTGAGAGAATTACTCAAGGATGCTTAGGATGATAAAAAAAATGATCACATTTTAATGATAAAAATACAGTATGAATGTAATTCGTAGCATTCACCTATATATTGTATTGAAGGACAAAGATGTATATAGCTGTGGGCTACTTTATAACTACATGTTCTCTGAGACATGCATGTTGGATGATGTCCCTGTATCATCACAGTGCACTCGAGAGCACAGGCAGTGAAGGATCATCATGTGTGGCGGCCCGTTGATGCAGGAAACACAACATGACTATGATGTTGATGCTGTGCCAAAGCATATTGTTTTAGAAGGGCCCTTGTTTTGAGATAGAAGGAGGAGCACAGTAAAAAATAATAGTGAAAAGCATAGCAGAGTAAGGAAATAAATGCAAGGCAGTTGATCATTACCAAGTATCGTATGCTGTTCACAGTTGCGTGCGATGCTGCTGTACTTTTGTGTAACTGACAGGGTGGTAGACTTGGTTGTGGCCATGTCACCGATTCTTCCACACCACGATGTTTAATGTTGTGACTTTATCAGGAGATGAGAATGGTTCGGTTCTGTTAGGATCCTTTGGGACCACTGTGATCTATCACTGGCTACAACCTTGTTATCTCGTGGATGAATGCACCATATGTTAGGTTGTGCTACCATAAGCATTACGTATGCCTGTTCCTAATTTTGATCCATCTACCTTCTTCCTTGCTTTTTCTATGTTGGCATCACCATTGGATTGCTACTCTACAGAAGCACCCCAAACTACCTCTAGTGCAAGGGAGAAGGACTCTACTCTGTGAGTGAGGATAAGGATAAGACGTAGGTGGTTCTGAAAAAAAGTGATTAATGTCCGCTGATACTGTGTTGTTAATAAAATGTGTATACTGATAATTTTTTTTATTTGTAAAGAAAAAATAATGGTGAGATGGCACAGCAGTTAAGATCTCTGTGTGCTCCTGCAGAGGACTTGGGTGCAGTTCCAAGCTCATAACGGCTTGTAATAATAGTTCCTGGAAAACCCAGTGCCTTCTTCTGGCCTCTCACACAGCATGTACATGGTGCATACAAACTCATTCAAGAACACACGCGTACACATAAATAAAAATCTTAAAAAGAACTTAAGGGGCTAGAAAGATGGCTCAGAGTTAAGAACGCTTGATGTTTTTACAGAGAACCAGATTTGATTCCCAGGTTCACATGGTGTCTAACAGCTTTCTGTATCTCCAGTTCCAGGGTATTTGATACCTCTTCTTTTTGACCTTCACAGGCTCCTGCATACATGTGGCCCACATTCAAACTCTTAGGCACACACGCATATGCATAAAGTAATATATATGTGTGTGTATACATATGTTATATATGTATATATATGTTATATATATAAAGTAATATAGGTAGTAATATATAAAGCAATATATATATATATATATATAACAGGTTACATCCACATGGATCTAAAGACAAATCTTCATTTATTGGGTAACTTATTTTAAAAGATCCCCCTGATGCTATTTTATCAGTGTAAGACTATAAAGTTGAACACCTATTGGTTATCTTTGAACTTATCTAGAGATGAGAGTATTCACAGATTGTTCTTCTACTCTTTATACATAATTATGGGAGTAGGCTTTGGGAAGACAGCTTAAGCACAAAGGAATACTTGGCTGGAGTCATTATTTCCCCTCCAAATAGTGCTTTGCTAAAGCAGAATGAAAAGGAAACAGAAGGTCCAGTGAGACTCTCCCTGCTGTTGACTGCTGAATGGCAGTACAAGTACAGGATAGCCTCTTCTCTCCTGCTCCCAGCTCCCTATCCCAGAACTTCAGAACACTGAAGCCACATAAAAAATTGCTGCCTTCTCATTATTTGTGGCCTCGTGTTACTTCAGAACTCTATACATCCCTCAGTAAATAGACTTTCACCTGGAAGAGAAATTGTTCTGAGAACGGGCATACAACTCTCAGGTGACTCCATTTGGGGAATGTGTGGTGGGTTTTTTTTTATTATTTTATTTTATTTTTTATTTTGTGGCCTTGGTGAGAACTCAGGAGGTAAGACTAAAAATCAAAATAAAATAGAGTCAGATGACTTGTGAAAAGATATGACTAGAGTCTATTACTGCCCAAAAGTTCTAGAAGAAATGTCTTATCTTTCAAATCATATGCAGTCTTGGCCTTTTAGAACCCAGGTCTCCACCCATCTCTGGTAGAAAAATGTTCTTCTCAGGTTGTCACTAGACTAATTTGTAGTCAACCTCAGCTGTACTCTTTGGAGTTGGAATGGTAGCCAGAAAATATGCTTGATTATATTGTACCACCTCAATTATAATCTGGTAAAAGACTTAATCTAGAGGCTGTGATGTATATCAGTTGGTAAAGCTTGTCTAGCATGCAGGAAGCTCTGTATGGCCAGGCATGGTAGTCCATGCCTGTAATCCCAATGCTCAGGATGCAGAGATAGAAGGACCCTGGGACCTCACTGGCTAGCAAGTATGTATAGTCAGTCAGTGAGTTCCGGGTTCAGTGGGAGATGCTGTCTCAAAAACTAAGATGGGAAGTGAGAGAGGATGACGCCTGGTGCTGACTCCTGGCCTACGCATGTGTCCACACAGCACAGAAGAAATAAATCGAGTAATATGTCAGTAAATGAATAAATAACTCCTGGGCTCTATCCTTGAGTCTGATTTGGGGAAACAGGAAATGTGAAGTATTGATGTAGGCTGAAAAAGGAGAAAATTGGTGTAAGCCGTGATGGAGGTGAGATTTCATTACTTGTGCCATGAGAACGTTGTATCATTCAACCCGTATACTCTTGCCACCTCCCCGGTTCTAGAGACAGTGAGAAGTAATCAACCCAGTGAGAATCTGTCCAGCCTGGTGCTATAAACTTGAACCATTGGACTGTATAAGATTACCTGTTTTCTACAAACTTCGCGGACAAGCAGCCTTGGCAGCCAGGGAACTCGGGGCTCAGCATCTGGGCATGGTTTGGATGGAAGACTCGAATTCAATGTCAGTGAAGTGCTTACAGTTCCCATGTGCCTTGCAGGTGTGTGACATCACTCTCCATGACTGATGTGGGTTCTGGGAACAGTGGCAGGAGACTGATAGCCTGCCTTTAACCCTTTCCAAAGGAGCCATCTTGCTGGCAGATGCTGACCACCGTTCTTATGCATCTCTTATAAGCTTGGAGGTGAGCTGGCTTTTGCTCATGAAGTCTGTGAGAACACACAGCCACAACTGCTCAGGAAAAGACGCTGACTCAGGGAGATAGGACACCAACAGCCTCCTCTGCAGCCCCCGGTGATGTACTAACAGGAGAGCAGCGCTATTCTCTTGTTTAGGCTGTACTCAAAACTAAATTTTAATTTTAAAGCTTGAAAATCCTTGGGAAATGAGAGATTAAGCCAGCTTCCATTGTAGGAGAGAGCCCTATTAAAGGAACATTTCCCCAATCCACTAGTGTAAACAGAATTGCAGAAAAGAATATTAAAAGTGCTTAGAGGAACAAAATGTTTCCATGTTTTCCTCTCTTTTATCCAGTGTAGGCTTCCCACTGATCTATGGTAATGTAAAGTCACTGCTCTGTAGTTATTAAAGCAGAGCATGCCTTTAGTTCATGCATATTCTGTAATGGTAAATCAGGCATTAGGTAAAATACCGAAACAATTTAGAATGACTAGAAAAATGTAGCTAAGAATTGATTACATGTCTGGGGTTGCAGCTTTTTGGTAAATACTTCCCTAGCAGGCACAAAGCCCTGGATTTGATCCCTAGCAATACACAAAACCAGGTGTGGTACCCCAGGACTCTGGAGGTGGCAGCAGGAGGATCAGAACTGCAAGGTCACTCCTGGCTATAGAGTGAATTCCAGCCTACCCTAGACCCTACCTCAACACTAAATAGATAAATACTAAAGGGTTTCAGACTATCTGTATAGTGTATTCTCTTATAACACATGTGTACACAGAAGTGTAAACTAAAAGGTGAGTAATAAGTTTTAAGCAAATAAATTATTCAGTGCTTTATTTTATATAAAGCAGATTGCCTCTAAGACCATCTAGCATTTGTAAATCTCTCTCTTAATTAGTTCATATTACAGATGGTTTTCTAGGCCGATGGTTTTTATTATACTTGTCATTTGTGGGGACGGAGGCTCTGCTGATGTATTTATTCTTATGTGTAAAGTCGTAAAGTGTCATTTATAGACGTGATCAGTGGGCAGGGCAGGTCCTGGATTCTGAGATGTGGTGTTCTGAAAGTACTATTAAGTTTTCTCATTTAAGAATCACAGGGGCTATTATAATCACTTAGAGAAAAATGGCAATTCTTTGAAAGGAGACTTCACAAAAGAAAATGTGAATAAACAAACAGCAGCAATTCAGACTCTTCTCACACTGGAGACAGTGAGGTAGACAGGAGTCTGTTCGGGTCACATTGATTTCAATATCTTTTAGATCCCCTGTAGCTGCAAAAATGATGCTTGTTTTCTTTGAATTTGTAGCTCTTTGGTGTTTTCGGGCACACATGACATAGAAACTGAGGCACAGACTCCAATCTTTTTCAAAGTCTCAGGTGATTTGTAATTGTTAGACTTGTAACATCAGTTCAGATGTCTGAGGTGAAGCTTCCCTGTCTTGCCGTTGCTAGGTATTGAGGTTTATGCCAGGGAGTTTCCCTTCAATAAAGTTTACTTCTTCTTCAAGTTAGAGGATGAAATGGGAACATACTTTCTAATTTTCAGATCCTTAAATAATGATTACAGAATGGTAGTATCTAGGATGTAAGTTTTAGAACAATTTGATTTCACAGGTTAAGCTGTGGAACAGTGGAAACTTTAGATGGCTTTGTTTATCTAGGCAGATTCATCTATATTTTTCTGTTTGTATGACACTATTTGTTATACAGTTTAATTTAGGAAAGAATGTAAGAGAAACCCTTAAAAAAGATGTGTCTTTGGATATCTCAGGACGACACCGACTCCCGTTTTAGTGTGAGCGTCTTTCTGAGTCATGAAGACAGAGTTGGCGACAAGAACTTTCCTTGCATCATGTCTGTGGCTGGGTGTCCTGAGAACATACGGCTGAGACAAGAGTGGTTGGTAAATCTACTTTGGAAACACAGAAGGCAGCTGGAGAACCGGTTGCAGCCTAACTCAGGCACAAAGTCAAAGCCAAGTCTAGTCCCCTCCCCTCCCCTCCCTTCTCCTCCCTTCCCCTCCCCTCCTCTCCTCTCCTCTGCCTGCCTTCCCTTCTCTCCTCTTCTCTTGTCTTTCCTCTCCCTAGCTTTATTTTTCTGAGGCTGGTAAACAGATAACAACCTTGGGTGTTGGTCCCTGCCTTCTCCCTTGTTTAAGGTAGGGTCTCTTATAGTTTGCCTCTGAGAACACCACGGTAAGCGCATGCAAGCTTTCAGGGATTCTCCTTCTTCTGCCTCCCATCTCATTACCCAAAAGCTGGATCACAGACATGTGTTTCAGCACATGTTTTTTTTTGTGGGTTTTAGGGAAAACAACTCAGGTCCTTATTCAGAGGTGTGTGGTGTTTCACCCCCTGAGCTAAGTCATATTTTCTAAATCTTAAAATGTAAAGCAAAAAAATTAAAAAAATTTAGGGGTCTTACTGAGAGGCTTGACTCCCGTTGCAAGCAGAGGCAATTTATAATTACACATGACATGATGTAGGACTGGGCCTTAAGCTTGCTATCTGCAACATGGCGTGTCCTCATTGACTCCAGTATATTTCATTAGTGACATTTAGGTGATCAAACTAAAAAAAAACTCCCAAATGTATAATTTTCTGATTGAAACAAACTTTTAATTTTGAGATAATAATTAATTCCCACGGGATACTGAGAAATAATACAGGTCCTTATACTTGTAATTAACTACTTCTCCTATTTTATTTTTATTTTTTTTGCATAGCCACAGTGAAGATTGCAGCCAGGATACTGTTATCCCCTCCCTTATTTAAACTAAGTATTTAATATGGATGTGCATGTGTGTGTGTGTGTGTGCGTGAGCATGCGTGCATCCATGTGTATATGTGTGTGAGCATGTGCATGTGTGATATTTTGTGTGTGTGTATGTGTTTAGCTCTATTGTCCTATATTAATGTGTCTTTCAGTTAAGATACAAGACAGTTGCCAGGATCCCTTGTGCTAGCTATTAACTTTTAGTAGGGCATGTGCTCAGAAGATTTATTGACCAAATCAAATTGCTACTCTGAGGTATGGTGTATCTAAAATTATTTTCAAAGACACCAAAGAAGGCAGAAGTTTGCCTTCTCTCTGCACGAGGGAGAGACAGTCTCAAGCTGTGGGAGTGTGGGAGAGCCTTGCTGAGCTCTGTGGTTGCAATGAGTTAGCATAAGGCCTCAGAAGGAGCATGGTATAGCAGAGTGGAGAGAGATTTTAATGATATCTGGAGCAGGGCGTTAAAGACTGGGTTACTAGGCTTTTTGCAAAGCTTTAAAAATTATAGCCTCAAATTCTTTGGGGTAGAAAATATAAAAAGAAGAAAAAAGTAACGTCAGCAAGAATTGGGGGAAAAATGATACTGGTCTGTGCTCTGTAAAAAGAGCTTTCTCTTCCCCTGGGAAAACAATAAAAAATTATTTGACCCTGTATCAAATTTAGGACCATTTACCAAAATGGCTGGGTTGGCAGAGATTGCCACTAGGCTGAGAACATGGTTGTATGGCTTACTGGGGCTCAGTATGGACTTCCCTCACAGACAATGTACAGTGTGTTCACACATTTACAAAATGAACTTGTGCAAACAAGTGCAATTTATACTGTTTCTCAAAGTCATAAACCACCGATTTATGACACAAAACTCACAGACTGTGGATTACCCTCAAAACAGAGCTGCTTGCTTTTCTTTCGTACTATTCTATATTTCTAGGGTAATAAAGACTGTCTATATAGCGAGCTTATTAATAGCATGAAAATTATGGGGAGTCAATCCCATAAGCTGCACACTTGGTATTTATACCCTTTTTGTGTCCTTGAGATTAAAAGTATCCCAATGTTTAGAAAAATGCTTGCTTAGTTATTATATGATTAAAATTCTCTTGTCAGCCTTGAGTGGAAAAGATTCTGTTGTAGATCATCAAGTTTGTATTTATTGTAGAATTTCTAGAATTTACTGTTCTGTCTAAATGCTAAAGTTCTTAAAAATGAGTGAGGTTTGGATGTTACTAATCGTATCTTATTTCTTGGCTAAGCTCAGAAGATGGAGATGCAGGAATGCAAGGCTCAAGGCCTTTTACTCCTGTGGGTGGATTCAGTCAAGTCTCAGTTGGCCTCATCAGCATGTCTTAAGACTTCACTGCAGGCTCATCCCTCACCGTTGCCTTCAGCAGGGATTTTATCCATGTTTTTATGTCTTCCCCCTCCGACCCTGCACTGATGAACATAAATGAAGTTAGGGGCAGCTGTCTAGATGGTGAACTGTGGAGGGATGGTCTCCTAGGCCAAGTACACAGTTGCTAGGGATGGATTCTGCATTCGGTGCCTCTCAGGTACCATTCTTTACCCTTTCTCACCTGCTGGCCTAACAATAGAAGACTTGGCTCTTGAGGACCCAGCTTCTGAGTATGTTGTTCAGATCCCAGCCTGGGAGTTCCTGGGACTCAGATTCCTATTCTGTCTTCCTGTTCCCCTCAGGATTGGACTCTTGTTATGTATGCTGTTGGAGAACATTTTCTTAGTAGCAATTCTCTCCTTTATACGACTACTTTCTAGTTCTCTTTGTTCTTAGATATGTGATGAGCAGGTCTTCTCAGAAGCTAATGAAAGCTCAAGATTTTCCTCAAAGGATCCCAGTTCTCTTCAACTAATTGTATTACTAATGAATGTTAGTAAGTGGTTTGATATGTCACAGAACAATGCATATTTCGATTGCATTTTTATTACATGTTCAAAATGAACACAGCATCTTTGTACGGATCTTAGAGGTGGCTACAAAACTCAAGTCATGAATTCTACTACTTACTTCCGTTGTCTTCAGATGGAAACGATGTTCTCAGTTCCCAGGGATGTGTTTGTCCTCATGTCAATTTCCAGTTCATAAGGTGACTCTTGTCAAGGGACTGGATGGTAGATGAGTAAGCTGCTACAAGGAAGACAACGCCCTACTTTTTCTAAACTGAAGAGCAATAATCATTTCATTAACCTGACTGGCCTTTCTCATTTGCATCCAATTTTTGATTTTGACTCTTCTCTGTACCCAACTGTTGGCATTCTTATGACTTCCTCATCCTGGCCTCTCCATTTATTACTTTGTAATATTTTCTTTCCCCACAAGTGATCACAGAACAAAAGTTGACCCTCTACATGTGGATAGTGGTTTATCTGATCACATATCTGCCATATCATCATTGTTTTTAAATGCTCATTAGTGGATTCTTAGAACAAGATGGGAATGCATTTACTATATCATGACTCAACATATATCTGGTGTATATAGCCCTGGTGTGCTAAGGGCTACCCATAGAAAACACTGGTGCCTTAAAAAATAAGAGAAATCTATTTGTCCCTGGTTCTGGGAACTAGAATTCTGAGTTCAGGGTCCAGGATGGTTACATTCTGGTAAGAGCTCTTACCTGGCTTCATGAAGCTACTTTCTCATGTTTCTGTGTGTTGGAGGGATATATGCTCGTGTTAAGCTTGCTTTCTCTTTTGCTTGTCAGCCCAAGACCCTGGCCCATGGGATGGTGCTTTCCGAGTTTAACATGAGTCTTCCTCAATAAGCTCAAATTAAGAACTCCCTCACACTAATGATCAGAGATTTGTCTCCAAGGTGATTCTAAGTCCTGTCTAGTTGACAATATTTACTATCATAGTTGGAGAGGCATCAGCCTAAGCAATGTAAATCAGGGATGCTACCTGTTCAGAAGGAAGTGGTTTGTTGGCATGAACCCTGGTCAGTGTTACACACAGCAGGAATCAATCCCTCCTACTATTTATGAGCTGTCATGGCAGGGACCATAAAGCATGGATGCAATGCAGTTAAGTGAGGCTTGGTGTCCTAATTTTGTGAGCAAAGGTTTGAGTGAGAAAATGCAGAAAAAGCTGAACAAAGCTCTGCACATGGAACCTAAGATCAGACTGATAACTTGCCTGTGCACCATCCTTGCCTAGAAAGGGTTAAACATCACTGTGAAACCAGCTGTATGCCACAAACTTCACTGTTGACTTGCCATGTTAACTCTCACTGCCATGGGCAGTATTTTTATTTTTTATTTTTGCCAACTTGACAGAGCCTAGACTCACCAGGGAGACAGACCTCTGGGCTTATTTATGGGGGACTATCTTGATTATGTTAATTGAAGTGAGAAGACCTGCCTGTAGTGGATGGTACTGTTCCCTCCTTGGGACCTTGGGCTGTGTAAGCAGAGAAAGGAAGCTGATCATCAGTGTGAGTTCATTGCTGTCTTCCTGTGTTGCAATGTGACCATCTGCTTCAAGCTCCTGCTGCACTGACTTCCCTGCTATGATTGACTGCACCTAAAGTTGAAACTAAGGACAAACCCTTTCTTCTCTAAGTTGCTTCCATCTGAGCATTTAACTACAGTGAAAGAAAAGCAATGAGGACACCCACTTTCCTTGTATATAGTTATTAATTTTTTTTCTTGTATTAATGGGGATGGATTCCAGTTGCTAGGCAAATATTTTACCACTGAGCTACATCTCCAGCCCAAAATGGTGAATTTTGACTCTACTCTTTCAGGTCAGTACAAAAGCAAAAGCAGATACATGTAGAATTGTGGTATCCTGTGGAACAGTTCAAGCCTCGCAGCAGAGGTAAGAGGGCACTAGTTGCTATTTGCTCTCAGAGCTGAACAGAGCATGGCCCCCTCCCTCCTGTGTTGACAGAGCAGGGTTCAGCCCAAGTCCCAGCCCCCTCTAGAGGGCCAGCTGTGATTGGCAGAATTGCTTACCTGTCTTAACCAATGCATCCCTTGCCCCCAAACCCAGACAAATATAACTGAATCCTTTCAATAAATGAGTTTCAGCCCCATTTGACAGTGCTCCCGAAGTCATTGTGTTCCATTGGCTCTTAAGGTTCCCCTCCAAAGACCTACTAGGGGCATCCAATCCATGCCCCCTCCCGCACTTTCTTCCCTCCGACTGCCAGTAGCAGGTCACAAGGCCCTGGTTATCTTGGGTGGGAGAGAAGAAAGGCCTGCAGTGGATAGACTAGGCCCCCCTAGGCCAGCCGCAGACCAAGGGAGAGAGAGAACCAACCAATATAGAATTTCCCTTATTGTCGTTAGAAAGAGTCTTGTAAAATAAAAAGAAGGACCCAACACAAATTCTCACTAGAAGTTGAGCTATAGGATACATTTGCCCTTATGGAGCAGCTAATTTACTTTGACTTATTATAGCAAGACATGGCCAGACAGTCCAGAACTCAAGTATTCGGAATTCCAATCTGAGTCAAGATCCATCAATTTACTGGGCTTCATTTACTTTCCCACCTAATCTGCTGATGGGAGAATGGCACAGAACACTGCAAAACTATCTGAGCTTTCATTCAGAGACCTCAGATGTAAATGAAGAGACTAATGTGTCTATCCTTGATATATTGGACAGTTTATGCCGATGGAACAGGATCCTGTAGAATTGATAAAAGGCTGCAGAAAAGCTTTCTACCTGGCTTTCTGTAGGGAGTTGGTGCTCCTAATGGAAAATTTGGACAAAGGTGGGCTTTCACTATGAAAGAATAAAGGAGCCACAGCAGCCGCTTCTAATAGCGGGTATTACGACCAGATCTGGCACAGTAGCCAGATCACAGGAGAGGAAAAGTGTTCGTGAATGGGGAAGGATGGGTCTGCTCACTCTGTCCATTTCCCATTACTTTCTCCCTTCCAGATGTGCGGTCTCAGATCAAAATTCTGTTCCTATTATGCAGTCTGTGAACCTAATGAGACTCAATTGCTCCATTATACACCATTTTCTCAGCATCTGTTAGCCACGGTTCCTGGACTGAACTCTAAAGCTTTCTCCTTTGCTGTTAAAGTCTTACTCATTTGCAGTTTTTCATAACCTAATAAAACCATCCTTCTGCAGCCCAAGTCTTAAATGTCTTGTTCGCTCGCCTGAGGGTGAGTGCGCAGACAAACTGCGTGGTCAGCTGAGTGTTAGCAGGTTATCCTAGACTTTATGCACAGACCAATCACTTCAAAACACTAGATGGCACAGGAGAGGTTTTGTAAAAATTCTTAGGGCAAAACACAAGATATTTTCACATCTTTTCTTTTAACATTCCTGTTTTTATAAATCTTATCCTTAGGATTTTTCAGAATTGGATGGTGGAAGGTAAAATTCTTGCTTCTACTTGGAAAGATAACACTTAAAAATTCCTGGTTTATTATTAACTATACCCTCCTCCCTTAATAATGTATAGAATGAGCACACATATATAAAAGATAATGTATGTTATGTATGCATTTGTTGTGTGTTATCTTTATGATATATTACTGTGCCATCAAACTTTGAGAGAGTACACACCATAGCATCTAGATGAAAATACAATTCTATTTGTTGTTTTAACTATACAACTAATTAAGAAGAGCTGAATTGTGAGAAATGCTTTTATGGGGAAAACTAAACATAAAAATGCAAGTTCTGCTTTCTACTCAGTTTATAGTGAATGTATCTTTTACAGAAATATTCATGCATGTTGTTCTTACCAAATGAAGTCACTTGGTAATTTCACATAGTGAAAAGTTTTAAGACATGGAGAAGAAGTATATTAGACCAATAATGATTACTGGGAGTGACCACTTACCACAGCAAAAGGACAATCGGCCATAACAGTTGCTCCCTTTTAAAGGGAATATTGTACATGTAAAACCATGGGGTAGTTGGCATCACTTGTTGAACAAAGGAATGTTTATCAGTACTGTGATAAAAGAAGTAATAGCTCAGAGAAAGCTGGTGATAATTAGTAAAACGTGAATAGAGGCCATCTTAGCATGTAGATTGAAAGTAGTTGGTATTTTGTAACACTCTTTTGATAATTGGCAATAATTTAAAGCTTTTGAAAAACAGGCTTAGTATTTTGCTTCCAAAGCTATTTTTATAGAATAGTTGAATTTAGAGGAAAAAAATGTTTTATTATTTGTAATGTGGTGAAAAAAAACATCGGCCCAAAGGGTTGCTTTGAGAATTAGAAATAATGCATGCAAGTATACACAAGTGTAACTAATCCCTTGCAGATTAATCAATTTATTATTGAATTAGGTCCTTGGAAGCTATAGTAATCAGAAACATGGAACCAAGAAGCCATCTCCAAAGAAGCAAACAAGAAAGCCCAACCAATTCTGAGAGTTACCTATAAAAAACTAATCAGAGAACTACAAGCTTTTATATGCTTCACTGTGGAAACTATGACTGTATAATATACACTAAAACAGGATAGCTAAAATTACCGTTACTTAATATTTTGAGTGCTGTCGTCATGTCTTGCCACATTAGAATTGGTCTAGGTTCATGTTTTCAGAGATGTTGGTTTGAATTCCAGTGCCATCAGTTATTAATTAGGTGACTTTGAATATAATTCTAGGTCCCACTTTTCTTAATAAAAAGGAAAAAGATCGTTTAAGTTTGGACAGTTACGTCTCCGTGAGTGAAGGTGTTTGCCACTGGATTGTTCTCTGCATTTCTTTCAATGGTGCTATTTTGCCTGATATCAGTATGACTCCACCAGTCTTCCTTTGGTTAATTTAATCTTTATTTTTCTTATTCACGTTAATTACACATTCCCGCCTGTATGTTTATGGATAGTTCTTGTAGACAGCATGCAGCAATTTCGATTCTTTCTGACCATTTCCATTTTACTCTCTTCAAAATCATTGTGCATTCTAGAATGACAGAATTTATTGCATCACCAAGTTTGGGAGTTTTTATTTGTTTATTTCCTTTTCTTCGGCTTCTATTCTTTTAGATTGAAATTTTATTTGTTTCACTGGTTTAGTAATTAAATAATAAACATGCATTTCTGTAAAAAAAAAATACATAGAGAAAAAAGTACAGCCCAAAAGTAGACTGAGAAAGCTGGCCGTGGAAGACACGAGACAATCATGAGAGACCAGTCAGAAGAAGGAGAGAGACCTGGGCAGGGAGCACAAGTGGAAGAAAGCCTGTTGGGGGATGTCACTCACACTTGGGACGGAAATTGGAATGAGAGATCGCAGTGGAGTTTGGAATAATGAGGTCCTTGAGGAAAATAAATCAATATTGTCTTTGAACAATTTTAGTATGGAGACATTTCACTGAGATAGTCCTTCTTCAGTTTATATCTTCTCCACCCGGAGAAGGGGAGAGCAGGTTCAAGGGCTACAGACTCAGTGAAGTAAAATGGTAACTCTTGTAGCATCAGGAGACATAAAGAGAGAAGCCCATCTTGGAAATGGTATTGAGTGGAATTTCATTTGAATGTGACAGAACTGGTGGGATGTTGACTGGAGCCAGCAAAGGGTGCTGCAATAGTGTCCAGCTCCAGGTCAGGATGTTAGACATCTATTTAGTATAGCCTATCAACAGATTTCATGTAAATTCTGAAATGTCAGCATAGAGGGAGAAATATCTATGGATGAAAGGGAATACACTTTAACATATGTAGTTTTAAAAGTAATGTATCAAAGGCAGTGTTTTTTAAAAATTTGTTTTATTTAATGTGTGTTGCCTTCATGTGTGTATGTTAACTATGTGCATGACTGGTGCCCATTGGGAAAGGGCATTGATCTCCCTGGAGCAAGAGTTACAGATGGTTGTTAGCCACCAAATAGGTGCTGGAAACTGACCCTAGGTCCTCTACAAGAGCAGCAAGTTCTCTTCACTGCTGCATCATCTCTCCAGCCCCTCAGCAGTGGTTTTGTGTGCATGCGTTTATGTGCATGTATGCATGCACTCAGTTATCATCTGTTGAGTGGGTTGACTGGGGATGGTTGTTAAAGTTTAAAATAACCAAATATGGAGTACACATGCTGGGATGGGGGACTGTTGGCCAGCACTTAAAAGCCTCTAATCAAAATCCCCCACTTCGTAGGTGTCTAATCCAAGCTTTCAGCTCCCTTCATCTCAGATCAACACCAGATGGTATGGCAATTAGCGAGTTGGACCTATACATGCTTTTGCATTGGCAAAGTTAGTTCTGTTCAAGATGTGGGTAGGAAGTGGTTGCGTACATTGATCTGAGGCTCCTAGATAAACAGGATCCCAGGACAGAATGAAGCCGGCTGCCTGCATCCTTAGAAGTAGCCACCCAGTCTAGCGTCTCATTTACCAGATGTGCATGTGCTCACCTAAGGGTGTGTTTGTCTTATCCCAGCTGGTGTGAGCAAGAGTTGATTTTTTATTATTGTTCTTAGATTGCGTTGCTCTTTTAGGTTGCAGAGACTGTTGAATACCCGGCAATACAGAGAGGGAAACCTCAGTGAACGTACAGAACTCCTTATAGACATCTTCATGTGGGTTCTTACGACTTAGCAACAGGATTTGACCTGAACACTTATTTAAGGCAGTGTTGACCCAACAGCAAGGTTATTGGGTGAGTAGACCTGTTCCCAAAGTAAATTAATAACGTTAATTTTTTCAAATTCGTTGAGTTTGTAGTTATCCATTATCACGTTCTTCTGATTGGATAATCTATAAGGGCTTATTCTTTTGTAGACACTTGAGAAAAATTTAATTTCAATGACTAAACTTTAATATACTTATATAATAATTCCAAAAGTAAATTTCATTTCTAAGTAATAGTAGGTACTAGTTTCTGATAGTTTCTCTGAGAATTTCTATGCATATGTTCTCATTGAATCTTCACTTCACTATGAAAGTTTCAAATGTTAACAGAGAGTTAATTTATGATAAACACCTCATGTGTCCAAGGTCCTACAACTAGTGATTAACAGACCTGAGATGATAGATTCTGGTTCTGGATATTGTTCTGTTACTTTTTTTCAGTGATGGGTATTGAATTTAGGGCCTTTTATATGTTACGCAAAGTCTGCCACTGTGCTATGATACTGATACTATGATCCTAAATACAATTCTCTATTCATTTTCAATGGCTAAATGAAATAATTCATGTGAGAAATACCTATATAAGTATCTGTCACTAGAGAAACACTCAATATTATATGTTAAATTTGAATTGCTTCCTGAAAGAGCTTTGTGCATCTGTATATTGGTTTTATAGTAATGGAAGTGCATTTATGAGTTCATCACGACATTCATCCACAATACACATGATAGCTGCCAGGAAATCATTCTAATAAAGTCACGAGACAAGGTTACTTAAGCTACAAAGCCGATATGTCGCTGGTGTACTAGAATGTGTAGTTTTCTTGGGAGGATGTGGCGACTATGTTCACTATTTGAATAGATTCCCTTCAACGTCATTCTTGAACACAGTATGTCTACAGTTGAAAAACCTTTTGTGGATTTTAATAAAACTTCCTCTCTGTGTGATGATTTTATTGCTCAAAATTTCCAAATCTATTAAAAAACAACAATAACAACGGTAATAAAAAACAAAAACAGAAACAGAAACAAAACAAAGGCAGTACTTCCCTAGAGGAAGTCTTATAATAATGCGATCCCGACTTCCCCACCAATTTTTGATCAGACCTTGAAAAGTATAACTGGAAACAAATTTATTTTTCTTTACAAGCTGCCTTCTCATACTCATGTTTTCCTGACTGAATTTTTTTTTTTTTCTTGGCTAAATTTCATTGGAAGTGGGCAAGAGAATAAAGAACTTGCTTTTGTTTTGTTTGAGGGGAATACACATTTTCCTCCCTCTGGGCATGTATCATTTTAGATAAGCCCTCCAAGATCAGGAAGCACACAAGGCAAGCTAAAACATCACTTATCAGTTTTGGAGTTTTCCACACACGTGTTGACTAAGAACATCTCAGAGGGATGAGGAAAGGAATATGGAGGAGAAAGAAGATTTCGCTCTACATTTCAGAGGTAGGAGGGGGGGGTGTTGTCCCCTGTACCCACCCTATGGAAAGGAGAATATGGTCAGTTTGGTATTAATATTAACAGGAATTATTTTTTTTTTCTCTTCCTGTTAGAGCCATCATGATGCAAAGACAAAATAAGAGAAGCTGATCCCAAAACTGCTCCAGAGAGGTGCTTGGACCTGTCTTGCTTAAGAAGTGTAAATAGGGGCTAAACAGCAAACCACTATAGCTGGCAGTTTCTTTTCTCCCCATCTGCTGATTCACAGAACAGTAGTGATGCTTTCTACCTGCAAACAAGAGTGGGGAAATCTGTCGTGGATAGAGGACACGAGGCTCGTGAAATTTGAAGCGATTTGCGACTTACTAATAAACCAACCACTATGGTATTCAGTAAGTGCTACCTTGTGGTTATTTCAGTTTTTAATAATGGATTTAAAAATCCTTTTTCTTTCTCATGCAGATATTTATAGTTAGATGAGCTACTGTGAAGAATCGATCACCAACAAAGCAGTCATTTAAAAACTCAGAAAAGACATAAAATCCTGGTAGTTGATAACGGTAGAACGCAAACAAACAACAGTTTTAAGTATTTTCTGTTCTGACACCTAACACACGGTTGTGGCTGCAGATGCTCATCTACACAAGCAATGCTTATCTAATGAAATCTGTTCCCTCAATCTCCACACTTCACACTGGATGGCACTAGAGTCAGTAGTAATTAACTTTCCTGAGAAGTCCCACCTTGGTAGGAGTTAGGATTTAACCAGATATGTACCCTGATTGGACAGGGCACTCGTCTCAACAAGGATTAGGCAAGCTGTTGTGAGCTCTCTCTACCTTCATACAGTGGGTGGTAAACTACGGCTTCTATCCTGTAAGCAGTTAAGACCGAATGCTCTGCCTTGGTATTAGGGGGCTGGTCAATTAATTTATATGCCTTTTGACATGAAGCAATGGGGGACGTTCATTAAATCAGAGTATTTAATGAATAAATGTGGAGTATTAGAATAAATGCTTAAATGTGGTCATTTGTGAATGGAGGCAAATGTTATGACTGCCTATGATCACAAAATTCTCTGTAGATGCTGTTAGGGAAGATCTTCTTTTTATTTTTTTGAAGGATTATGGTTCTGAACAATGTTTATTCAAAAAGTTCAAGAGAAGGCAGACCAATGGATGGAAGAATGGTATTGGTGATCATATGAGAAGCTCTGGGGCCCTAAGGCCATTGAAGAGGCACATTCCCACCTGTCTAGAGCTCTTTGTTATTATCACTTCAAACAGAGTGAAGTTCTCTCTTTAGACTGAATTTTTCCAACTTGTTTGTTATTGAGACTTAGTGTCCAGCTGCAGATGGGACACCTAGCTCATCTCCAACCCCCACCAGAAGGCTTTGGGAATATCCCAGAAGAGGAAGCAAAAAACAACAAAAACCCAGAGGTTGTGAAATGCTATGTGTTAGAGGTGACACTGCTGTAGCACATGCGAACAAAATGGAACTGGGACCTCTCACACAAGATCAAGCCAGTTAAAAATCCCAGTGTGGATGGGAGAGGGTACAGAGGCCTCATTCCAAGATTGATAGTTGATGGTAGCTGAGAGAGTGAGAGTATACTTTTCTTTGCATGAGTGGCCACTGGTAGCCTACCCATGTTAAGTGAATAGCCCCACAGCTATGCACATACAGCAGCACTAACTGGACTCTGTGGGTTATAGATAAGGAAAAAGCAAAAGCGATAACATGAAGTCGGGAGGGAGATGTGTTGGGGAAACCTAGGGAGAGTTGGAGGAGATAGATAGGTGCTCAAGATGCACTGTACAAGTATAAACATTTTTTAAAGAATAAATAAGAATATTATTTATAAAAATCAATAAAATCCTTCAGAGATGTTTACAGATAAGGCAGCAGAAGACCTTGACAGGGTCTGACTTGTGATTCTCAAAGATAATGCTTATCAAGTACTCAAGCTTCACCACAACCATTCTGAGCACTTCATGTCTGTAGAATTTCAGTCATGTTTATAGCAGGTTAGGACATAGATACTTCTTTAACCAGTTTCTTATCCAAGCAACAGCATTAGCAAACTGTAGCCAAGATCCTGCATAAGAGGAAGGAAGACCCAAGGTGATTTGCATCCAGAGGCAGCAGCTTGCAATTCTAGCCTGTCCTCAGGTTTGATTTCTTTGTCACCGTGTCAAGCAAAGGTTCTGGATTGTCTGAACATTCCACAGAATGCTCCACAGAACCACTCTGAGGCTGTAGTTGTGTTGAATAGGTGAAGTGGAAGCTTTGAGAGGTACAGGAAAGTGATGAATGGTGTGAAGTCATACGTGCGGCGGCATTAATGACACTTTAATAACTTCACAAGCCAGAGCAAGCTGCAGAGGACATTAACTGCATCCTGGGCCCTTACTGCCATCAGTCTCAGGTATATCCCGTAGCTTAGGATTGGTCCACATAATAAACCTCTTCCAGAATGAATTGTAAGATTCCCACTTTCAAATTCCTGTGTATTCATTCTGCTAATCTTAGACTTTCACTACAGAACTATTACTGATGGTTCTTAATATAATCCTGTGCATGCATTTACTAAGGCTTCCCTTGTCCACCTGACATGGAAATGATTCTTCCTTTCTCTTTTATTATTCTCTCTCTCTCTCTCTGTCTCTGTGTGTGTGTGTGTGTGTGTGACTGGCATATAGAAGTCAGAGGACAACTTATAGGAATCAGTTTTCTTCTTCTATTGTGCCAGTCCTAGGGATCAAATCCAGGTCAGGCTTGGCAGCAAGTGCCTTTACCAATAGAGCCAGCTTGCCAGACTGCTCCAGGATTCTTAAATTTTCAGATTGCAAGAGAACAGGGCCAGACTTTCTGGGCTGTGGTCAACTCTCACATCCAGGAGCTGGAGTCTTCCTTGTCATCACGTGGACTTGGAAGGAGTTGGTTATTTTGTGAAGAAGCAGAAAAAGGAGTGTGGAGAAACAGAGACTGACCCTCCTGAACACAGTGACGTTTCTAAACAGGGTTTGTGGAATGAAATGGTGCATATAGAAACTCTTCCCTTCCTATGTCCTTCCTTATCTATTTAAAACCAAAGGTATTCTATCTGAAATATCATGGTCAGCCCCATTTTTTCCTCCAAGAGTTCCATGAGATGACTGTCACACGGTGCCCATTTGGGACAATGCTACATACAAAAGTGAAAAAAAGGCAAAGAAAGCAGAAAGCATCTTCTTCCTTCCCCAGGTCCTGTGGAAGAGCAGGGCACACTCTCAACTGATGAGGGCTCTCTCTAGTCCCCTACTTCCATCTCAAATGAAGCAGATACTCTATCCCTGCCCCAAAAGTCGTATTTTAAAGCAGAAAGAGTAGTGAAAATTGTATTATGAATATGAGGGGGCAGTGTAAATTCCATAGTGAACTTTGTTGTATTTTATTTTAAACTTTAAATGGACTCCGAGGTGCCTTTCATTCTGACCTGTGAAATGACATGCCCTTTTGTGATTATTTAAGGAATATCACCCAGAAGTAGTAGACAAGAAGACAAAGATACCCTCAGAATTAGGGTCTGTAAACTTTGGTGCCGAGGATTCTGGCTTAGCTAGACTACTCAATGGTTGGAAAGGGATCATGGGAAAAAGCCCCCTCATCTTTGAGCCAGCACCGATCTGGACAGGGATGTATAAAGACATTATTAATTTGGATGAAAGTTTTGTTTTTGCCAATATATCTTTTACTTGGCTCCAGATAAGACGGTCTTTAAAAAAAAGACCTTTAGTATGCTATTTATTAGAGAAACATTCATTTAATCAAATAACATTCACTTTATAGAGGAAGAAACATCCTTCTGCTTTGGGGGCCACAGGTCAGACATTGGAGTGTGGCTTTGGTCACTGACAGCGCAGACATGATGGGGAACGTTTTTCTTCTCCCCTTATGAGGATTCTTTTCTGTAACCTCTGGCTGCGGTGGAAACTTCACTGCTTAACAGAAACAATTGTGCTTTGTTCTCCCAGCCAAAGGAAAGCTCTTGTTTTCCAATCCAGCCCTGCTGGCAGGTTAGGTGCAATCAGGGGTTTCATCAGAGGAGATGAGAATACGCAGAATACGACCACTTGTTGTTTGTAGAGGCAAAATGCCCACTTTTTTGGCAAAGTCAGAACTGAGCACATGTGAGAACAGAGAAGTCCAAGTTATAGCTCTTTCGCTGTGAAGCTTAAGCCTTCACACAAATTCAACACGATGCCGAGAGCGTCGTGCTTCCTGACCATTTTCCTAGCAGACATTTTTACAACAGGTTCAGGCCATGTTATGTTTCCCAGGCCCTGAGATCTAATGCAGTACACGGAACACATCGGTTGTGTTGTGCCAACACCTCTTGTATATTTATTCAAGGATTTTTCACTCTGTGTCTTCAGTAGGAAGCCGATGGTGATACAAAGTGGGTAATGTCCCACTGGGGAAAAACAAACAAAACAAAGCGGGTGAAAGTGTGGGAAGCCTTGTCTGTTGCAAGCTTTCGAATTTTTAACCAGTTGCATGACACACTGCAGGAGATCATCCCCTCTTCAGAAACAACCATGTTTCCTGAGATTGACCATCTTCTCCTTTAGCCTTGAATGACAAGTTTGGTGAACTAGAAGAAGATAAGAGAGCAAAGGAGGTTTTCCTTTAGGTTTGGAGTTTCTGGTTGTACCCACGAGCTGAAAAATTACGAGAGGAGCCAAAATGGAACTCGGATAAAGGCTGTCATGAACAAAAGAGTTGCTAGAAGCCATTCCACCAGCTCACCACAGCTGTGGCGCTGGTAAGGAAGAGAGAGGCTGGGCTGGGGCAGCTGCAAGGGTAAAATGTGGGTTGTCAAAGGGCCCCTAGGAGGGTGGAAGGCCACTGAGATGAACAAGAAAGTGGATGCTGAGAGAAAACAGCCATGCTGGTTCGGGGAGCAGAGGATTTGAGCACTGACAACAGACTGTTGAGAGTACTGAGAGAGAGCAATCCGAGGGGAATTGCCAAGCAACGGGAATATTCTAAAGCGGAAAAATTTCAAAGCATACACATAGCCATCTGGGTTTTTTAAAAAGGGAACATTTTATTCTGTCTTTTGAATGGAAAGATTTGACTTTTAATGAGAACTCTGCATTTCATCCTACAGCAGTAACACATGCACAGCATAATTACTCTCTATGGGAAACGCACGTGCGCGCACGCCTCTGCGTGTCGCGGGGGCAGTTCTGTATGGTTTGCACGCACCAAACACACATGTCAGCAAAGTTTTGTTGGGAATGATGGACTTCAGGTATATGTCTATATTCCATGGACAGACTTATGTGCATATTCATCTATCCATTCAGCTATCATCTGTCTATCTAACATTTACAGATTATCTTGTGATCATATACATATTTATCTGCCATCTATCTACATGTTATTTGTCTACACATCTATCTGCCCATTACCATCATCATGATGCGTATATTATCTATCATCTTTATCTATGTTATGTATATCATCTGTGTAGACATGTTTCGTGTGTCTCTGTATCATTTGCCTCTGTATCGCCTGTCTTTCTACCATCTATAATCTGTCATCAGTGTATGTAGACCTACCTTTCCACTTATTTATCATCTGTCTATATATTAACTATCATCTATTTGTCATTTTTACATTTATCTATAAATAAACTATTATTTACCATCTATTAATCATATCTATCTATTTATCTATCTATCATAGATAGGTGTTCATGTGCTCTCAGACTAGTTTTTTAACATTATTCATTATTTCCTGATTATAAAGAACAATACTGAGCTGGAACAAACCAAACACTTGATGGTGCCCAAAATGATTTCTTGAAAGCACCGACTATAGAGTGCTTGTGGAGTCGCCGTTGCTAATTTTTCTCTTGCTGCTAAAAAAGAGTCATGTGCTTTGTTAGGACAAGCCTGATACTTGAGGATAAGATAGAAGTGCTGATCCTGACATTTTTGTCTGGTAAGTTTGTTCGGTGATATTTATTTTGTAGCCTTTTTGAGGATTAATTGAATTAATGCCTATGAAAATGCTTTTAGAAGTATCAAGTTTCTATGCAAATGCGTGCTGTATATACAAATTGTGCCCTGGGACCTTGTGACTGTCAAAATCTCTGGGAAAACTTGGGTTGATATTTATACTAAGCTTCAATTAGGGATAGAGAATGTGTTCCAGCCTCTGGCAGATCTTTTAAGATCAAATGATATTTTAGTGAAAAATTATGTTCGGTGTTCCCTGGATGGGAGATTAATCATGAAAGAACAGGACAATGGGCTTGCATTTGGTCTGAGAAGAGTCATATATAAGCCTGTGAGCTACTTCAGTCAAGTATTTTAGGTCTGATTGTGGACATGGTAGGCTTCAGAAGATGCTGATGTACTGTTTACATTTAAATTTTTATATCTGGTTCATTTAGAATTGAAGGTATTTTGAAAAAAAATTAGAAAATAAAAGTTGAATGAATATGGTATAAGTTTACTTATAGAGTTAGACTGCTTTTAATATAAATTTTAAACTTAGAAATCAATGTAATAAGTATTTTTTACAGAAAGTATTGAAAAGAACACAAAGACTTGTAAAAAAGAGGAGTTGAATTCCACAACATTGTTTAGATATAAACTACTATTCATATTTTGGTATTTTTCATGCATGTATGAACATGTGTGTGTGTGGTATCTGTATGTGTGTATGTTTGTGTATGTGTGTGTGTGATGTCTGTGTCTTTCTTTCACTGTGTTGTGTGTGTTTGTGATGTGTGTGCTGTGTGTATGAATGGTGTGTGTGTGTGTGTACGTGTGTGTGGTATCTGTGTGTTTTTCTTTCTGTGTTATGTGTGTGTTTGTATGTGTGGTGTGATATGATGTGTGTGTATGTGTATGGTGTTTGTGTTTGTGTATGTGTGTATGTGTGGTGTCTCTGTGTGTTTCTCTTCCTGTGGTGTGTGTGCACGTTTGTGTATGTGTGTATGTGTGTTTGTGGTGTTTATGTGTGTGTATGTATGCGCACACACATGCCACAGCAGACAACATGCAGAAGTTGGTTCTCTCCTTCCACCATGTGGTTCCTGGGGATGGAATTCAGAACATTGAGTTTGGTGTTAAGCACTTTCACCCTCTAAGTCACCTGATGTTGGCTAATTGTGAGTTGAGGCTCGCCTTGAACCTCTCGTTATCCCCAGAGAGTGAGAATGGGCAGAAATTCGGATGCTTCTCACCTTTCAGCCCTGGCCAAAAACCGAGCCAAATTTAGATATAAAACCTTCACTAAGCAAACATGCTTCTTTGCCCTGCAGGTACACAGAGGTAAGGCTACTCCCACATAGGCTATCCTAGCCAATGGACATTCTCAGGATCACTGGCTCCTCCTCCCACTTGTGAGCCTTTATATGGATCCTACATCCCATTAAAGACCAGATGTCCCCTGAAGTGTGTTCCAAGTATGTCTATCCACTTGAGACTCACCAAGAGGCCCGCCAAGATGGCCAAGAGGCGTGAACCCACGGCCTGGCCCCTACCATGCCTCTTGTGTCCCCATGAAGTCTCTCAGCCTTGAGGAGGCCCCCTGGGCGGCCGCCTACTCCAGGTAGGGTACTGGCGGAGGCTGAGATATGCACGTGGCAGAAGGATTTCCACACACACACACACACACACACACACACACACACACACACTCACACACATCTGGGAGTACAACCTGACTGGTCTTCTACCTTATTTTTGAAGCAGAGTCTCTTAGTGAACTGAGAGCTCATCTACTAGGCTATGCTAGTTGGCCAGCAAGCATCAAGACCACCTTACCTCATGGCATTATGGTTTTGAATCAGTTATTTTAATATGATTGTGCTTTAGTTTCTTAGTCTGAAAATGAGGATAAGTTTACTGGGCGGATGGAGTTTGGTGTTAACTGAGAACACTGATCACTCTTCATCATGTTCAGGCAACATCAGCATCTGAAGCCGGTCATCCCGTTCCCAGGTTGCCTGTGGAAACTGGGCATCGCTGTTAACTTTGGTATTTATAGTTACAATACCTTTTAGAGTCCTTGTTACAGAAAAGACACCAATTCTTTGTCCTGTGCTTTATGTATTTTTAGAAATTTAAGCTTCCTAAGAATATTTAGGGAGTGACAATCAGTTATCTCAGGCTTACCTCAAATCACTATGTACTTAAGGATGACTTTGAACTTCTGCTCTCCCCTGGAGCTCCTCAGTGCTAGGGTAACAGATGTGTGCCAGGGCACCGTTTATAAGGAGGCTCTGAGGACTCAGCCCAGGACTTCCTGAATGCTAGATAAGTACACTCCAACAAGGCTATGTGCCAGTCCCCTAAGTTTTCTTTTGAGTCTATCTTTATACAAAGACAAAAGCTTGACTACAAATAGTCACAAACTGAGCAAATGCATGTTGCTGACATCTCTTGGTGAAAATTGGCATCCCAGACAATGCTCTGTGTGTGTCTAATTGCGAAATGGATACATAGATGGACTCGAGACCAGTGGAGACTGCTCTCTGAAAACTTTTCAGAATCTGAATGAAGATTTCTTATAATTTCCAATATCCCACCACTCACATTCAAGCTGAGATGAATTTTGTTTGGAATGATTTTGTAGAAATCATAGGATTTTAGTTCCAGGAAAAGAGGACTTTTCCAATTCATCAAGTTTAAGATAGCTTTTTGCAACAGAGAACTTCTCTGCATACATTTTCAGAGCATTGTTTGCAAAATATACTTTTAGAGACCAAGTATGTTGTCCTGTTTGTTTTGTATGAGCCGTTTAACATGATAATTATGTTGAAACATTAATATTACTTCTTTTAATGCTTGGGAGAAGTTGCTTTTCTGGTGCTGACCAGATAAGGGTCAGTTTCTTTAGAAGCCATTTCTGAATCAGATTACGTAATTACCTCATATTATCAGAATCTTGGAGAGTCTATCTCCTGTTTCTTATGCATTAGGTTAAATATCCAAATAATATGAGAATTAAGAAATATGCACCTTCTAAAATATCTTCTGATCCCTTCAGAAAATCTGTGACTATAAGTACTGTGAAATAATTTTTACTTGAATGTCAACAATGAAAATCTATGTTGACTTTATCAGAGTATCCCACAGAAGGTGGTTCACTGAGTCTGACCTTCAGAATCTCTTCTGCAATGAGCCGATGGGGCCAGCGATGAGAGTAGCACCGTGAACAATCACAGTGACTATGCTTGGGGTCTCAGCCTGTGCATATCAGTGTCTTAATCCAGGCATACTTGGAAAATGTAAAGAACTGATGAATGTGGTACTCAGTAAATTGAGTGTTTCCATAGTTTGGAAGCAGTATGGATGGTAGACAAGAAAGTTACATTGCATCTGTGGCTCATACCAGTGCATACAGGTCCTTGTTACTTTCTTTTTTCTTAATTTGCAGTTATACTTCTAGCACTGTGAAGAGGGTCACTACATCTTAGACTTATTGTTTGTATCCCAGACACTTTTAACATTTCAGGACACATGTTAAGGTGTTGATAGACCTGTGGACTCAGCAGAATCCTTTTGTGGTTTTTGCTATCATCTTAAATGGAAAGAATAGTTAGATGATACTCAGAGATAATATGTGTGTGTGTGTACATTATATCTATGCCCTTACTCACAGAACTGAAAGACAGAGGAAGGCAGTTCTCTGTGAGTTCTAGCCCAGCTTTGTCTACAGAGTGAGTTCTAGGCCATCCAGAGCTTTCTTTCCCAGAAACAAACAAGCAAACAACCATATAAGTAATATTTAAACCTGGAATAACTAGACTGTTCTTTACTGATGATGGACCAACCTTAGGGAGAGCTTAGATTAATGTTTCCTAATATCTGAAGTAACTTCGACTTTAAGCTGTAAATAATGAGAGGTACAGCTTCTTAGAATTACTACAAATCTAGACTTTTATCCTTAATCAGTCTGTAGTCTATTCTGGAAATCACCCACCCTACTTGGAAAAAATAGAATCTTCTTTTACTAACTTAAATAATAATTTGTACCAAATAAAATTTCCATCTAAATTGATTGTAACAGAAAGAGTTATAATGTCAACATAAAAGAACTATTAAATATATAAATATAAATAGAAATAGAACTATTAAAATGTGGTTTCTAAATGATAGTAAATTGTAGATTTCAAGAGAGAAAGAGAGAGAGGGAAAGAGAGAGGATGACAAAGCTTGAGCAAGCATGCATATGTTGGGAATATGTGTGGGATGTGTGGCTTGTGCTTCTAATATCACGATGATTATGCTTTCATTATGCCTCTAGTGCTAAAGTTGAAGGTTTATTATATACACATTTTGTACGTTAATGAGTGTATGCAAATTGTTACATGGAATTAACTATCTACATTTATTATTTTCAAATCCTAAGCTGAATGCGGTGGCTCATGCTTATACTTACTTGGAAGGCTGAGGTTCAAAGCCAATCCCAACTACACATTGAGACACTATTTAAAGAACAAATGAAACAAAAGCCCTGTCATCTAGGGCTTTTGTCATCCTCACATCAACCATGTGAGTACTTTGAAGTGATTCTCATGGCTCTAGAATTGAGAGATTATGTGGCTAGTCTGTATCTCAGGATTCTTGAAAGCAGTGAAGATCATGCATATGAAACTTGAAAAATGATAAAACTGGGGACTGGTAATATGGCTGGTGGGCTAAAGTACTTGCTGAGTTCAATCACCAGAACTCATAGAGAGGTGGAAAGAGGCAACCCAATTCCACAGAGTTAACCTCTGACTCCCCTCCATCCCACCCCCACACACCATGGCTCACATGCACCCCCCCATCATACAAACAGAATAATACTACTAATACAATTGAACAATAAGATAAAAGCCTAACAGTGCTCTAGACCCTCATTGTCCACATCACAGACATGCGTGTGTACACACTGATACACCTTTCCAGTAGTTGCAGCATGGTTTGACATTGGGCAACATAAAACCTCATACTCTTCACACTGTTGAAGTGGCTTAGGATAACAGTGTCTGGAAACTTTTCCCACTGTGCTCACTTGTGAGCACTAACCCTGAGCAAGCCTGTGACCCACTGCCTGGCAATGCTGGTGAACAGATTTTTGAGCTACTTTCAACCGTAGCTGCTGACAATCTTTGGAAGCTTCCAACCTCATTAATTATGTGTTCAAAAAAAAATACAGCATTTGGCACAAAATGAACTGCTAATTATGCCCAGATCCTAATCTTAATTTTCCAATTTATTATAATTTCTTCATCATGTCCCAACCATCGGAGTAAGCAGCTTATCTCCCAACATCTCCACTTGCCTAGCAGATGTTCTCCTCACTGAACAGATGTTGGCACTTCTAGGAAGGTCTGCAGAGACGAAAGGATAATTAACTTCATCATGTGGAAAGCTTTAGACAGAAGTGTCCCCTCCTGTGTCCAAGCCTACCTCCTCCAAATAAGAAAAGCAGAAAAAAAGGTAACTTGATGCTGCCTCCTCCACGCTTTTCTCTTTGCTCTATCCCTTTCTCTCTCATTTCAAGATGTTTCTTAATTAGTTATGCTGAGAATTCGATCTACGTTTGAAAAGACAACTTAGGAAATTGGACTGAAATTATCTTCCTTTAAAGCTAATTGTCAACCATTAGCATTTGAAAGTACAGAATAACACACATTAGTTTGATGGACATATATACACTACAGTAAAGGCAGCACACACGTTTACTGTACACTATAGAAAACGCAACACAATAGCTTTCTTTATCCCTTGTGCCTTAGGTCAGTTTCTAAAGTTTACACGAATTCTGAGAGTTTTGCGATCTATGTGATCTCTAAATAGCTCTGTGAAGCAGCTTCCTTGATGTGTGGATGCAACATAGCTGAACTCTAATAAATCAAGTGGTTGGCTTAACACAAGTTAGTCGTTAGCAGAGCTACAGAGAAAATGTGCTTATGTTGTTTACAATATTATTTAGAAATTAATTGCAATAATTGTTCACTTAACATGTTGTTGCCCCCGCAGTCTCTAGGAAGATGTTCACAGTGTGGTTCAAATTCACGCATATTTCTTCTGAGACGAATGTGCTCTGTGTAATTAACAGTGTCCTCATTCAGAAGCACTCCTGAAATTACAGGTGCTGCACCTGGCAAGAGAGCTGTCTGGGTTCGAATTCTGGCTCCTTCACTTAACAGCTGTGTGATTTTAGGCAAAGGGCCAAAGTTTTCTGTGCTTCTACCTTCCCATTTCTAAAGTGGGGGTAATAATAAGAGTTCCATCAGAGGCCTTTGCAAAGTTTACAGCACTTGTGACAATGTGTGGGTAACATATTATTCAGTTTTCAGTGAATGTAATGAAATGCCTGAGACACTCAAGTGAAATAAAGAAAAGGTTTATGTTCATTCACAGATTTGGAGGTTTTAGTACCTGGTCAGTTGGCCACATTACTTTTAGAAACATCTTCATAGTGGAGATGCGTGGCAGAGGATAAGGAGGACGAGGCCGAGATCAGAAGAGGGAGCATGTTAAGGAGGCACTGGTGTCTGTATCCTGTCCAGGCCATGTTCCAATGCTTCAAAGATTCACCACAAGCCCCCATTTCTTGAAATCCTACTACATCCAGATAACTCTCCCAGCTAGTGATGAAGCCCTTGGAGACACTGGATATCTAGTTGTAGATCACAATAAATGCTCAAAATTATTATCCTTGACTTATCAACCATTAAAATAATTCCTTGAGATTTTTAGGTGTAATCTCCCTTTAATTAAATATATAAAACTAGACAATAATGGAAAAGATTTGGTAGCTATAATAGGATCCAGATAAATACTGGCAGAACCATGAAATTTTGATCTCATTTGGCTGGAGAGTATTCTGTAAATGTCTTTGAGTATTATTTTCACGTTCTTCATGTGGCTTTAGAGTTTTCACTGATTGTGTTCATGCCCTAGAAAAAGTAGACATCTTGGACCTACAGTGAAGTTAGTAAACAACTGAACCAAGGAATATTGTAATATTGTTAATAAGGAAAACATTCCTATAAACCCAGGACTCGGGAGGTTGAGGTTGGAGGATTCTAAATTTCAGTCCAGCTGAGGCTACAGAACAAGACCTTGTCTCAAAATCTAAGTAAATAAATAACCGAGCACAATGCAAGTCATATAAATTATGTAACCCTGGATTGAATACTTCCAACTTCTAGGAAGCTCAGAGGAAAGCAGATTGAATGGATGTTATTTTTTGCTGGAATTTTATTGGACGCACAGAATTAAAAGAAAAGAAATACAATTATTTTTGTACAATCAGCCTCTTCAAGGGATGGGCAAGAAATGGATGATAATCTTTATTAAAGCATACCTATTGAAGAATTTTTCCAATGCTAAGTATTTTATACTCCCCCCCCCCCCTGCTCAAGATGACATCATTAGCCTGGAATCCATGATTCTTCTGCTTCAGCTTCCCCAACGCTGAGACTGCAGATGGAGGTAGGTATTAGACTATAAAGCCTGAACTCCGCTAAATATTGGAGAAATGGTGAGAATAAAATTCATCAGCCATGCAACAGTGAGTGAAACATTTCATCATCCTGATACTGAATTTTGAAAACATACACACTTTAAGTTAGGTCTAAGAAGCATGAGGAAACCTGAAGAGGTGGTTACCAAGAGAACGAAGGCAGAGAGTGCCAAGCAAAAGGCTTGAACTTCCTTCTAAAAACAATGGGGACGGATGTCTGAAGGCTTGCTGCTCTGTTAGATGTCAGCCCAGCGATGGCACGGGAAGGACTGGATTGAAAGAGACTGATGAAGAAGATGGAAAGCAGTTAGGATGCCAGCTGGTGATTCTGTTGCCATGTAGAAGGACTCTAAGTTTGTGATGGAACAAGCAAAGAATAAAAGCAGACACAAGTCTCTGGAAGAGAAGGAAGAGATAGATTCATAAAGAAGTGGGCACTTTCAAGGAGACCCATAAAGTGTGGGAGATGGCTCGTCTTCTGGTGTATTTAATGAACAATTATGTCTCTGTGCAGTTGTTATGGGACCTTCCCAGGATTTCCACCTCGCTGAGACATGAGCTAAGTTTCATATTATCATAGAGGGAAGAAAGAGGAATGCTAGAAAGACACTGAGTCTCAAGACTCAATAGGAAACAGCTTGCTGGCTTACTAGATAGAAGCACTGTGGGTATGTGCTGTGGGTGTGTTTTCTCCTCAACTTTCAGTGCTTTGTACAGTCATTGAGCTGTTTCTCAGTGGTGTTTTCCTGACTTGGAATCTAGGCTCTCTTATGGGTCTGACCTTCAGTTTTTCTACCTCCCTAATCAGAGCGAGGTTTGCAAACAGAGGAGAGTATGTGGAGACATCATTTTGTTTATTCCCATTGGAAAATGAAATTTTGGCATTTTTCCAGTTCTGCTTTGCAAAGGCTGAGAATGGTGGGCATGGGCTTCACTTTTCCACATGTGGTCCTGGAATTGCAGATCACTCGCCATACCCCAGTTGGAAGCTTTGTGCCAACTTAATCCATCCATCTTGCTTTTTGGGTCCCTGTGTTTTGTGAAGTGTTTACACATGAGTTTTCAAGTATCTCACATTTTCTTTCTGTTAGCCTGGCAAGGAAGTCCAGCTAAGAAAGACACGCAAGCTGTACACCTGCCTTCTCTGTAGAATTGTGTGTCCCAGGGATGGAGGTAAGGCTGTAATCACAGATTCGCTGGTCAGTTTGTCATGAAGTGATGTCAGTGACTTATATATTTATTTATTTACCTATTTACTTATTTATTTGTTCACTACTGTGTCTTGAGACAGGGTCTCTTATAGCCAGGGTGGCTTTAAATTAGGAAGAATTAGATTGAAAGTTACTGGCTGTAGGATAACCCTGAACTCCTGATTCAGCTTCCTGCGTCTGTCTCCCAGGTACTGAGATTATAGTCATGTGCTACAATGCTCTGCTAGTATTTTATATTTTTAAAGTGAAGTTTTGAAATATATAAAATGCATTAAAGCACATGATTCATATACTTAATATACACTAATACCTTAATATACATTTTTAGACAGGAAAACAGGTGGCAGGGTGTACAGCAGACACAGGCCATGCCTACTTGTTTCTTGTAGATAATGCATATAGAATGGTTTTGGAAACATGACAACTAGAACCAGTAATTCTGACTAATCAGTACAGTTCTCATTAGAATCTAAGCCGACGTCTCTACCTTGCATTCACTGGTAGGATTTCATGGAAACCTAATTAAAACAATGCACAGTATATATCTTGTTATATATCTGTTAATTTTTATTCTTGTTTACTTTGTACATATGTACACCATGCATACATCTTGTGCTCATAGATGACAGAAAATGGCATTGGATCTCCTGCAACTGGAACTACAGGTGGAATTACAGATGGCCTGCTTGACGTGGGTGATGGAAGCTGAATCTGGTCGTAGGCAAGAGCAACAGCAGCTCTTACGCACAGAGCCATGTCTCCAGTCCCTCCTATCTGTTTTAATGTGTGGTTTAAAAATGAAGAAGGAGGCTACAATGTGTGATACCTTTGCTGAGAGTCCAGAAACTTCAGAAGACAGAGCTAAGCTGCTGATTCTCCCATGGGCTGGGTTCCTTCATTCTCCCTACTCCTTTTCAGTATCCCTCCTCCTATTTGTATCTGTCTCTTCTCATATCAGACTTCTTCAGTTCAACCTTTAGTCCAAGCTGATAAGAGGAAGATATCTTCATTTTCCCAAACTGTCATACATAGCTCCTTCAAGAAATGAGCTGTAGATGTTTATTTTTTTTGGACGAAATCTGCTTTGTTTGTTCAATTTTTATTTTCCTATTCATTTCACACAAGTTTCTATGTCTTTGTGTTTAGGAAGGACTGAAATTCCACTACGATTAATTGTCCCCAACCTCCAAGAAACACACTTCCCCATTACTACCACCCTGGTAGCAGTTCTAACAAGTAGCAAAAGCCTTTACTAAATAGAATAGAAACTGATTTATGAATTTGGTGTCATAATATAAATCTAATATCCATATATATTTGTCAGTGGTGACTGGTGGGAGAGGCTGCTCATCAGAAATATTATGGTCATTTGAATTTAGTTGAGAATATGATTAGGATCTGTCCACTATGAATTATGTCAGTTCTAAGAACTTCTAGACTTGTAAGACCTACTATCAAGATTCAGCTGGCTACTCCATGGAAAGACTAAAACCTAAAGAAGCTTTCATGAGAAGAAGCCCATCCTATGGAACAAAAATTTGATGGACAAGAGAAATCTTGTAATAAGAAAGAAAAAGAAGGTGCCATCATCTCCTCTTTCACAAATGGTTATTTGGAGTTGTTAAAAAATGTGAGTGTGAAGTTAGATTTTTGACACCTATATTTGAATATTATGTATGGATCTAGAGTTTTGTAGCAGGGACCAAATCAATGGGTGCATTTGCTAGATAGTGCCCTAACATTTAGGAATCTATGAACCTTTCTTTCAAATTGGTATTTTAAGTTGGTCTGCTGGGCAATAGAAAGTTCTCTCTGTAGATCTAAACTTATAGGTTTACAGAACTTATCCAAGGGAAGACTGGCTCACATTTCCTCCTTTGGTTACTGTATTGCACATCAATATGGAGGATGTAGTTCACTACTCAATTAGATATGGTCCCTCCCTAGTGGGTTTAGCACTAAAAATAAATCAGTTTCTAATCAGAGTGGTCTTGTTCGTTCACGGAAGGAAAATGATGTCAAGCAGGGGCATGCGTCTGTGAAAAATCATATGTTGATATGTACAAAAAAGAGGTTTGTTTCACACATGTTTCCTATTGCTACACAGGGATACAAATGAGAAAATTAAGCTATAAGACTTGATTAAAGTTTCAATACAGAAACATTTAGAAAGATAAAATGTCCATGAAGCAACACTCTGCCACTCTTCCAAAGCTTTGTTACCTTGAGGAATGGCAGCAGTCAGACTGATGCTATTAGTGCTATGAGACTCTCCCAGTGTGGTAGAGATCCATCTCATTTCTCTAAAATGTCTTCCTTTGCATTCCAGTCCTTCCTATATTTCATATGAAGAAATCATTCCTAATTTAAAGTCTTTGGAGATAGGATCCATATATTGTTTTGGTATTTGCTTGTGAAGGAGAGCTTGTCTACAAAGACTGGATAATAACATATTTTGTGGGTGTGACAGAAACACAGATTCTCTGTGAAAATAATTGCCTTCATGTGTATTATTAGAAAGAAGAATAGTAGTCCTTGCTATTGAAGAAACTGATTCTTTCATCAAAACACCTCATGTATCTAATGGACTCTGAGGCTCTTCCCTTTCTGTCCATGCTGAGACTCTGTCCCAGCACAGTTGTTAAGACTACAGACTTATACAGCCACAGACCAGAGCACTATCTTTCAAATGTATTCTACTTCCCAGCATGAAGACTGAAGCAATGATCACCAATAATAAAAGGTCTTCTTTATGTAATCCTTTCAAAGCCGAGAGACATTTCTGACCGAGATGGTCTTGTACATTTTGAGAGTTTTTTTTTTTTTTTTTTTTTTTTTTTGGTGTGTAGGGGGAGAGGAGGTGGGATGTGAAGCAGATTGCCCCTGATTATTCCTCATGTGTTCTTAGAGAGGAGTTTAATAAGCACCGTGTTCTAGAAAACACAGTTTGGAAAGGGTCCCATTGCTTGGCCACATGTTATATATTAAGGGGAATTAATGCTATTGGAGATAATTTGTGCTACAGCATTGCTGTTGCTTGTTAGTGTAGGAGCTGGAGGGTACGTGAACTAAATGTTCCTTAGTTCACAGGGTGGCTCATGATGCATTTTCTTGGCTTAGCTTACAAAGTCGTAAATCGATTGAATGAGCTGAAAAATAAATCCAAAGGATTTGTAGCAGGCAAAGCACATCAGGGCTATTCTTGACCCAATGGCTACTTGGCTGTGTTATCTAGAGAGCATCACATAATTCTAATTACTTCAGTGACTTCATAGGTCATGTGCACCTCAGTCTGTGTCTACATGGCATGGGCACAACTATTTAAACTCAAAGCATGGCCTCTTGAAATTGGTTCAAGTAATTGTGTTTTCCCCTTTAGTTGACAGGTTTGTTCGGGTGTTGTATAGACAAAGGCTCATTAATCAGCAATAAAATCTCGTTCATTTAAACTGCTGATTCATAATTTGTGTTATTTTGACTTTGGTGGATTGAAAGTTTATCCTAGTACAATCTGTTAAAGACATTAATGAAATTAGTATGTTAATAGTGTAAACTAAATGAGGTTGTAGTAGAGATGGGATCAAGATGGAGAGTTAAGTTCACAAGCTCCAAATCCCCAAATTAAACAGAGGAGTATTTTGATATTTAAAAATTATAAGTTGATAATACCATTATAAAACAAGACAAACGACTATAATAAAACACATGGAATCAGCTCACTGAGAAAAGTACTGCTCTCAAAATACACAATAACAGCAAATAAATGTGTGGCGGGGTATCTTTTGGGATCATCTAAACCTAAAGACTTTAAACCCAAGAAGCAGAGCAATGCCTTTGGAAAAGTCCATGCAGTTAATTGGTAAAACAGATTGGGATATGTTGGTTTATTGATCCACACTCAGTTTTAAGTACCAAGCCACTTTTTTAAAAAACCGTGGGATAGAGAATGTAAGATTTGGGTTAGGGAAGAGGGTGGCACTGATGGCTTCTGATAACTCATTCAGACTAGTTAAGTGATTTTCTGAGACTTCTTTGTTGATATGTGGTCCAGCCTCTTTCCCATGTTGGTGAAGTATGGACTATAGTCAATAGAAACAGTTTGCAATTAGATGAACAAGGATTACTGAATACCATCATAATCACACACCCCAGTGTTAGCAGGTATTAGGGAAGGTGAACTGAATGAACATGTTACCTGATGTAAAGAGATGATAGAGCTTGACATAAAATCCTAGAGAATCAATATGAAAACTATACACAGTGGGATAAGAACCTATGTAGTCCCAAGAAACAAGGGACTCTGTGAATGAAAACAATGGAATCCACCAAGAATTGAATTGAGATTTTATATCATGTCATCATTACTGAAACATTAATTAATAGCTGAAAGATTACGCAAAAATAATTTTAGTGTTTACCAGGAAAAGAAAAATAGATGGAGTGAAAGACTCTAATAGATTTGTTAACCATCAACACTATGGACATTTCCCAGAGAAAAAAAAAAATCAAAGAAGCATTAGAAAAATAAAACTACCCAAAGATGAAAATAGTCACAAGCCTTTGAGCAACCTTTGTAACCTCCATGAACTTAAAAAGACCCATATGAATTTAGACATACTATGTTTAAATTTCAAAACAAAAGATATATACAATTTTAATGAGTCATGAAGACCATGTATCTTACCATTTGAAACCATATCAAACTATGTGATGCACAGATTAACTTCGCTTTGGTAACACTGGAGACCAGAAGAAAGTGGAACGATATTTTCAGATTTTAGAGGGGAAATGATTTTTTTTTACATTCATTACGCTGTACAACCCAGTGCTCACTCTTTATGGAACATGGATTGAAAAATCATAAAAATCTATTTTCATTCATGGAAATCTCAGAATAGTTATGAACTGAAGACACTATAAAAGAAATGCTAACCAAGACGGAAATTTGGGTAAAATAAAAGAAAAACTAAAACTCAAGTGAAAACGTGGAAACAAGAAATATTATAATAATAAGTGATAATAAATTAATTAAACGTTAAAACTGTAGCCTTAGGTAAGTACAAAAGGCAGGTGGATTGCTGTGAGTTTGAGGCTAGCCTGATTAACATAGGGTATTCCAAGCTGGACAGAGCTACATTGTGAGACCCTGTCTCAGAAAAAAATGTGTTGCTTTCCACGTAGAATAGAGTACAGTCTGACACATAAAATGAAAATTATCCTTTTTTTGAGAAGTAGCTGTACATTGCCACCAGTATGGATTAAAAGAGATAGTGACAATTAAGTGATATGAGAGAGCCTTTGGAATTCCCCAGCTTTTGATATTTAAGAAGCAGCCTAGAAAGGTGCTCATCTATCAAGTTAACAGTTTCTCTATTGCTCTTAAGACATACACAAAGAGGATGAGGGGGAAGGAAGGATGATCTAGGACTGAGACGTGGGGGTAGTCAAGAAATAGGATTGATCACAGACCAGGTGCAACTCCGCAGTGACTCAGTATGCCACAGAGGGATGACTGTTCTTTGCTGTCCATATCCTCTGGAACTGGAAGTTCATATTGAAGCTATCCCATCTCTGTCTCAATACTTAAGTCAGATGCAATGTGGGAGAGTGGACAACTTACCTATGTCAGTCCTGGCTCCTGACCCTCTCTGGACTCATTGTCTATCATAAGATCTCAAACACCTTATTCAAATCTGGGTGAGATAGGCTTGTGACAATGTGTTGGCAAGGTCAGAGTTTTCTATATGGGATCGAATCCTCATGACTGATGTGACTAAGGTAAGCTGCATACTTGCTCTCAATTTTCTCTTCATGATGTGCTATGCAATCTTACAGTACTGTCCTTTAGAGGAGTCATTTGACTTGCTCATAACATAGCATTTTACATGTTTAATTTTGCATACATTACTTCGTTGGCCTCCTGTGTTTCTGTCATCTTACATAAAAAACTAAACATGGCTTCAGGGTAAGTGCCAAGTCCCCACAGAAACAGAGACGAGCTTGATTCCCTGCAATGACTGGGTGAATGATTTCTATGCTATGCTGAGAAGAACATCATACTAGAAGGTCTGGAAGAGCCATCATGCTCAAATCATGGTAGTCAGCAATCATAGAAAGGCAAGAAGAGACTGGGGATGGGGTATTTCTTTTCAAGACACTCCTTAGTGACCTCGTTCTTCCATTCAGGCCCCACCTTCTAACAAATCTACCATCTTCCAGTGCTGCCATTAAAGTATGAATTCCACGGGGATGAACCCATCAGGGTATGGGCCCATCAGGGACTAGATCCATCAAAGGAACTCATCAGGGGCTAGATCCATCAAGGCACAGACTCATCAGGGAATGAGGCCATGTGTGGATGGACCTATCAGGGTCTGTGGACACCTTCAGTGAATAAACCCAATAAGGTCAGTGCTCTCATTAAACATTCATTTCCTCATGGCCCCAGCTTTGAACACAGTTGCCCTGAGAGCCATGAGTGAAACACACGAGCTCTTCAGATGTGAATTTCTGTTTAAACCATGACAGTAAGGATAGCAAAGGCATGTACTTAAGATGTCTGTATAGGGGGAATTAGTGTTGGATACATGACAACTGCTGGTTCTTAATATCCTTTTGACTGGTGCTGTTTCTCTATAGGAAATTTCCAAGGTAATTTGCTCTTGCAGGTTAATATGCTGTAAAAGGCATTACAGAATAAGGCTAGCCAAGCAGATGTCAGTGGCTTGATTTTTTTTTTTTTAGCATAGTAACTTCTATGACATACAAAAGGTCCACCTCGTATTTAACTGTTTAGATATTCATCCACTTATTTTTTTATGGGAGGGAGAAATTTAAAATATTCTCAGGCTGGACATGGTGACACACGTCTTCAACCCAAGCACTTGAGAGGCAGAGGCAGGCTGATTGTTGTGAGTTTGAAGCCAGTCTGGTCTCTATAGTGAGTTCCAGGCCAGCCAGGGCTGCACTGTGAGACCTGGTCCCAAAAAAATGTTTCTCAACAGAAATAACCGTAGAGGTGAATACTATACCACTGCTACACTGGTAAACTGCATTACAGTTTTTTTTTTTTAATGAGAATGAGAGGAACTTGAATTTGCATTTTTGAGAATCTATAGGTGAGACATTTCAGCTGTATTTGGACTAGTCATGAAATCACGTTCTCAGCGTTACACAGAATTATTCCAAGGCATGCTCTCAGATGCATTTTCCACAGAAAACAGCATGTACTGTTTTCACAGATGGAGTAGGTAAAATTTTGCCTGATTCCTTAACAACTGTTTCTTCTTTTTCTCTTACTATTTGAGCTGACATCAAGTTACACGATCTTCCTCAAAATCCGCAACAGTTCTGTTCAAAAGAAGCTCCTGAAGGCCTAGCATGCTGAGTGTATCTTCTTTGAACTCAGGAGGGAGTCACATGACCAGTGCAAGTTGAAAAGAAATGAATGTTTTGTAGGATAGTTTGCCTGAGACCAAGGAGGCTTTGTTCCTTGGGAAGGGAAACAGTGGGGCAACGATAGCTCTGGAAAGGCTTCTCATGAAGCAAAAAGGGGAGGACTTCCCAGAGCTTGGGTAGGTTCTGTGGGATGCACAGTTGCTAAGGCTTCCTGGATTTTATCTCTAAGCTGCTTTGGATTGAGATACATTAATTAATAAATGCCCAAAGCCGTGATGCAACTGTCAGTCTGGGAGATTGGCCTATAAAAATTAGGAAAACCATCAGTGAAAACTTAGACAAGTAGCTACGATGGGCCATGGCCTTGATGAAAACTGGCTCTCCCTGTCCCAGCAGCCATCGATTGCAGATAGGTCCTCAGCTGGAGGTGGCACTTTGTAAAGTTGACCGTCTTATCCTGTGCAGGCTTTCCATCCATGCGCTTAGGGGCAGCACTGACTGACTCAGTGGTTTATGAGAGAGGAAGACATAAAGTTGCGAGGATGTACTGAAAGAAGGGTTAGGAGGGTGGGGTGGTGGGCAGGGTGACTATGATCCAACTGTACCGTATGCAGGTGAGAAATAAACGAAGAATAACAAAAGATAGCACCAAAGTTGAGAATAACATCAGAAGTGCACCATCTATAATGAGAAGATGGAGAAGACCCTGTGTTGGGAGCTCGGAAGGTTCTTGTGCCCAGGGAAACCAGGAATGTTAAGCACCAAGAATTGTCCTTTCAGAGGGAAAGAGGAATAACCTGCTGTTCCAGAAGGCTGGGAAATTGAGGTAATTAATAGCCTGATGATCTGTTTTATCTGTTGGGGAAGGCCATATTCAAGTTTCCACAAGCAGGACCAGAGTTGGCTAGTAGTCTAAATTAAATAATCCTTACATTACTTGTATAGCCAGAGGCTCCCAAGCTCCCACTACCAGAACTAGAAGTAGCTAATAGTCCAAATGACCTACATCTATGCTACCTGTATCACCAAAAACCATACCAAATTCTTCCCTAGGCCCTTAAGCTAATACATCTAGCCTATCTCTAGAACCCATCTTGGAAGAAATGACTTGTTCTTTGAGTTAAGTTTTGATGTAATTTTGCCTCCATGTGCATTGCACCAGGAAACTTTTTCCCCAAATTATACTGTGTTTAAATACGCTGGCAATAAACTGCCTGGCATCAGACTCTCTAGAAGTTTGATCCAGTTAGATGAAGTCAAACGGATGGAATTTTCATTCTCACCGCTTCAGGGTTCATTTCCCTACCTGCTGTTACACCTATAGGGACCCCCTCAACCCTGCTTTGGGTAAAAGTAGGTTGACTGGGGTAGCTAGAACAGAGGGCTGGCTATATCGAGAGTTCATCTGGAGAGCCTGACTCAGAAGTCACCCAGAATTTCAAAACTGATAGAAAGAAACCAAAGGAAGAAAGTGGTGGAATGGAGAGGGTGATGATGTCGAAGGCAGGAAAACTAGGAACAAAGTTTTTGCTCAGCCTCCAAATGGTTAATGAACAAGGCATCTAGGGTTTTTACTGTAGTTTTCAAGACTAGCAACACACACAGATATTAAAGCAATACCTTCTGGTCAATATGTAGAGAATAAGGGACTGCAACATGCTCAGTCCTTAGCGGGATATCCTTATCACATTCCTCTTAAGACTCAGGGATCATTTTGGAGGAGGACTGGGAGAGATTGTAGGTACAGGGGTGGTAGATGACTACAAGTAAACGGTGTCTCCATATACAACAGGGCTATAACTCACAGTGATTGTGACAGCATGCACAAGACCCGTTCAAGATCAAGCCAGTCAACATTACAATATGCATAATGGAGGACCTTTTGGCAACTGATGGCTGCTGGGAGACCATGAGTCATTGTCTTCAAGGGTGAAGCTCCTGAGGAGCTACCCATGATCCAGTAGGTGGCTCTATCCCTGGTCGCATATTGGAACCAGTGAGTGGATTCAGTGAGGTTTTTTTGTAATTTTAATTATTATTATTATTATTAATCTTTTAAAAAAGCCATATGAAATTTGGAGGCAATTGTCATGGGTGGAATAGGGAATATTTGGAGTATAGGGACTGGGGGTAGGGAAGAGAAAAACACATGAATATTCAAACAATAAAAAAATACAATGACAGTTGACAGGGGTGGGTGTGAGGCACAGTGGGTAGGAAAGAACTGTGAGAGGCAGGGAGCTGGGCCAGGCTCACATTTATACAGGATGATCTTACACTGTCACGAGGGGTGTGCTCTTAAGGTAGCAGTGAATAAATTGTTTACCTTTTAACTTAGTAGTTTAGTTTACTAGTTTTTTTTCTTATTCATTTTAACTTACTTTATTATTATTATTATTATTATTATTAATTGATATTTTGAGACAGGGTTTCTTGGTGTAGGCCTTGCTTGCTGGCCAGGAACCCATTCTGTAGACCAGGTTGCTCTCAAACTCAGACATCTGCCTACCTCTGCCTCTGCCTCCCGAGTACTGGGTTCAAAGTCCTGTACCATCACATCTGGCTCATTTTATTTATTTTTAATTTTTATATGTATGATGTGTTTGCATATATGTTTGTATGTGTGTTCATGTGTGTATGAGTGTGGTCATGCACAAGCTATGTTGTAGGTGTGGAGGTCAGAAGACTATGTCTGGTGCTGGCCTTCACCCTCCTTAAGATAGCTGTCCACCACTGCATATAGCAGCCTTATTGGCACATGAACTTCTGGGAAGCCCCCTGTCCCCCCATCTCACTATAGGAGTACAGTGGTTACAAATGTGTGTTACAGATGTGTGCTACCATTATCTTCTTTACAAAGGTTCTGGGGATCTGAATTCAAGTCTTACACTTGTGCAGCACTCACTTTAACAGCAAGCTATCTTTCTGGGCCTAGCTTTGTGTTTTCATAAGGTACAGACAGTACAGCCAAGGTTGAGGATTTTGCTCAGTTGGTAGAGTATCTGCCTAACACACACAGTGGAGCCCTGGGTTTGATCCCCAGCACTACAGAAGCCAGGCACTGTGGCTCACTCCTCTAATCCCAGCACTTGGGAGGTAGACACAGGAGGATCAGAAGTTCAAGGTCACCCTTGGTTACATGCCTGCGGTACATTAGAACTTGTCTCAAAAAGATTAGTCAGGCCTTTAGTCCCAGCACTTGGGAGGCTGAGGCAGGTGGGTTTATAGGAGTTTGAGGGCAGCTTGTTCTACATAGTGAATTCTAAGCCAGCCAGAGTTCACAGTGAGTGAGACAGTCTCAAACAACAGCAAAGAAGCAAAGCCTTGTGGTTCCAGAGGGGAGAACGGAAGAATAAAGCAGATTCAGTGACTAGGTGCCAGTGTAAGTGTGTGAGTGTGTAAAGGGATTAAAGAGAAAGGCAGGGCATCAAGCCTGCTGGGCCCTACTTTCCCTGTGACCTTGGAACAGAAAGCACTGCTGTCAGCCCACCGACCCGACCGCAGGCTGCCATGCCATGTACTCAGTACAGAAAACATCTTGACGATATTTGAGAGGCCAGCGCATCTATTCTTTTCATGTAACACATGCCTACATGAGTCACTGCCGTGTTCCTAATCTCTCTAGTCGCTTCAGCCAACTACCAGAAAACTCTGGATACAATCTTCCTTTCTCATTCTTTCTTTGCAATAATGTCATGTTTCTAAAATATACCACGGATTAAAATAAACATACTGCTTCAGATCATGAAGGAGACATCTAAAGTAGGATTAGAAGTTGTAGTAAACTCACATTTTAAAAATAGAGCTGCGTTATGGTCACACATGCTCAGCGCTGCTCACATGTGGTCCCCGGCGATGCCGGCGATGCCGGCAATGCCGTGCTGTCGGGCTAGCACGTGTCCCTCAGCCCTGTGTGGACACACAGCAGACACACTCAGCTCGTGAATCACGGAGTCACGTGAGAGCTCATGAGGTCATGGCAAGCAGCCTGCTGCCCGGGTTCTTTATTCATTACCGAACAGAGCCGAGCTCCTCGCCCCATCGAGTTTTAAACAGTTCCAGTTGAATCTGTCTTCTTTTTCTCTCTCAGCCTACTCTTCCATCTTGCTCGAGGTCTGTGAAATCGCTATTCTTTTATTGGTCTTTTTTAAAATATTTTTTTCCTTATTCATTTTAGTTCTTATGGGGACTTCAATCTCATCCCTTTACATGCTAGCCTGCCTGAGATTTAAGAGAATTAAGCTTTTAGGTATTTCTGGCACTAGAGTTCTTGGCGTTTGAAATGCCCCATTTTCTGAAAGGTGGGAGGACATTCCCCCTCTGGATGACATTCTGTGCAGGCATTCCCCAGTGGCCTGTTGGAAGGCTTCTGTATCTCTACTGTCCAACTCTGACCTTAGGTACCATTCCCATTCCCCTCCCTCTGCAAAAAAATGTCCCTGGCACTTCTGTTGGAAAGCTGTCCTGTCCTGGATAGTCAAGGGAGAGTATTTATAAAGTCATCTCTGCTCTTCTATTTTTATGTAGGTGTAAAATACCTCACACTTAAAACATCTGCAGCTTCAGCCTGTCCCAACTTGGTATGCTTAGTCAGTTTTATATTAGATTCAAAAGAGAGATGTCTCTTGGAACAAAAAGTTGCTAGTGCACGCACACATAAAGAACACTGGTGTGATGTTTATTGGTTTGTGCACCTGCCAGACTGTGAGGAAGGGGGTGCTGCTTTAACACTGACCAGGCTTTCCATAATTAATAGAAAGGAAAGTTCTAGTCCTGTTCAGTGCTGCCCGTAACAACAGACAGTTTTATATTTAGTTTAGACTAATGATGGAATGCTGTCTTCTAATATATGTACTTTTTTATATATTTATATTACCAACTTATAAAAAGATGTATGTTTTCTACTTTATTTGTGTGTAAGTGGTTTGCACATGTGTATGTGATCATGTGTATGTCCACATGCATGCACATATATGTTCATGCATGTGTGGAAGCCAAAAGTTGATTTTAGATATCTTCTTATATCCAATTTATTTTATTTTATTGGCACTGAAGTTTCTCAGTGAACCTGTGGGTCACTGACTGGTCAATTTGTCTGGTCAGAGAGCCCTGGGGTTCTCCTGTGTCTGTCCCCAATAACTGGGATTATAGACAAGCTGCTCATCTGTCCTTTTACATCAGTGCTGATGTCAGAGCTCAGATCCTCATCTTGTATGACTAGTCCTCTACAGACTTTCCTTTAAACATTTCCTGTGGTCATCACAACTGCTAAGACCACAGCAACCACAGCAGCAGGGGCCTGATAATTTTGTGAGCACTAACCTGAAGTAAAAGAATAAAACAGAAATAGATTGGAAATTCCAGACCTGTCTTTCCAGGAGAAACTCAAGAGGTTTAGACCAGACTAGACTGGGCAAACTTTACAACTGAAAGTGTGTGGGAAGCAGTTTGGAGTCTCTTCTTATTGATTTAATTATTTTATTTGCATTCATATATATTTATTCCTAATGCCTATGAATATTCACAGAGTAACACATAGGATAAAGTTGGCTCTTAGATTAATGGTTTAGGAAAATAATTACAGTAGACTTACTGAAGATGAAGTATGCACTTTGAATAGCGTATAGGCCAGTATCTTGTTACGGTATTTCCCAGTTGTATGTCCTTCATCCTTGTGTCTGGAGTCTGTACTGTATAATCTGTAGTCATTAATTTTAATTTTCTTTTGATGTTGATCTTCATCAGCTCTTCGTTTAAATGCTGGACACTTCACATACCACAGACCCTTGTTCCAATCCATCAGGTTAACCAGCCTTCTGGTCTCCTTCATGTGCTTGCTCTGAGGGAGCCTCTGCATTCTGCTCTCAATTAGCACAAATATGCCAAATGTGTATGCAGCAGAAACTTACAAATTTGTGACTTAAAAGGATGGAAAATAATGAACTTAAATTAACTGGCTATCTGAGACTTTCTAAATTACAAAACAGCCAAGCATTGATGAAGTTGGGGGAAGCTATTACTCTCCATCACGTGGTATTTGTCTGAACAGATAAGGGCTTACTTCAGAGCCAGTACACCATCATGTGTGTCTGTGCAGCTGTGGATGTAAGAACTGGTTATAAGCAGATATGCAAACGCCAATTTGCAAAGAGTTAATTTATAGACATTCTATTTGCTGAGTGGGACTATGGAAGGATTTCTGAAGCACTGAGACCTTAATCTTGTTCTTTCTCTATCAAGTAATATGCAAATAAGGATTTCCTTGTGATCCAGTTCATAGAATCCTCATTCAAAGGGATTTATGTTCACTTTTGCTTTGGGAATAAATGATTACAGCAGAATTTTAGGGTCAATTATTGGGCCAAAGCATTTGTGTTAGCCTTTGAAATGGATGAATACTAGACCATCAGTGAGAGAGGAAGACTTGACAGACAAGGAGGCTTGGGTTCTGGCTTTGCCAGGCAGAATGATTTAAATGGTAACTTCTCTTCTAAAACTCAAGTTTCCTCTTCTGACCCTGTTGCAAGCATCTCAGTTGGGAAAAAGAACTGTGGGAAGAATGAAGTTCAGCTTCAGTGTGTGTCCTGCTAAGAACTAATGGAGCTGTGGGCCCTAGCATTGGGGGAGGGGTGCAGTGCCAAGAACTGTAACTGCTACCAAGAAGTTATTTCTCAGATCCCTCTTGCTCTGCTACCTGGTGACTTTGTATTCTTTAGGAACACTGAAACTGCTGTTTGGGAGTCAGTGTTTCTGTGTCTGTGATCTGAGGGTGTCTAAGGAGCAACCCTCCAAGGACCACAGAGTTCCAGTATGCGTTATATCCTTAAATGTATACCTACAGAACGTATTTGGAGCCCTAGGGGTAAATGTTCTCACAAAGAGTTAAGGTCTTTTCAGAAAACTCATTCAATTAGGCAGACAGGTACCCTGCAATGTGATTTGTCACAAGATTCTGTTGGATATGCCAGTTCTCAGAATGCCACCAGAGTCCCTTGATTAAAATTTTCACTATAGGTAACCATAGCATTATATAAACTTGACACTATCCACAATTGACTTGACTTAGTGTCCTGTGGAATAGAATAGTAGGAAAGTAGCCTTCGTTAGAGATCATGGCACTGATACCATATTCCCAAGTCAGCTAGTTTATAATGGGAGCAAGGCCTAGAAAGTATCTGGTGATGAAAGGGCCTCAAGAGAACCCAGGCACATGTTTCTTTATGGAAAGGACAGTGAAATTGACCAGAAGAGATGCTCTGAGTTACAAATGTTGTCCTACCTCCTGACATATACCTACCTTCCCAGGACTGGCTGGGGTAGAAGTTGTAGGTAATGGTTCTTGTAGCAGAAAATATAGGGGAGAAATAATTTGGGTAATAAATAAAATCAGTTTGATTTCTTTGGGCTTGAAGCATAAAGAGTGTAACAGATTTGTATGTGTGTGGAGATGCTTTGTAAGTGAGTATGCATGCATGTGTGTGTGTGAGAGAAAGATGTCTTTGTACGTGTGCATGTGTGTATGTGTGTGTGTGAGAGAGATGTCTTTCTGTGTGTGTATTGTGTATTTGTGTTTGCATTTATGCATAGACATTACATATTGAGACTAGAAGACCATACTTGCAGTATGAGTATGTGCCTGTGCACACATATGTAGAATCTAGAGTCAACCTCAAGTATCATTCTCAGGAGCTATCACCTTGCTTTGAGACAGGTTTTCTCACCAACTTGGAGCTCACCTAATAGGTAGGCTGTCTGGCAGGAAGCCCCACAAATCCTCCTTTTCCTGCCTCTCCAGCACTGCGATTACAAGCAAGAGCTATCACGCCCAGCTTTTTAAGAAATATGGGTTCTAGTGGAAATATCACGTCTTTGTGCTAACAAGGCAAACATTTTGTCTATGGAGCCATCTCCCCAGTCCGTGTGGTCTTTGTAGAGATATCTTAAACTGAAGATAGGGGACCCCATTTAACAAATTAATCATTCTGGCTCCAAATATACCCTGCATTGTTTTACTTTTTAAAAATTATACTTCTCTGATTCTGGGCCTCCCTCAGCTTAACCTTACAGTGTCTGAGAGGATCAAGGATGGGTGTTGGTCTTTGCCTTCAAAGAGCCTGGTGATTGTGCCACACTCTTTTCCATCTGTAGCTCCTGAATGAATGCCATCAGACGATATGCACGATGGGGAAGAAAGTCTCAAGACAAAATAACACCCAACAAGGTCTCTGCTTCTCTCTGCTTCCCTCTTGATGCCTTTCCACTGGCTGCAAAGGTAAGACGATGAGCCATTTCCTTCGTCCAAGTCATTCTTCCCTGGGTGAGAAGCAAGCTGCTGTTCTGAAGCAAAGCCTATCAAGTACAACTTCCAGCCCTTGATCTCTTGGCTGTCTTTGTTCTTCAAACAGTTCCTGGCTTCCCTTGGTGTCTCTTTTACTACACAATGGTGACATTGTTTACCCCTAGGAGTTTGTTGGGTGAAACTGACCCTGGGTTCCCTTAAAACTGATGCTGCGTGCATGCACGAATTGCTTCCAGGGTCACTCACTCTTTTAGCTTTCACTAAGGAATCTGTCCATCAAATGAGTGGCTGCTGACAGCAACATGTGAAGACTTCTTTCTCTTAACCAGAACACGTTAAGCACTATGGAATTGGATAAGGAGAAACTTTCTCACCGTCCACTGTCCGCGTTTCCTTCCTTTCAACACAACAGAATTCACATTGTACAAAGATAATGTGTGTAGGCGCATCGGCGTTTTTTCTTTGCTCTTTTGTCCATAATTTGTGTTTTCCCACAAATCTGTGATCTAGAAGTTTGGTGCAATTGTAAGTTTCCACTTCAAAGACAGAAAGTCCTGAGTGAGTCCACTCTTCCCTGTGGAAACCATGATGCTCATTTGTCTCTCTTTTCCTTTTGTTAATACGTCTTTCCCATTCATGTGAAACCAGGACAGCCATTTGTAGTGACTAAACACAGTTTTAGGTCTTAGAGAAATACTCTCTAAGATGTTACAACTCAAGACTCTGGAAATGGACCTGTGATGATGAGTTACTGTTGCGGAGAAAACTCTGCTGCCCTGATAAATATTAAAGACTCGTGCTGCCCCCATGGAAATCCCGTTTTAGTTCCTCAGACCCATTCTCTGAGTCTCCCTTCTCTTTTATTTCTGTTCTTATTTACATGACAAGGAAGCCTCTGCTCCCCAAGGGTTCCTCTGCTCCTGCCACTGCTCTCTGAGACCAGTTGTCACTCTGGTGACAATGAAGTGAGGGGTAAGTGGTCACTGGAGCAGATGAAGTCCCCCAAACAAAGGCCCTCTTCTCATGCAAATGGCCATAGTAATTTAACTCTACGGAAAGAAACTCCTGCACAATGCATCAAGAGAACTCAGTGCCATTCAACATGGTCCCACCAAGCCTTGACATCTCTTTAAGAGTGATGTCCATCAAAGCGTCTCCTTCCTTTTCATATCCAGAGCAAACATGGTTCCAATTTTGAGACAGATATGGAGACACATAAAATCCAACCTCAGGGCCGTGGGGCCCTGGGCAGCAGGCACACCTCCAGCATCCCCACCATCTCCTTCAACCTGTCACTGCTTCCTAGGCTGTGGGAACTTTCCTGTGAGAGCTTACTTGTGGTCTAAGCAGCCACTCTGCCTGAGAGGTCACTTCTTCCATTTTTCCTTAAATTTTCTCTGTCTTTCAAAACTGAACTCAAGCTCCATTGCACTTCTTCAGAGCCCATTCCTCCAGGCAGGCCATATTGTTTTCAGAACCCCCATTGCTTCTTAACGGTGTTCCCAGGTCCTTCCTGTCTCCTCCAAAATTTGCTGAGGACGGTGAGCATGCATTCTGCAGCACTGTGCTTATCTGTAGCTCTTGACATAAGAGCAGACATGTGGTATGTGCTTGTTAGTCGGGCTAGCTGTGACTGAGGAGTTACAAAACTAGAAAGGATGGATTTATTTCAGATGTACTTCTATCCATTATTTTTTTTCTGTTTTTTTTTTTGCTTTCTAAATTTAAACCTCACAGTCCCTTGCCCTGAAGATAAAACAAATTCCACGGTCTCCTCTTGATAACTGACTATTTAGAGTGCCATCAATCACAGAAGAGTCAATTAATGCATTTCGGTTATAATCATTCCTAACTCGGAGGCTAGAAAATTATTTATAATTCTTGGTAACAATATTATTGCTGATATTATAGCAGCAAACAACGCTTAGTTGTCAGTGTAAGGGTTTTACTATGTGCACTCATTTAAATAATCCGCATCAGAGCATCACAAAGCAGGCAGTGCTGTTGCTATTGCAGTTCCCAGTGAGGACCCAGGCTTGGGTAACTTGCCAGGAATTGTAGAGATTGGAAACACATGTTTTTAGCCTGACTCTGACCCCGTCCGTCAGGCTGCCATTGGAGTCCCTCACTGTCTTACTCTTTCTTTGTACAGTTGTCCACACATGTGATCTCAGGGGTCAGAAACCCTGAGAACATTTCTGATGATTCCTTTCCACACATTGATCAGGGGTAGATTCACTTTGGAGAGAGAGGTCCACTCAATAAACAGAGGGAACATTATAGTTAAAGCTAGGCATAATGCTTTGAGGGCATGGGGCCTTTAGAAATAGCAGAAGAGAGTTGCTAGGACACACAAAGGCAGGTGGCTCCAGTGTCTTTGGGGGTTTTCCCCTTCACTCACGTCTCTGTGATTTGTCAGATACAAGTGCCAGAAGATGGTGAAGTGGGTGATGAAGACGAAATGATACAGGACTTAGCTGACTAAGGAATGTAAAAAGCTGCAAGGGGAATATGCATTATGAAGAACGCAGTCCCCTTGCTTCAGTTAATGGGAGCATCTTCCCTAGTCAAGAAGGAAAGGACTCCTTGCTACTCAGACACTTGTTTGTGGAGGCAAACTTGTGTTCTGGGGCTGAAATACTGTTGGTGTTAGTTGCCCTTTAGATAACTCAGTGACTATGTGTGTGTGTTAACACATTGTCTGGGTATATATGCCTCATTTAGGAGAACACAAGGGGCTACTTAGACATTCTAAAGGAATGCATGGTGAAATTAAGGCTGTTACATATCCTTCCAGTCAATCAATGAGATAGCACAAAGTAGATATGAGGGAAAAATTTACCTCTGTGTCTACAGTTTAAAGGATGGTGTCAAGATCACCCCTGTGTGGAGCCAAGAGGCTTTGGACAGCTGCTGCATGGAGAACTGAGACATTTTCTCCCAAAATGAGGCCGTGCAGGAACAGAGGTGGAAGTGAGAAGCCCACCTGTTGGTTTGTTGTCTTTCTTCTCAGTGAAGAGACCTGTTTCACAAACCAGAGCTAAAGAAAACAAAGAGCAACAAAGTCCAGAGAGGACTTATTTTCTCTTAATTCCTAGTACTAGTCTAAGCACTATAGATAGTAAATAGACAGATTTTACTTTGTCTTTAAGAGTTCATGATGGAAACTGGAGAGAGACCTCAGTTTGATTCCCCAGAACTCCTGTAAAAAAAAAAATAATGAAAGCTGTGTTCAGTGGTGTGCACTTATAATCATAGTGCTGGGGAGGCAGAGACAGACAGATCCCTAGATCTTACTGTACAGCCAGCCTGGCCTATTCAGAAAGTGCAAGCCAATGAGAGACCTTGTCTCACGAAACAAGGTAGATGGCACCTATCTTAGTTTCTTTTCCTGTTTCTACTTTAAAATATCCTCACAAAAGCAACTCACAGGAGAAAAGGTTTATTCTGGCTCATGCTTTGAAGGCTCAGAATATCATGGATGGAAAAGTCAAGCCGTCAGGAGCTGAAGCACTTGGTCACAGTGCATCTGCAGACGAGAAGCAGAAAGCAATGGGTGCCTGTATTTTAGTGCTCAGCTGCTCTCTTCACTTCACAGTCTTGGATCCCCTGCCTAGGGAATGGTTCCACCCACACAGAAGATGAGTCTTCCGGCATCAGTGAACGCAGTCAACCTATCTCCCACAATCAGGCCCAGAAGACTATCTCCTACTGTTCAACATTCTCTGAGGTCGACAATTGACAATAACCATCCCAATACCTGTGGAACAACCCCCCGAGTTGTCCTCTGGCGTCCACACAAGCAGCATGTGTACACACACACACACACACACACACACACACACACACACACACACACACACAATGGTGGAGGGAATGGTGAGCAGGGTGTGGGTTCAATAGTAGTAGAAGGGCTGAGTATACTTGGATTAAGGATTAAAGAGCAGCAATGTAGATTGGTCTTAAAGGGCAAGAAACCTTTTGAAAGAGACTAACAAAAATAGCACCTGTCCAAACAGAGGTATGGAGAGGATCCCTCTACCTGTGCCAAGAGAAGCTGATATGGACCGGCATGGAGTTATAATGGAGCAGGTTTTGTTGGGGAACATGCGATGCTTGAGATGACATAATTCATTTTTTAATCTTCCATCTGAGTTTACCCCAGAGCTGCCCTGGGCTCCAGGTTAGACAATCAGCAAGGCTGGCATGGTTGCTGCCTGGGGTACATGCTCAGCTCGGAATCCCTGTTGCTGCTCACCTTCCCTGGGAACTATCTGAAATGGAAAGGAATGCCTCAGGCAGCCTTTGGGGGGTGCTGCTGTGCCGTCCCCTGCAGTGTGAGCCACTCCTCTTTCTGTGCTTTGCTCTCTCTCCATCTGCTTCCTATATCTGCTTCTCTTCCTGTACAAGCGAAAGTCTTATTTTTATTGTGAAATAAAGTAAAAATTAAGAGCTCCTATGTGGAAAAGGTTCTCACTTGACCTGTGCACATTCCATTTATACACCCATGGTGTAGAGTGGAGGCGGACACGTAAAGCTGCCTCTCTGCTATGGTTTAAAGGGCTTGTTGGAATTTATTTCAGTCATCTGACTTATGAAGCAGGACAACATCTGAATTACAGAAAACCACACTCCTCATGTTTGGGTAATGGCTGCATTAGTATGATCTCTCTCTCTGTCTCTCTCTCTCTTTCTCTCTATCTCTCTCCCTCTCCCTCTGTGTGTGTGTGTGTGTGTGTGTGTGTGTGTGTGTGTAGGGAACATATGAGGGGAGACTTGGGTTTGCAACTGCACAATGACCTGAAGAAAGAACATTCTGAAATTATAATCTCTGGAGTTGGAGTCTCCCCACTCCCACTGAAAGCAGCTATGTTCCCTGAAAACACTAGCTTCTGCAGGAGGCTCTATGGAGGCTTGGCACCCTGGTGTGAGGATGGTCACCAGAGACACATTGTCTGTAGTGTTAATAGGCAAATAACATGGCCATTGCCACTGGTTTAATCTCTCAGTTGGCATCTGAATACAGGCAATTGTTTTTAAGTAGCAATTAACGGAACCCTCAGGGGAATCTCTTTCCAAGACGCATGTGAGTACTTATGAGTCTCATCAGCCCGCTTCTGTAGCTGGTTCATTCAACTAAATAGATACCTGGCAGCACTCAGTCTCTTCAGTGCTTCTTTTATTTGATGGACATGGAGACTGACAGCTGTGCCTACAGCCTGGGCAGAAATCACAGAGTGATTCCACACTGTGGAGATTTCCATCGGTTCCTCGGGTTTATTTTCTACTTACAGGAAAATGGAAGGTTCACACAGATTTTTCTTTCACTCTATGATGTGCTTACACCTGAGGGATACATCATAGAGATGTGTCTGCCTGCTGCCAGACCAGAAAAGACTGATTTGAGACTTCAATTGGCAGTGACAACTGACTTCTATTCTCTCTCTCTCTCTCTCTGATTGATTCACTCACTCCACAATGTCTGCAGTAAGATGATATTTCAGCCTATGAACCCCCTTGCTGCCTCAGGTACACAATAAAAGTATCCTACTCAGGGCCTGGGGAGAAGGCTCAGACTCAGCCAGTAGAGTGCTCACTGTGCAGCATGAGACATAAACATGGTCCCTAGAGCATACATGAAATGCCATGTAAGGTGGCTGCTCTTGCCATCTAATATTGGGGCAGGAGGAGACAGAAGAATTTCTGGGCCAGTCAGCTAGCCAGCCTACCCTTAGCAGCTAGCCCTAGGACCTGTGAGAAAAACTGACTGTCTCAAAAAATAATGTGGGTAGCTCCTGAGCAATGACACAGAGGCTAACCTTTGACCTCCACGTGCCTGTTCATGTAAACCAGCCCCCACATGAACACAGATAGACATGTGCATACGCATGTACACATTCAAAAATATTTTCAAAGACTGGAGGTGGGAGGGGCCTATCACTGCATAAAAATAACAGAACTCTTCTTGAACATGACTTTTTACTGACAGGACTCAATATAACCCTAATTTAGCAGTTTTCCCAAGATGTACATACACACACACACACACACACACACATACACACACACACACACACACACACGTATATGTGCACATCTGCTTCCTCAATTGTGATATATAGCTCCATAAATGTCCAGTTTCCTCATTCCCCTCTATGATGTATATATCTTATTCTCATGCACAAAGAGAAGTTCTAGGGAAAATAAAAGAGCCAAAGAGATAATAAATCAGAAGCATCCTTTGTTTACATAATATAAGTAAGGTTAAACTCACACCCTAACAGCACAGGCTGTCCTCGGGCCACCTTGAAAATTTACTCCTCTCATGGCAGGTACATTGAGAAATATGCTCAACAACCACATAGGTCATGGGATTCCCTCACTGAAGGATAATCAATATATTGCTCACTGTTCATTATATAAATCAATCCCACGCATTAGTCAACCCCTTTGGTCTCTACCCTTCAGCCACTGCAAATGTAACACATTTGTTTCTAGGTACCACCTTAGCCAGTTCCAAGATGGACAGATAGACCAAGTTTATCTGAAAGCCCATTCACAGATCTCCAACTGGACATACCTCTGTCCACTTCCATCAAAAGCTCTGAACGTGGGATGACCCTTTAAAAGTGTCACATGCTGGGGTCAAAAAGACTGGACTGTTAATCCACCTGCTGACCAATCACTCTGTGTGGATCATCCTAGCAAGTGGTTTTCAGCTCAGTAGAGGTAATCACAGGCAGGCTGGAGGCTGAGGGCTGTTTATACAATGCTATGTATGGCTGTGAGGAGCGTGGCTTTCAGAGTCACAGGAGAACCTGAGTTCTCCACTTCAGATCCACTGATCGTGTTGTAAATGTGGTACTTTCTATCAGACCAGTTAAGAAACTTCCAGGCCAAGATCAGTTATTCCTAAGAAAAAGTAAAACTCACTGTGTTTTGAAGACTAAAATGTTACAACATTCAAAATCAGATTAGATGTAAGCTATACAGAAACTGCTGTGTTTGCAGGTCAAGTGAACTTTGCAAAATTGCCAGCTTAAGAACTCACGAGGGCCTTAAAATTGGTAATGTTGCATGCAGCACAGTATTATCAATGGTTAGAAAACATTGAAATGGAGAGGGAGTCTGCAGGCAAATTGTTTCATCTGCGTCTTTCAAGTTTCATTTCGTGTAACAGAAAATGAAATCGGAAATTACAGCCTGCATTGCGAGTATGGATTATTTAAGAACTGGTTTCTAATTAGCGAGCGGTCCAGTCTCAGAGGAAGTGCTCCATCTCTACATCAGAGAGCTGGCAACCCTGTGCTCTCTGGCCTTTCGGGTTACTCTGAAAGCATCAGAGCATCCTTGTTTTTATGGGACACCATTTTTCTTGTTATTCACCAACCAATTCCTACTTATAATCTTACAGGGAAGAAGAATACAGAGACTCATCACCGGGTCCTCTGTGAGGGCTGGAATTATCTTCCTTTGCTGGCAAAAGATCCCCATTGCCTGGGGACTCTGTATGGACTTTACACATAGCGTGGAGAACAATCTCATACACAGGAAGGCCATGTGTTCCTGAGTCACACTCAACCCAGCCATATTTTCACTAGCTGCTGCTAAAGAGTGCTTACCTCTTGCTCACTGCTTCTTCTAGGTCTCTCTGACAGATTGCCTTGTTCCTGCCAAGTTGTTCCTTGATATTCAGTTTCAAAGTGGAGATGATTCCATAGTTTGGGAGTCTGAAACTTACACAGCTCAGGGTGTTCTCCTGGAACAAAAACAGGACTTAAACTACATGCTAAAAATTAGGTTAAAAAATGTCTGTTTAGAAGAAGAAAAAAAAATTGCAAGAAAATTCATTTATCACCAAATTCATAAGTAAAATGGTATTTTATTATCCAATTTTCTATTATGCTCTGTGTATTATTTATTACACTTTTCAAAAAATAGAAAGGCAATTCAACATTTTTCTAACAGGGTTAATTATAAATGAAAAGAGTGTATATGCTTCAGAGATGGAAGAAACTTCTAAATTATCAGTAATATCTATAAATGACTTTAACCTTCACAGATCATTATTTGTAATCTTTTGCTGAGTTCTGAAATTGCTGTTGAACTGAAGAGATCTTCTATTAAATTTCACAGACAAATTTCCTTTGTCTGCAATGTTTTCTGGTACAGTCTGTTTTTAATTGAGAGTTTCATACACATATATAATGCATTTTGATAAAATGCACTCTGATTCCATCCCTTCTAATTCTTCCCCAGCTCTCCATTTCCTTTACCTTTCAGATATTTATTTAGGTTTTTGTTTTTTTCCAAGATAGGGTTTCTCTGTTGTAACTCTGGCTGTTCTGGAACTCACTCGGTAGACCAGGCTGTCTTTGAACTCACAGAGATCCTCTTGCCTCTGCCTCCCAAAGACTGGGGTGAAAGACATGTGACACCACTGCCCAGCCCAGCTCTTCTTAAATGCACTGGGATCACTTACTGCTTCATTTATGTACATGGCATAGGAGCATCTCCTAGAGAATGGAGAAACTTGCAGGAGACACATCCCTGAAGAAAACTGATGTTCTCTCTTCCAGAATCCATCAATTGCCGATAGCTTCTCAGCTAGAGATAGGACTTGTGAGCCCCTCCCACATCTGACTGGCATTTTATCTGGCTTGATGTTGTGTGAGTCTTGTGCATGTAGTCATAGCTGCTCTAAGCTCAGGTATGCCCTGACCCATCAAACACATAATGTTTCCCTGCAGATGTCCACTGCTTCTGGTTACAGTCTTTCTGTCTCTTACCCTACACTTCAGCCTTTGGTGGCAGTGGGTGAAAAAAGCTATCCCAATGAGAGACTGCAATTGTAAGTCTCCTTCAGTTTCATAATCCTAGGTAAGCAGCAGTCACTAAGTGACATTACTACAATGGCTAGTTAGCAGTTTACTTCATTTGGATGTCAGTATATCTGTCAGCAAATGTTTCCTATATTATACATGGTTCATTAATTGAATTTAGTACTCAGAGGAAGAGTTTGTTTTTACTTCGACTCTCATGTACCTGTGGATGGCCTTGACCAATATTGGTTCTGTAGCAGAGGCTAACTTTGATCTTCCTGCAATCAGCTCCCAAGAGCTGGGGTTACAGGTACGAGCCACACTAAGGCTCCATTGTAATTCGAGTTACTTTTATTTTATGCATATGCGTGTTTTGCCTGTACACGTGTGTATGTTCACTACGCGTGTACAATGCTGAAGGAAACAGAAGAGAGATGGTTGTGAGCCACCACGTGGGCCCTGGGATCCAAGTTCAGGTCCTCTGCCAGAATAGCCAGAGCTCTTACCCACTGAGCCTTCTCTGGAGCTCCAGGCTCTGCCTTCTTAAGAGTTGATATTTTAAACATTTTTTTTGTTGCTCTATTCTTTAAGTCAAAATATTTTATCTTATGCTCTGCATTAAAAAAAAAATACTTTTCTTCTGTCATACACTACATCCCAACCCCAGTCTCCCCTCCCTCCATGCCTGATGGTCTAATGACTAATCTTTTTTCCACGAGTTGCTTGTACCCCTCCTGTGGAGTGCCTTCGCTGGTGAAGGTATGACTTCTGCCTCAGCTCACAGCACTGCTGGGTGTACATTGACTTGAGCTTTTAGCCAAGTTCACAGGATGCATCGTTCAGCTGGGCTTATCTCCTAGTCTTGGCTCTGTCTCTGCTCCTTCACTTTCCCCTGTGTTTTCCCCTCTGGGGTTCCAGCATGCCACTGAGATGAGAACACATGAGCGATGATAACAGAAAGTTTGGAGAACAAAGAGCCTTGAGGGGAATTCTGGGACAAAAGTCTGTGATGAAATTCCGTGTACACTGAAATGAAAAGGCATTTTTTAAGAATGGTTAACATGTCCTGGGGAACTGCTAAAATTAGGAAAATGTATGCTGTCTCCAGAAAACACCACGTGGGATCCCTGACAGACTGATGTGTACACAAGTCAGTGAATGTGCACACCTCTTTTATCTGAACTTGGTCTATCTTCCTACATCTGTGTGATTATTTAGTGTGGACAACAAAGAGGCTTTTCTCCTAGGACTGTGAGGACTATCCTTAAGGATACCAGGGGCTGTAATATGATAAATGGATGCAGTTTTTATTTTAATTACTGGACAGGATGGTAAATGGTCGAGTCTTTACGTTGTGTGAAGGTTCATGTTTTATATTTCTCTGAGTTTTTGATCTTTGCTGTTGGTTTAGTTTCCCCAGTACATCTGAACTCAGGTTTCTCAGAGTCTAATATCATCCCTGAAGTTACTGGTGTGTCTTTCATTACCACTACACAACGGCGTTATTTGGCACAGATGGTAGAAACAATATCTGTGCAAGATAAATTACATGTTGTAATTTCAGAGCAGGTCACTGTGACATGCACACACTTCACCTGATTTCCAGCATTCCAGAGGCCTGCTGAGTCTCATTCTATAGCCCACACTCACCGACACTGAGAAATTGGGGGCCAAGCTCTGAAATTCCACTGTGGGAACAAGGATCCTGGATAGCCCGTGAAGAACAATAGCATCAAGCCAAGGAGAAAACCTCTAGTGCTAACAGCAGTTTGAAACTGCGTGTGATAGAGTTTTCTCCTAATAAGGCACAAGAAAATATTTGCTTAGATTTTGAAAATAACACTTTCCATAGACGGGTTGTTAGCTTTGAAAAATATGCTTTGAGATTCTATTCTTTGCTCTCTGAGCTTTGATTGTATCTGGCCTCCAAAGAGCATAGTTAAGCCTATAAAATGTATGAATCTATAATCTTAAATACCAGATCGGACGTTCGAGTTGGTAGATGGGAAATCTGGGGACTTCTTTCCCCATATTTTAAAGGAAAATCTATGTGTTTTGACGTGCAAGCCCCTCATGAGCCCACAAAGACATAGGCCCCATCCTTCCTTGTGATCTGATGATTTATAAACCCTTCACAGGTGAAGCGCTTGTTTTCAAGGTGTGCTTGGCTGTGAGTAATGAATCTGACACATCCATGATTTATTCTTAGAACGTTCTAATTATATAATATAATGATCTCTAAACTCTTTGGTGCTACTCTGCAATCATGCTTTCAGGAAACAATTGGTCGTACGCTCATGAGTACAGAAATCATTCACATGTGATATATGGATGTAGAAAATCAGCAACATGTACATATGAGATGAAACTATATTCTGGAATGAATTACCAAAGAGACTCTAGCCACATATTTAATAAATGGTTTAATTTTGGGGGGGGGCTTCACAGGTGTCTGTTATTTCTAGTAGGACTTCCTTTATTATGTGCTAACATTAAAACATTGTATTTGCAGACATATTAATCAACAAAACACTGAAAAACTCACAGTACAATTCAAATATTTATAACAAATGAAGTTTGTTATATTTGTATTCAAGTATTTATAAAAATGAATTTAAAAAATCTATTTTATTTATTTTCTGTTCCTTAGATTAAGTTGTTGTGATATTTCTTAAGGAAATATTTCTGATATTAACTTCTGAAATGAAGTTAAATATATATATATATATATATATATATATATATACTAATAATTACTTAATTTTCATTTTGCCTATGGAATTAGCCTCAGATTAATAAATCATGACCTCATTACCTTGGATTCTAAAGATATCACTATGTGGATAGTCTATTATAGTATGTATGCTGTCCCACCAAGAAATATTTTTTAAAAAATATTATGTATCTTGTTTTATGTGCATGAATGTTTCGCCCAGATGTATGTCTGCATTCCCTCTGTGTGTCTAGTATATTAGCATATATATATATATAATATAAGCTGATATATATAGGTATACCATGCAATAGATATCAGCAGAAAGCATAGGGTCCTCTGGAACTGGAGGTACACATGACTGTGAACTACCATGTAAACGTTGGGATAAAAACCCAGGTCATCTGCAAGAACAGAAAATGCCATCCCTCCAGACCCTGAAAAATAGTCCTTATAAAAGTGGCAAACAGTTTCAATAGAATTATACTCAGAATTTATTATTTTTTTCTCTTATTCAACTTGAATTGCAATCTGTCTGGAAAAAAAAATTATGTCCAGGGTTTTCAGGCACGGTACTTGGTGATTCTGTTGTCCAGTGAAAAGCAAATTATGCATCACATTTTGATAGAAAATATTTAGTTATTAATATTAGAAGTAAAAGAGAGCAACAAGCTTGAATATATGGAGAATACATTTTATAAAAATTCTTAGCGGAGATATTTCAATTCTTATAATGTTGTTAATACTAACATCCATGGGACTGAAATTCAAATTCAAATCAGCATATAGTTCCAGAGTTTCTTCCTTGAATACACTGCTGAACTGCATATTTTAGGTCAGGAGTAGTATACTTTCTTAAGTCCTCTTTCTACGTGTTTATTATACATGTAGTGAGGTAAAGTGCTACCCACATGAAATAGCACTGCCCACTTTTCATGGATTATAGAGTAGGTCTACATTTTTTGGTCACCTGGTTTCATATAAACATAACATTTCAAAATAGAGATGCAAGAGCAAATACTGGAGGAGATGGACTGTGGACAGGACAGAATTTGGAACTGAGAGTCCAAAGACCAGCTGCAGCAAACTCTGTTCTTCAACTGTCACTAACACAGCCAACTAGACAGCTGGAGCCTGGAAGAACCTCACCTGTGTTGAACTGAGTTACTGTGTAAGAGAACTGTAGGAAGACGCTCAGCTATTCTACTGAGTACAGAGTCCTGAAAGGGTGAGAAGTTACACTACAACCAGTGGGAGAGGAGAGCTGGTGCTAAGCACCCCCCCCCCACCCCCGTCTCTGCAGAAGACAGTTTTGCGGTGCATTCCCCCCACTTCTGGCAGTCTCCTCAGAGGGATAATCCCCTGATGGTTGTCACTGAAGCTAGCTTGGTAACTAATTCCTGGGCTGGCTCCCTCTCCTTCCCTTTCTTATGATTAGTCTCTCATTCCTGCTCTTAGCATCTGTGCCTAAAACAGACTGCTGCATCCAAATTTATTTGTACAATCTTATTTTTTTTTAGAGGGATTTCTCATGTTGACATACTGTTCCACACTCAGTAAGTGTACAAACAGGACAGAAGCGCTGCTGGGAACAAGAGAGACCATAGCATCTTGGGCTCTGGCTAGGGCTTTGTTGGTGATGGTTGTGTGGTGTTAAGGGAATTACTTTCACCTTTGGCCTTAATTTCTATACTTAGTGGAATGGAAGCCAGCACGTGTATTATAAGGGTTCACATGAGGACTGAGTAGAACATAAAACCTTAACTCCTTGCTTAGTCGTGGTAATACAGGATGAAATGACTTCATTGATTCAAAGATCTTAAAATAATATTAGGTACGATAGTGTCACAGTATTGTTATTTCACCCCATCATTCTGGAGGTTAAGGTATCCCAGGTGTCTGTTCTTTGCAGGCTGTTTTTAAGTGTGTGTGTGTGTGTGTGTGTGTGTGTGTGTGTGTGTGTTGTACATGGGGTATATTTGTAAGTATGCGTGAGTGTGGGAGCACAGATGTCCTGGTGCACATGTGGACGGAGGTCAGAGGACAGCTTTGGATCTCTTCCCTTGTCTTGCTGTAGTTCACCACTGTGCACACCAGGAACACCAGGATAGCTGCTTCCCAAACTTCCTGTGTATCATGCCTCTGCATCTAATTTCCCAGCAAAAACACTGGGATTAAAGGTTCGTGTTTTACTGGGGTTCTATGGATTTAAACTCTGGTTCTTATACTTCTGCAGCAAACCCACTCTACCTTCTGAGCTATATTCCCAACCATCTTTCTAGACTTTCTATGGGGTAAATAATTTTCATGCTTCTTCCAGCGGCAAGAAGTTGTTTGTAGCTCTCACCTTCAAACGCTTATTTACCCCTTCCTTATAGCACAGAGCTCAGCTTGCTTTCCCATACCTCCTTGCAGATAGACTTTCCTGTCTATCTCCCTACTAAGTACTCTTACCATACTAAGACCTTAATGTTATCACATCCAAAAGGTCATTTTTGTCACATAAGGAGACTTACAGGTCCTGTGGGTTACAAAGTGGATGCATTTGGAGAGTTGTTAGTATTTCCTACAGTGCTTATCAAAGTTGGCTAAGTAGAAGTCTAAAAGCTTCAAGTTGATCATCCTTTACAATTATAGTTCCATGACCTTGGGGAGATTAGAATCTCTCTCTCTCTCTTGATGGGGTCTTAGTATATAGTGCTGGCTAGAACTTACAAGGTAGACCAAATAGGCCTCCAACTCACTGAAACTAATCATATGTTAATAGGTGCACATAATATGCATAGCATATACAATGTCCTATGAGATAAAGACACCACAGAAGGCATATGGAGGGGAACACAAAATTCTATGTCCATACAAATATATACCATATCTTTAGCATATACATATGCATTCATGAATACTATATATGGATATATGCATACATATACAAATACTACACATTCTCACACATAAATGCACACTACCCACCTACACAAATACTACTTAGACACACATGAATACTACCTGACATAGTTTCTTTCCATGTTGCTGTGATTAAATACACAAAAATAGCCTAAAGAAGAAAGGGTTAATTCTGGTTACATAGTTCTACATACATTATGGCAGGGGAATCGAGGCTGAAGGAAGTTGAAGCAGTCAGCCAAACTGCATCTAAAATTGGGAAGCGGAGACAGAGTGGATGCGTGCTGCTGCATAACTCCCATTTCTCTTGCACAGTCCAGGGCCTCAGCCAGGGCAGGGCACCACCCACAGTGAATGGGTCTTCCCAGTTCAATGAATGCAATCAAGACAATCCTCAGAAGTCATACCTTATCTCCCAGGTGATTCTAGATCTTAAATAACAGTCAGAATTATCATCATAATATCTCTATGTAAGTACAAAAATACTATACACACGCACAGACACACACACACATATGTATATACATAAACACTACATACACATGTGTGTATGTATGTGTGTGTATATATATATATATATATATATATATATATATATATATATATATATATAACCATATATGCATATGACTGAGAGCGAGGAAACACAGGCAGCTATATGCTAATAGGGTCAAGATTAGCACCTAGGCTTTGAACAGATAAAGCTTAAGGTGATTCAAAATATGGGATATAAAGTTGTACAAAAGGTATTTAGATATGTGAAAAATTGCGAAGAATTTTGTGTGCCCACTAAATAAGGATTGCTTCAGCTTCATAAAGTTTGTATTACAATATAAAAACTGAAAAATAAAGGCTAAGCCAAGGATATATTTTTGTATAAATACTTTTGAAATATGTGACTAAAATTGAAAGTCCAGAGCCACAGTCAGCTTTCTGTTACATTGGCCAAAGCTAGAAATGGAATTGCCAAAAATATACTCCATAAGTCTATTTACATTAGCCCTTAAATCTAGTTCTTGTAAACTGTTGAGATCCCATGCTTGTGCGATGTACACATCACTTCCCTACGAAGAAAGAGGTCAATAAAGCTGATTGTCTCCGTTTCCCAGAAAGCGTTAGAAAACACAGTCATTGATAAAATGCCCCCAGGGAGATGAACAAAATCCAGTGCCGGTCAGCGTTTCCCTCTGTGTGTACTCAGCGCACACTGTGGAGGAAGCTCACTCATCCCTTTGTACTATCGCCGTTGACCCAAGAATAGTGCATTCTTCCTGAAAGCTTTGCATTCGGAATGAGTCCGCACAGCCCCCAAGTGCACTTGGAAGTTAGCATAAGCCAGTGAGGGTGAACAATGCATGCTGCCTTTCCATGTCTCAGAAAGGAAGGACCTATCAGGACTTACTATGCATTATATAACAAATAAGACATTTAGAAATATTTCCCCCGTGGTAACCACTTATGGGTCAAACTATTTCACTCTATTCCTGTCCTTAACCATCTCTTGAATGAGCCCAGTGTTTATTCCAGAATGATTTTCTTTGGTGGGGTCATCTATGCATGTATAATTCTTCATCAAGGGCTTCCTGCCATCTGTTTCAAATTTTATTTCCCATGTATGCTCTCTTGTTCCTTCCTTTCCATTATTTGGGGACTGACTCTTGAGTAAGAAGAAACACTTTTTTTTTTCTGAGTTGGTACCAAATTGCCAGAGTTTGAGTATGTGAAAACTCTTCTGCAAAAAACCAAACCAAACACTCAAATTGACCACTACAGGTATTAGTGAAAATTATTCTACTTTACATATTTTATATTGAGTTTTTCAAGTTCAGTTTCAGCCAGTCTTGCTGTTGACTAACACTGATCTGATTTTAATGCCAGTCTCTGCCTTACAATACAAGTACCATGGGAACACCTGAAGGTAAGAGTGAGTTTGTCTATGAGATTTCACTCAGTGCTTCCTGGTCCTTGTGATCTCTGTGTACAGAATTTAAGTTGGACACATGGGAATACAAAACAGAAGACTGGCAGAGTTTATCATAGTGAAAAAACCACCCAGTCGTGGGATGAGGGTGGGCAGTGACCATGGGGACCACCAATCCAGCCTTTATAGATTTTTTTTTTCATCAGAAAGCCTCCTGCTTGATAGTGACTTTACATGGCATAGGGCCACAGAACCTATTTCTCTGATCAGTAAATACAGTCCCGAAGTTCTAGCCCATTCTTACAAAGGAAGGGGTTCCGGCCATAATGACCTTCGCATTGCTAGTATCTTACTGGCTACCTAACAGTACATGCTCAGGAATGGATATACTACAAACATCTAAGAGATAGAGAACAAGCTACTATTTCCATCTTGAATGGAACATGTAAGGGTTCAAAATCTCTTTTCTTGCTGACTTTCAGGCTTCAGAAGATGATCAAGGGGGCCTAGATACGTAGACACATAGATAAGCTGCAGGCATATCTGAGGTGCATCATAATGAAAGGAGATTAAACTAAAACAGCAGTTAATGCCCAATGACTACTATGATCAGTTTTACAACTCAAGAGGACTAACTCACTCCAGCACAAAAATCTTGAGGTCCAGTTTCAAAGCTGTTTGCTACAAAAGATAATAGTGTCTGACATGTATGATTCTAGTGTCATTGGCCATGCGACGCAGCTGAGACAGAAGAATTCTCAGGATAATGCACAGCATTCAACCTTGATAGAGCCACATGTCCCCCACCCCCACCCCCCAATAGCTGTGTGGCTAGCTAAAGCCACATGACTTTGTATAATTGCTTTTCCCCTTTAAAATCTCCCAATTTTGGATTTTAGAATTAAGAAGATAAATTCACTGGGCTCTGTCAAATAAATCCTTTCATGTCTATTTAATAAGAGTTCTAATATGCCCAGTTATATCCCCTAGCTACATAGATGGAGTACGAATTCAGTGTAAAAGGTCATACCACTTGAAAGCATTCCAGGTCCAGCAATGTTCTCACATGGATAGACTAGAAGAGTGGGTTTTAGAGTTTAACCTGTTGCCTCTGGATCTAAGGAAATCCTTGAATCCATTTGCAAATTCACCCCCAAGGGAACCATGGCTAAGGGTGAGTGTCTGGGTGCTGTTAAGAACTGTTTAACATGTTTTTATCCTCAGGAACCACTATGGAACAAACATTTTGAAGGATGAAGGACAGCAAGATGTTTTCAAGCAATCAGGAGAGATTCATCCTAGACATCGGATGCCACTGGCACGAACTCTTTAGTCCTATATAGATACTGTATCGACCTCATCCTTGGTGAAAGGATACATGGGAGCATAGCTTTTTCAAAAGGGGACATGAGTTAGGTTAGGTAAATTCAGAAGACAGACAACTGGAGCAGGCGTGAGTGACCCGAAACAAAAAGTCCATGAAGTAGAAGGCAATAGAGGTCATGTAGCCTGGCACACAAGTGCACACCCAGAGAAAAGCTGTAAGTTCAGAGGATACGGAATATTCACAGTCTCAATTCAGAGGATGAAGTCCATACCTCACCATAAATAAGACATAGATATCCTAGCTGTAACTAGGTGGAAACACAAAAGGATGATACCAGGATCCTATCCTACACTCCCCTTGGTTTACTAATCATTGAGAGCTTTGTTGAAAGAATTTAGACAGCACACACACACACACAATGTTGTGCTGAAGATAGACCCAGGTTATTGCAGAGTCCTGCATAGCACAATGTCAAGAGGTAAGAGTTGGCAAGGCTAAAGAGACCATTGTGCTCGCCTCCATTTTAGGCAGGAGTTAGACTATTTCTCTAGCTTTTAGACCAGACAGATTTCCTCATGGACATTTTTCCTGTCCAGGTAATTGACAGGCATATTTGGATTGACTCTTCCAGGAGTGGGCAATGGTATGTCTTTGTTTTTTATAAGAAAACTTTCTGAATAGATAGAAATCTTACAAAGTTTAGGGATCCTGGACCCAAGTTTTGAGAGCTATCCATTAATGAACTACTAGACAGTTCATGGTGTCATGACAGAGAAGCTGCCACCATGAGATCACAGTAATATGGCTTCCCCAAACAAGACCTGCACGTTAACAACACCATTTGATATGCCATTGTGGATGGATAAACTTCACATGATCTCAGCCCAGATGAAGAGGTACAGGAAGTCAGTGACTCTTGAGAGAGAAGGGTAAGTCTTTCCCAAGGGTGACCCTCTGATAGGTTATCCAATCCCATGATGGCAGTCCTAAGCACATGTATATATGAGTAACACTAAATAGACTCAATAGTTTCTATTATATATCAATATACATTTCCCTATCTATCATCTATCTATCTATCTATCTATCTATCTATCTATCTATCTATCTATCTATCATCTGTCCATGTATTTATTCATCTATCATCTCTGTGTGTATAAATAAATAAGTATATATAAACATGTATATTTAAGTAATAATAACAAATGAGGAAAAAGAAATTATGTAACTGAAAGGGAATTGGGAAAATTTTAAAGAGTTGGATGGGAGGGTGGGAAGGTGTAAATGCAATGGTCATGTATGAAAATTCTCAGAAACTTTAAAGAATGTATGCATATTATGAGTAATTTGTCAGGTCCAAGACTAGTGAGTGTTCTTTTTCTTTGGCGTTTGCTCAGCCTTAAGAGATTTTGGTGTGTACATTTTACAGGATGTCATTAAGTTCATGCTCCAAAGCCTTGGTGAATATCTTGGCTTTCTTGACTGAACTGGGACATGATGGGAGGCCAGGACAGAAGGGCCTTTGCAATGATCCACAGCTGTAATTCCTGCAGGGCAGGGGCTTTCAGTGGGGAAGAAGTGGTTGAGAGTGTGACTATGCCTGCCCTGTTCTGTCTTTGAATTGATGACTCAGGTTTTCAATAAGAGCACAGTGCTTCTCTGGAGCGATTTATGGATGTTTTATATCCTACATTCAAAATGAAAATTAAAGATAAGTCACTCTCACAGAAATGTAGTTTTTGTTAAAATGTGTGTTTTTAAAAAAAAAAATTATTAGGTACAGTTAAGTTTTCTAAGTATAATCAAAATGTCCTGTGTTGGTTAGGGACCTGGATTTGAAAGAAACCCAACAGTTACTTTGTGCTTAGTGGATAAGTCCTTGAACAGTAGGGGGCTGGTAGAAGGTATGTTTTGAGTGACAACATAAAAATATTGCATTTTAGAGCGAGAACGGATTTTGAAACAAAAGGATGTGGTTACTTCTGTTCCCATGAGCCACATTGTGCCATTGTAGGTGACATAGTTTCTTAGCTAATTATATATTTAACAAAGCACAGCAACAGGGCTGAAGAGAGGGTTCGGCTCAGCAGTTAAGAACATTTGCTGCTGGTGCAGAGAACCCAGGTTCAATCCCTGACACCCACTTGTCAGCTCACAACTGTTTGTAACACTAGTTCTGAAGTATCTGACACTATATCTTGTCTTCCATGACTGTCAGACATGGATTGCTATCCGTGCACACAAGCAGGCAAACAGTATTATCCATAAATAAAATCTTTAAAAAGAACCCACATCGGGGCTGGAGAGATAGTTCAGTGGCTAAGAGCACGTGCACATGGTGGCTTACAACCATCTGTAACTCCACCTTCAGGGGATCTGATACCCTCTTCTGGTTTCCATGGTCTTAGGTACACATATGGTACACACACTCAGAGGTAAGTACTCATACACATAAAATAGAAATATATAAATATTTGAAAAATACCACAAAAACAAAAGCATAGAAATGAAAGAGAATGCAGTTATAAAGAGCACCCGCTACGTCACGTGGCGTGGCTATGTTCACTAGTCTGTTCCTTAGGAGAAAATCATCACATCTTTGTTCTGTTACTTAGCAATATCTCCATAGTGAAGCTGTGAAATCCAAGAGATGTTTAATCATCTTTCCATCAATCTGAGTGACAGGTGCCTCGTTTCAAGCTGCCTCTACATAATTGGGAGTTGCAACATTGAAACCAATAAAAAAGGGGCTTCCCCTTCCTAGGCATAAATTACTAAGTGTGTTAAACATCTCTTTGTCGTATCTCTGCTGTCAGGGGAGGCTTCCTGTGTTTTGCTAAAGGGAAGTGCTGGTGAACAATGACAGAATGACAATTCAGAAAAAAAAGAAATCCACTTAGATTTAAATCCACTTAGCTGAAGTGTCTTTGGGATAAATAAGACATGCAGCATGCTTCCTTCCTGTACAACTTCAGTTGTCCCAGGTCTACAGACTTGGAAGAACAAACAGCGGAGTGCCATCTGCAGGGTTCCAGTCTTGCTGAAGCTCTTGGAAGGAATGTTCTGGAAGGAGTTCCCAACTACTTCCCTGCTGCTAATGGTTGTGATGCTGGGAGTACACAAGATTTATGCGCTCTTACATGTATGTGTTTATATGTGTTGTCTGTGTCAGTAAGTGTGTTTGTGTGTGTCTGTGTGTTTATGTATGCCTGTGTGTGAGTCTGTATATATGTTGTCTGAGTGTGTTTGTGTCTGTGTGTTTGCATCTATCTCTGTGTGAGTCTATATGTCTGCTGTCTGTGAATGTGTATGTCTTTGTGTTTTTTGTCTGTGTCTGTAAGTGTGTTTATGTATGTGTCTGTGTGTTTGTGTAACCTGTCTGTGGGTAGGGATCTGTGTGTATTGGCTATGTCAGTGCATGTGTTTGTGTACGCATTTCTGTGTTTGTATAGATGTCTGAATATGAGTCTGTATACATGTTGTCTGTGTTTGTGAGTGTGTCTGTGTATTTGTGTATATCTCTGTGTGAGTTTGTGTCTGTTGTCTATGAGTGTGTTTGTATGTGTGTATATGCACACATAAATATTTTCATCTTTGTGGACGTTGTAAAGGACACTTGTGATATGAGGAAGGGAGACTGTACCATGTAAGTCTTTCAATAATGATAGAGATAAATGGTTGCCTTGGTCCCCACAGGCAGAGCATTTCAACTACAAGCAGAGAAGGAATGCGCACCTCCTCCGGGGACAGGGAATTTTACAGAATGTGTCCAAGACACCTGCAGGAAATTAAAGACTGTGCTTCTCTATGTGATATCTCATGAGGTAATTATCCTCAGTGTTGGACGTTACCCTGTTCCCATTAGACGGGCCCATCTAGGGAGGAGTGAATAGACGTTTTGTGGGAGAGCCTCCATGGATGAATAGAGCTGGTGGGAGTGGTAATTGGAAGGCTTCCCTGTGCAGCCTTCCAGGCTTGTGTCTTTCAAGTTTATTATCAGCCCATCACAGGTCTATTCAGCGAAGAGGCCCATGCTCCTGTTTCTTGGGAACCCAGGGCTGCCTTTAAGCCCCCTGGCCTTGTGTCTGCTGTCCCTGACACCCTCTTCAATCTCTCCCTGGTCACAGAGCCAGAGCCAGCAGGACAGAGGCTCTGTTCTTAGCATCCAGGGATGAAAGTGACCAACGGGGCTTGGGAGCCTCTCACTGTGTCTGTGCGCAAGGGCCTTTGATCCTACTGGGCCCTCCTCAGCAGGGCTGGGGCTGACAGCTAATCTCTCTCACTCAGTTTTGGCATCGTTTATACAGATATCCAGTTTATAGATCTATGCAGTAAACGGTCTCTTTATTTGAATTTTTGGTGTGCCTCTACTTATTTCATGATAAGATTTCTGAGCTAAGAGGAGAGTCAGAAATCTTCATCAGATCATGTCTGTTTCTCTGCAAGCAGGGAGAATAAAAGGGACTCTCCCTACATTCCATGAGTTCTACTGTAAGCAGTAACCATACTCTGAATCGAAGTGAAAATGGCTTTCAAAGTTCTGGCGGTGGAAACAAGTCCTGTGCCAGAGTGACTGAGTCGGGTGTGAGGGCTGTGCGTGTGTGTGTGCGTGCATGTGTGCGCGCGTGTGTGTGTGTGTGTGTGTGTGTGTGTGTGTAAGAGTGAGGAGAGGCGATACCAGGATGAGAAATGAAGGGAAACATTGCTGTTGATAATAGTTATGACCCTCATTGTCGAATGCTGTACTTGAAGAGAGAAAGTTTAGTTGGTTACTATTCAGCAGGCGTTTGTGCTGAATAAAACCCACAAGAATGGACAGTGCCATGTGTACAACTGAGGCTGCCGTGAACAGCAGTGTGGGCATGAGTGTCTGAAGTGAGGGCCAAGATCATCCCCCATCACACATAGTTCCCAGGAGCCAGCGTCCTGACAATTTCAAACGACTCTAAACTGGGTTTTGATTGAATTACCTCTTTAAAGACACTCAGAGGTTTTCATTTTCTGGAACCTCTGTTTAAGAGTATCCTGTGTTAGTTTATGTATACTCCATTTTCTAATCAGAAGAACTCAAACAAAAATGGAAAGAAACAGGGGAAATTGATTCTGGTCAATTCCCTTTATCTCCTGCCTGTTGGTTTCTTATTACCTGTAGTAGATTATTAGGTCCTGAGCAGGTTATAATGGCACTCGGGAGTCTGCCTGATCGTAATTTACATAGCTCCTGCTTGCTTAGCACGGCAGCTTTCTGCTGAAGAGGATCCCTAAGCGCAGTTCCTGTGGTAGTTATAAAAAAGACTCAGCAAGTGTACAGATCACACTTTACATTTAGAAAGGGTTTCCTGTAATTCTTCGTTTCGATGGAACTTAATTTTCCCCTGACACTGTGAGTGAAGAATAAAATAAGAAGTGTATGTGTAGAAAAGTTTTAGTTTAAAATACTAATTTTGAAATTTTTATTTTCAAGTTTAATGCACTGATTAATCTTCAGCCTATGGTAAACATTCTTATGACTACCTTCATATGCACGCATGTATGTAATTCCATTTACAATTATATATAGGCATGTATAATATCAAACTTGTATACATTTCGAATGTGTGTATAAAATCAATACACTTGAGTTACAATTAAAGAAAGGAAAAAGGAAGCATATTTAAATTCATAAGAAATCCTTATGATAGGGCTTGAAGAATAGGGTTTGACCCCAGCACCATCTAAACTAGGCGTGATACTGCATACTTGTGACCAAGGCATTCTAGAACTGGAGACAGAAAGATCAGGAGTTCAAGGTCGTCCTCAGCTACTTAATAAGTTGGAAGACAGCCTGGGTTATATGAGATCCCATCTGAACAAACTAAAAAGAATCTTTATTGTAAACTAAAGGGTTCAAAATGGATTTTGCTATATGCTCAAATGTGTTTTATTATTTTATTTAATTCATGTTTGAAGTATTGGGAGCTGAAACTTTGTACATGTATGCCTTATTACAATTATCATATCCATTAATTTTAGTTTTGACTCAGAATGTAACTCTGTAGTTTGCATTGGCCTTGAATTCACAGGAATCCTCCTGCTTTCTCCTCCAGTGCTCAGATCACAAGCTGTAGCCCGCCTTCCCAGATGCAAGTTTGAGGATTTAAGCACACTAGTGTATAGTTCCTGGGTACAGAGCCTCATGCTTACAGGGTGGTCTCCAGGGCTGCCGTGGCTTTTAATACTTCTGCTATAGGGTTTCTGTCATGTAGGAGATCCATTGTAGACACTGACTCCAGGGATAGCTCAGTCCAACACTGACTCTTGGAGTTTGGAGAAGTGTTATGCTTTAGAAATTGAAAATTTCAGCCTCTTAAAAGTATGTGAAGTCATTTAAGAATCATGGAACTGTGTGTAGGTAATGGGATGTTACCCTCCCTCTCCTTCACTTCCTTCCTTCCTTTCTATCTTCTCCCCTCCACCTCTCTCAGATTTTCATTATGTAACCCTGGTTGACTTGGAACTTGCTATATAGACTAGGTTGGCCTTGAACTCAGAGATATGGTCTTACCCCTCAATCTAGAGTGCTGGGGTAAAAGGCATGTGCCAAGATGTCCAGCAGTTCCAGCTCACTTGCAGAATGCCATCAGCCACATCTGGAACAGAGTTACCCCTTCACCTTCCCATCCAAAGACTCTCACGATGAGTGTGGCAGATTGGCTTTTGACTGAGTCTGCCTTGTTGTGACCTATGAAGTATCATTTGTAACGTTTAGGAGAGTGGCTGCTTTGGACAAAGGTGTGCTCACCAATGCTCTTCTGCTTTTGGAAATTGACTTTGCCAACAAGGTCTTGTTGGAGGAGCCAGGTGAACAGCTCCGGGAGGTAAAATCTTCTTTGTCACACAATCCTCAGATGTCCCAGGTCTGGAGCCTGGAGAATGTGCATGGGCTGTCCAGATTCCTGCCACATAGTCACTCCTCTCCCTAGAGCTTTAGCAAAAACCGAATTAGTAGTCCTGACATCTGCCCAACACGGAATGATGGAAGACCATTGCCTCATGGCTCAGAGGTGAGATCGCCAAAGTCTAGTAGGCTGTGAAAATATTTGACTGTGACTTAGTCACCATTTGGACCAGATTCACAGTGGGGAAGTTCAAGAGAATTGACTCATCTCCATTTCTAATTCTGTCCAGTATCCAGATCTGAATGCTTTTTTTTAAAATGAGGAAAGATCTTTATCATTTAAGCTGTTTTAACCAAGTGTTGAATAAAGATCATATTTGAAATAAAATGTATTTTTATTTTAGAAACCAAAGCTTTTTTTTTTTTTGACAGTGTCTCACTATGTAACTCTGGCTGTCCTGGAACTTTCACTATATAGACTAGGCTGATCTTGAACTCGTAGAGATCCATCTGCCTCTGGTTCCCAAGTCCTGGGACAGAAAGCTTGAGCCACCACATTAGGCTCCAGATCAAAATTCTTAATAGACTACTATGCCACCCAAGGCTGTGCTGAACTCTGGGAATGCAGGTATAGAGCCCCATGAAGACTCTTTCTTATTATGGCCTAGCTGTATGCATATGTGTGCTATGTCTCAGGAGTAGAAAGGGGAATTAATTTAAAGTGCAATTGATGAAATATTCCTTTCTTATTGCTCATGAAAAAACAGGACAGATATTTTCCTACAGAAATACTGACAGTATGAAGCTGGTGTCTCCTCTGCTTCTCCTGTAGAAATGCCCAGTTCTGCCTATGAGTTTCAGTCTTAAATTCATTGTCTTTTTGGAGGAGATGCAAAGTGAGAGAGAACAACACGCTAACTCTCCATGCCCTTCCATCCCCCACCCCAGAACACCTTTGATCACTTTACTCCTCATAACTGTGTTGCTTGAACTTTTTCTTTGTTTTCTGAACTCAGTGTTGTCTGCTTCCTTGTGTGGAGGGAATATAAAAGGAACAACTCTCCAAATGTCCAGAAGGAAAGGGGTAAGTTTCAGCTAAAATATTTATTTTCCACAAAATATTTTGTAGCTTGTATGTGGTTTGATATTTTCATTAAGATTTGGAAAATGATATTTTTATTTTTTTACTGAAAGATATTTTCAATAAAGGTAGAAAAAAAAAGAAAGATGGAAAAAGTACACCTGGCATACCTTCCAAATCAATTATTTGAACAGCGATAATCTAAATGACACCTGAAAAGATGGAAAAGCAGATTATGCAGTTTCTAGAATGTGCTTTGTGAATTCCTTCCCAACTCCACTTCGGCTACTACCTTCATGTTTTCTTCATACCGAGGCAGTTCAAACCACGCGTACACGTGGTGCCCATTGGGCTTCTTCAGGAATCTCTATGTTTCTGTAGCAGCAATTGCAGTCATCAGTTTCAGTGTCCATGGGATCTGAGGTGCACACCACTCCCTGTGCACAGCGCTCCCTGCGCACAGCGCTCCCTGTGCACACTGCTCCCTGTGCACACTGCTCCCTGTGCACACTCCTCCCTGTGCACACTGCTCCCTGTGCACAGCGCTCCCAGTGCACACTGCTCCCTGTGCACACTGCTCCCTGTGCACACTGCTCCCTGCGCACAGCGCTCCCAGTGCACACTGCTCCCTGTGCACACTGCTCCCTGCGCACAGCGCTCCCAGTGCACACTGCTCCCTGTGCACACTGCTCCCTGCGCACAGCGCTCCCAGTGCACACTGCTCCCTGTGCACACTGCTCCCTGCGCACAGCGCTCCCAGTGCACACTGCTCCCTGTGCACACTACTCCCTGTGCACACTGCTCCCTGTGCACACTCCTCCCCGTGCATACTCTTCCCCGTGCACACCTCTCCTTGCTTTACCAAAAGCCTGGAGGAGAAACATCAATGCCAGGCACATATTTATTCAAGGTTGGCCAGTGAAAACACTGGAGACTTTTCTGTTGCCATTCTCCATTTTCGGAGAGCCACAGGCATAGAAGGCTTTTGATAGCAGACTATTGGGTCAAGGTGAGGGCCCCCTTGGGTGGCTTTGTCTTCCAGAGTGTTATCTCCTGCTCTGATCTGATACAGAAATGGCAATCAAACTAATGCAACAATTTCAGATTTTACTTTTTTTTTGATCTTAGAAGGTTGTAATTAATTAATATCCCCCCTCCACCCCGTGATGTGTGGCTCCTGTACATGATGTGTACATGTATCTTCCTCTGTCACTGAACCAAAAGCTTGCCTTTTCTGCTAGGCTGAGACTGCCCATGCTGTGAGGATCCATCTGCCTCCACCAGCCATTCTGGAGTGATAGGCATAAGTATAACCATAGCCAGAGTTTTGTGGGGGTAATGGAGTCCTGAACTCAAATCATCCTGCTCACGAATCAAACACCCCTCTCACCCAATAAGCCACCTTCTCAGCCTCATTTATTCTTCTCTTTTGGACTTCGTGTTCCCAGATGTAAAGATTCTCTTTTCTACTTAGGCACATATTCGTGCCCCATCCCTCTCATCCCCACCAAATTCTTAACCTTTACCTGGTAGGTTTTGTTCTGACTTTCCTTTCTCACTCACAGTGTGAAGCCTGGGTAATGTAATCCACGATTAATCTATCAATCTATAAATATATGGGGACCCAGGCTCTAATGGCCCAGGTGTACATCATCTGAATGATTTTCTGACCCTAGATGTGGTGGGAGGGGGGACACTTAGATGGATTTTTAAGGACTGAGCAGTGCCTTTTCAGAGTTGCTAGTGCCATGAACAGACACACAAGAGAGACACAGCATACCAGGAACTCCCAGAGTAGTTCAAGCCATAGCACTGGAGACAGACTGCATGGTGGAGTCTCTGAATAGAACCAGCGCCTGCACAGGAGGAAGAGAGAGCCTCTTATATCTTTGAGGATGGGGGGTATTTCACAGCAAGAACCTTCAGCCAGGCTCTCTGATTCCCACATAAGAGGCAGGGAAGGGTGGGGAGCAGGACAAGTTGGCACCATTTCCCCAAACACCAATACCCTTTGATGTCAGGATTTCCCAGGTGAGAAATCTAGTGGCCAGGTAGCTGTCTGTCAGCATCTGCCAGAAGAGAGAGAGCTGCTGCACAGCAGAGGCCAGAGGCTAACAGCACAGTCTTTACACCAGACACACTGTGTGCCACAAAGCAAGCCCCTCCAAACTCCCCTCCCTGTGACACTATGCAGCAGATACCAGCATCACCCAGACAGCTGCCCAAGGTGATAAACTCGAAGTCATTCTGATTTATTTCCTTGTATGAATCCTAGTTCTGGGAAACAAACACACAAAACCCTTTTATTATCAGTCAATGCCAGTGTCTTTTGAACTTCTCTACTTCATTGACTCCCACTGATGTGCTGACAGGCCACCCTCCTCCATCCCTTCCGAGTAATCTACCTTCCCAGATGGTCTTAGTATCCTGCATTCATTCTCCAGTGTACTTTCCCTGACAGACAGGGTAGGCACAAAGAAAATTATCCATCTCCTTGTCCTCATTTGGAGCTTCCAATTGGTTCCCATGAATCCTGATGAAAAAGAAACAACAGCAGCAGGTGTTTTTTTGCATGGTCCCTGGAGCTCTGCCTGTGTCTCCCCTCTGTCCATGCTCCCTTTTTAATGTTTCCTATTGCAACTATTGGTTCTGACTTTACATATATCCCGTGGTAGTGACTGGTTTGTTTGTCCAACTGTCCTCTTCATTTAACTTTGAGTAGAATTGTCCAAGGCTCTACTAATACAGTAACTTTAATAGGCAAAAGTCACATGACTGAAAATTTATCAATATTAATTTATAATAGAAATACTATGGTATAAAAGGTTGCATTGTCTGCTTACATAGTATTAATATAATTGACCTGGGTACATGCATCCATGTACCCAGGGTACATGCATGACCTGGGTACATGCATCATTCCTCTTCGTGTAGAAGTTCACAGATGAGTGCTTCAAAATTGACTGTTGACAAGCCTTCTGTGGAAGCCCACTCAAGCCCACTTGTACTGGTGTGCACAAAGTACTCCCACAGGCAGGCCATGCAAGACAGTTTAATCATCATTGTCTGAATGGATAAATGAGAGAACACTCGAGAGTAAGAAGAAGACAAACCACTGGTATATACCCACTGATGCATATAATTCTTTATCTATTGAGATCAAACATAATTCATAAAGAACAACTACAGTACATGGATAAAAGTGTGGATTCTCCCTGCTGCCCTTTTATCCTGGCTATTCCTGGCCTCATTCTCAAGAGAGCTATTTACTAAAAATCCTCACTTTGAGTGAGATTATTTCCTTCAGCCCACATTGTTTCTTTCTGATGATGGGACATTAGTTTTTCCTGAAATAACATCCACACAATGTTTCCTTTTTTATCATAGGAGGCATCCATACAGAGGCAACCAGTCTCCCTCTGATTGGTAAGGATTACTGCTGGGATGTCGCAAACACTCCCAGGACCTGTGAGAGTGAATCCTCTGCAAGGCCTTTCTCAGAGCTCTGTGGGCTTAACTCTGATCTAACTTTAACTTTGCAGTGGGAATTCAGACAGGGGTGCTTTGTAAACGAGAGGGCGCAGTGCTGTTCCAGTGAATCTGTTTACAGAAACTGGTTGCAAGCCATCCTGGCCCATGGACCATAATTTTGAGAATGCAGGTCTAGAGGAATTATTTATTGAAAGGAGGTGGGAATCTAAATGTCAGTCTTGATTTGTTTGTTAAGTTATAAAGGGCACATGAAGATGAGTGGCAGAGCCAGTAGAATGGGAAGTGGAGCAGGCAGCTGTGTCTGTAATTCCTGTTTAGAATGGGTGTCCTCACCAAACAGACCACTGAGTTTTCAAACTCCTCCGAAGCCACGCCTTTGACTTTCACTCTGAAAAGCAATCAGCTTAGAAAAATAGTTCCCCTGGAATAATGGTTTCAATATTTATACTACGTGAGCAAGATAATGTTTGAGATGAATTTGGGCTACCTCCAAGGTAGCTCTAGGGGCTTATGCGATGTGTCTCAGAGTGTTTACAAGGCAGAGTTTGAGAAGTGTTTGAAACCAGAAATAGCTTGGTAACTGAATGTTTCCTCATTGGAAGAGCAATGGATTTCTTAAAAACAAACAAATGAACAAACAAGGACATGAGAAAAGTATGACTTTTAGTAAGTTCCGGCACATGCCAGGTGTGTGGATGGGACAAAGAAGGTTGTTCGCAGCCTGGTGCTTCTTCCCATTTGCTGTCTCAATACTGTGTCCTCAGCATTAAAATCTAGTTTGGGAAAAGGTGTCAATCATAAATCTTAAATAAGTGCACGACTTACTTTATTGCATGGATTTTTAAAGTCTTATCCCAACATCAGTTAAAACATTTCATTCAAGTTTCCTCTTGACAGTTTGGAAGGCTGTTGATCACCCCTTTACCCAGCCTGTGCTCTCTCCATTAAGGTCCTTGACAGACTGTGGTCAGAAATTGTTTTGCTACAGAGAAAGACTTGGTAAGTGCTATGCAAAAGAACTTCTTTGACATCTGAAATTTGTATGAACCGGAGACTTGAACTATTGAAACAAAAAGAGAACAGGATCTAAAATAGTGCAGATTATAAAATATAACAGGCGTGCTTGCCTCTCAAAATTATGGTTCCTTGTGTCTTGGGAGTGCTCAGGCAGCCCTGTCTTTCAACTCCCCACACAGGTAATTGTGAGGTTGTTCTCGGGCTTCACTCTGAGAAGTTTGCTCCTCAGTGCATTTGTGCCTCTGGGGTCTGTTGGAAATTGCTCTTTGGGCTGTCTCCAGCATGTTCTCTGTGTAGGAAACATTTTATGATTTGAATATGGACTGTGTTCAGCATTGGCTCACACACTCAGTAAGACCATGGACTCCACAATAAAGACTAATCAGCCTGGCTCCTACTGCTGGCCTTGTGGAAGCCATCACGGTGAACACTGAAATCTGGAATGAGACTGGTGTAGACCTAACCAGCTGGATTAGTTTCCAGAAGTTTCCATCCATTCCCAAGAATGTGTGAAAATCCTTAAAGCATCACACCAGCCAGGCATGTGAGGCAGGATCGTTATGTTTCTGCTTGTGCTTTACGGATAGGCAGGTCACTTAATTCTGTGATTCTTCACATTGATGACCAAGAGACCAAAAAGACACTCTAACTGTGTTTCAAACAATTATTTAAAGAATGAAAGAAAGATTTGGACGGGGGAATAGCAATAGTTCTTCAACAATAGAACAGCCATATATGTTTTTAAAGTTTCTTAGTAACTCAGCTATTCTCATCAGCTGGACTTAATGCTCTCGAGTGTGAAATCACAAACTGTCAGTACAGGTCACATTTTTATTTAATAATTTTAAATGGAAATATTATATTTCTATCATTTTCTTTCCTCCTTGTTCCCTCTTCGACTTCTTCTGTATTCCTCCCACTCTTTCTCAAGGTCATGACCTGTTCTGTAACTATTATTGTTATACTAGAATATAGTATATAGTATATAGTGTAGTTATATAGTATAATAGTATAACTATATATATATATATATATATATACAATATATATAGTATATATATAAAATAATAATAATATATATATATATATATACATTTTTATTAAGTAAAGACTGACTGTAGTGAAATACATTCAGAAGATTAGCATGTTCTATAGTGTTTATGGGTTAGAATAGACATTTCTACCTTCTGCAAGAGTTTATTTTAATTTGTGGTTATTTATTTTGAAATTAAACTTTCCTGGTTTGGGTCAGTACTCTCTAGGTTTTTTCCCATGTGTTTTAGTGGTGCCTTACCACTGGTGAACAGCAGATCCTGGTATCAAGAGCCCAATATTTATGGTTCTGGCAAACGATTTGACTTTCTGATTTATTTTACAGCCATTCTCTGTAATACTGTCACGGTATTTGTTTGTTTGTTTGTTTGTTTGTTTATGTTTCATCATTCTCTTGTGTTTGATTCTTAGCCATGTTTAGAAAGCATTTAATTTTATGGTACAATTAAAGGAATGCAGCAATTTCATTTTGGCAGCATAGACATGGTTTGAGCTAATTTAGATGCAAGCTATAAAAGCTATAAAAGCAATTGTCAACTCCTGCTCCTCTCTCAGTTCCGTCCTCAGAGCTGGCCATGGGACTCACATCCCTCCTACAAGCTGTGATGTGCAGCTTAATTATGACTTTGGAGTTCTCTTAATAATATGTTGAAAAGATTTCAAGAGGAGGATAGTATTATGATGAAGAAAACTAAGGAGAGAACCAGTTGCGTTCCCCAGAGCCATGCTGTTGATATTATGCTGAATTATTGAAAATTTACCAGGCTAGAATACGAGACTAGGAATCAGAGGTCTGTCTGACAGGGGGAGAGGATGCTCTAGGGCAATGGTTCTCAACCTTCCTAAGGCTGCAACCCTTCAACACAGCTCCTCATGTTGTGATGACCCCCAACCATAAAATTATTTTTGCTGCTACTTCATGACTTTAATTTTTCTATTGTTATGGATCATAATGGAAATAGCTGATATGCAGATGGTCTTAGATGACCCCTGTGAAAGGGTTATTTAATCCCCCCTTAAGAGGTTGTAACCCACAGAGTGAGAACTGCTGCTCTGGGGAAACTCATCTCATCTCTCTGAATTTCCCATTTGTTCTCAGCAATTTGAGATAAAACTTGATTTTTGAAGCGTATATGGAATGGTCTACCCACACATATGCTGTGATCGCTCATGGGCTATTTGATGTGCAGCTATTTTCTTCTTTGGTGAATACCTAATAAGAATGTTACCAATTGAAAGTAAAATGTAAATCTTAACTGTTTTCCTGTGAATTCCTAGCTTACAGGTTGTTTTTAATATAAAATCTATAAAAATAGGATTGTACCGTTAGATAATGACATCATCTCAACTGAGAAACAGATGAGGACTTGACAGATTCAGCACATTAAAAAGTTGCAAATATAGTTAAATAATGTTATAAATAAACTTTATAACCAGCAGTTCTCAACCTATGGGTAGTGACCCCTTTGGGGGTCAAATAACTCTTTCACAGGGGTCACCTAAGACCATCTGCATTTCAGATATTTACTTTATGATTCACAACAGTTATGAATTAGCAACAAAAATAATTTTATGGTTGGGGATCACCGCTACGTGAGGGTCACGGAATTAGGAACATTGAGAACCACTGCTTTATAACTAAAGTTAGAGAAACTGTGATCAATAGGTACAGTGCATAGTGAAAAATCTGTCTTCTACTATATTTGTAGCTTTTCTATAGCTACATTTTCTATAGCTATATTTGTAGTTTTTCTTTTGATGCAAATGAAGGGGCAAGGGTGAAAAACACTATTATCTGGTCTAAGATTATTAAGAGAGGAGAAGGAGAATGAGAAATAAGAATGTGATCGGTATTCTGCAGAATAACTTTAGAAGCCGAGGAGAATCTCTGTGTGCTTAAAATAAAAAAAAATTAGTCTCATACTTGCAATCAAGAGCTCATGGTACAGAAGCAGAGTTCACCAATGTCATGGTGGGGAGGAGGGAGGGCGTGGTCACTCAGGTATGAGATGGTGGTTCTTTCTAACGTTCACCTACTGAAAGCAGGGAGGTGACAGGCCTGCTTTTGTCCTGTCACACGGTGCTGTCTGTTGTGTTGTGACATGGTATGAAGCCCTCATAAGATGTGGGTGCCTGTTCCTTAACTTTCACATCTTCTCAAAGGGCTTAACACCAGGCTTTATCTTCACCCTTCATCACAAATGAATGGTTTTCATATTACTACAATTTACAGGGAATTAACTTTGAAAACTAGAGAAATTAATTCAAGACCCATATTCAAGAAGTTCTCCTTCTTTCTCCTTCCCTTTCCCCTTCCTTCTCCTTCCCCTTCTCCTCCTCCTCTTCCTCCTCCTCCTCCTCCTCCTCTTCCTCCTCCTCCTCCTTCTTTTCATGTTCTTTGCTTGCAGAGATAGCATCTCATTTTGGCACTCAGCCTGCCCTGAGACCTGTGGTCTCCTGGCTTCCCAGGCGCTGGATTCCAGGTGTGCTCCTAATCTCTTCTAAAGAGAGATGTTGTACCGCCATCCTTTCCTACCAGTCTCAATATTCACCTAAAGAGTTTTTTTTTTTTCCTGCTTCATAGTCCATACGTTCACTTATAACTGTGCAATGCGAGGCCGCTGACATCTGTTTCAAATCAGATTTTCCCCTCATTTTTATGTATGCCCTCTTGTTCCATCATCTGCATTAAAATTCAAAAGCAGACATGATCTCTTCCATCCTGATTCCTTCCTCTGCTGCAGAACTATAAAACCCATCTTTACAGCCTTGCTTTGCAGGTCTCTTCTGGAAGCCTTTGTCTTCTTGGCCTTTCTCTTCTCTCACCTTTGGCCTCAAATCAAGCAAAATTTGGGGGTCCTTCTTTTTGGCATGCCAATGGCTGACACATCTTTCCATAAAGGAAAGAGCTCAACACATTGGCAGTCCTGGAGAGGTCTGCAGATTCTCACTCCCCTGTTTGCGATGCCTCCTCAGCTTTCTCACTGTCTCTTACCTTCTTCCGAGTTTGACAATCATTCCCCTACACGGTAAAGGCATCTGGATACTGTAATTACATGTCTGGATGTGTGTTAAGTGTGTTGTTCTTTTAAGGAGAGACTAATCCCTATTCTTCTGCTCTTGTTCGTTCTTGGAGGATTGGCAAAATTCTTCCTTTGAATGGGGTCATTCTTTCCCAACAAGGTAGAGCTTTAGAAGCCCGGTGGGAAACATCTGTGTGACATATCCTCTGTCCTGGAGAGCATCCTGCTTGTGTAGTGCTGAAGCATTCCTTTAATTAACAGAGACAGAAGCCTGTTTTGAGTTGCCTTAGGGTGCAGCTCTTGAATTCTCCAGTCTTCTCATGAGAACATTGGCTTTTGTAGTATGTTATTCAGAAAGAAATGGCAGTTTACATGTTCAGGAAATACTCTTATATTTGGATGCCTGGTTTCTGAGATACTATGATAAATAACTCTATGATGTATATGCTTAATTAGTACCAAAACATAATTAAATAGATTAACTGAATGATAATTCATTAAAACATACTCTTCTTGACCAATTTTCAAATATTTTTCATGTTTTATAATTACAAAGGTCATGGAAACTGGGTTGCTTATGCCTCTTGGTTTGTAGTAAGCAGCTGAGTGCTTTACTGACCAATGGCCTGATCTTTACAAAGACATTTGGTAAAGTAGAATATGGGAACATGATTCTGTTGGGTTCACATAACAATCTTTGCTTCTTTTGATTGCATTTTCCAGCTCTATGGTTTGAAATATGTTTGTGGAAGAGGCTTACCAAATGTTTCACAGTATTTTTGCTCTTCCTAAAATTCTTTGCTTTTGTAAAGCCAGTGATTTATAATTCTTGGCCTTAACCCTATTGAAAGTGGGTGGGTGAATCAAATGTGCCTCCCTTTACTTGTTTACTAGTCCACTTATTTAGGGACAGTTTGAAGTTGCATACTGGTTAAAAACTCTGGTAACAATTATTGACTGCATAATAAAACATGATTGAGTTTTAAATGGTGGCATTTGGAATCTACCATGATTTTTTGGTCAGCAAGGATTCCTACTCTAGGATGTAACCCTAATCTTCATCCTGCCATGTTCTACTTTTCTGCTTGAGTAAAGTGTTTTAAGAAGAAAGCACAATTTAAACTCATATCAATCTGTAATACAACAATTGTTATTTTATTATGTTCTCTGATCTTCTTCACATAGTCCTGGTCATCTTGCTGATTGACAACAAGTATTAAGAATACTGGAAACCACGTAAGTGATAATTGAGGTAACATGGGCAGGCCATTAGAATAGGGGTTGGTACTAATTATAGGCTGCATGCCAAATTTTGCCTGCCATTATTTTTGCAATAAAGTTTTACTGTGCCCCAAACACATCTATTTGCTGACTTGTTTTCTGTGGCTGATGTGTGCTGTGAGGACCGATTTGAGTAGTTCCAGCAAAGTCCATGTGTCTTTCAAGACCTAAAATAATTACTATCGTCTGGTCATTACTAAAAATGTTTGCAGATCCTGGTTTAGGGAGGGGGAGTGGTTCGATTTATCCCAGTGTCTTTCTCCAGTAAATGAATGTGGAGTTCATTTTTCTGCTTATAAACCCTAATGACTTAATTTTCTTGGGAAAATTAGACTGTATGGCAAGCTACTAATGTAGCTTACAAAGCCATTGATTTAACTTAAATAAATACATTTTGACATCAATATGGCCTTGTGTGACACCTTGGTCCACTCATGCTTCATTTAGTATTTTGATACACTTAGTAGGTAATTATGTAGCAACATAATTAAGTCATTAGTTTTAATGACTTTTCAGGAACAGCTAATCATCAGGTGAGCACCCCCTTCAACTCAGACTCTGGTAGACTCCTTTATATGAGAGGCAATTAAAGTCCAGGAAGGAACATATTAATGACACAGGAAAAACTGCTGTATGCCACAGTTTGAAGCACACATGTAACCTCCCATGTTCTTATCTATCCTAGTTTCTGGGATAATGTTATGACTGAATAGAGATGAATTCTGTAAGTGTCAAAGCTTTGACAGTCAGCGTGTGGCTCAGGTGCAGCAAACACAGCCTGCTGTGTCCACATGACCACCCTGAGGAACACTGAGTCATCTAAGGAGCTTCTTGACTCCTGTGCTGTCATTGTTTTGACACCAACATTAAAATGCTTCTCAACGGTTATCAACTACTAATGGAACCGTATTGACTGACAAGACAAGAGCTGATGTAGTAGTTCTCAACCTGCAGGTTGTGACCATTTTGTGGGTCGAACAACCCTATCACAATTCATAATAGTAGCACAATACAGCTATGAAATAGCAATGACAATAATTTTGTGATTGGAGGGCCACGGTAACATGAGGAACTGTATTAGTGTCACAGCATTAGGCAGGTTGAGAATATATGTATATACCTGAGCTATATATGTATATATCTGTGTGGGTCTGTGTGGGTCTGTGCGTATGTGCACAGTGCCCTGGGAGGCCAGGAGAGGGTACTGGCTGTCCAGGAAATAGAACTACCAACAGATATGAGCTGCCAGATTTGGGTGCTGGAAATTGAACTCTAATCCTCTGCAAAAGCAGTGACCATTATTATTTTTTTCTTTCATATAATACATCTCCATCCCCATCCTCCCCTCCCTCCACTCCTGACAGCTTCCTCCTATCTCCCACCTCCCCCAGATCTACCCCCATCTCCCAATCCCTTGGTAACACTGGCAGTGAGCATTCTTGATGGCTGAGTGTCTCTCGAGCCCCTAACAGCCTCTCCCTCTAGTACAGGTAGAAACGTGACCACTGCCTTCCTCATGTCTTCTCTCTAGAGTACTTTTTCTCATAGGTGAATTCTGCTATCTGTGGAGAAAAACTCAAGACCATGATATGGCAGTGAGCCAGCTAGCTCTCTTGAAGTCTATCATAGGACATAGTGGTCTGTTGGCAACTCAGGTGCAATGACCTGTGAGTCCTTGAATGTTAGTCTCATTGGGCTCCTTACACTGGCCAAACTCTTCTGGACTCATGGCCGCCGCTTCGCTTTCCAACACAGGCTTCATTTCTAGAAACACAGCAGCTACATCGGAACTCTGCATCCATAATGATGGGCCTAAAGCCTCGGTTCCCGGTGCATGGATAAAACGAAACAAGTTCTTCCTAAGAGTTACAAAAGTTTCAGGGATGTATATGTTTGCATTAACATTTTTTTGGTTATCCTCCCTCTCCCCAAATAATGTGGCTTTCTTGAGACTGAGTTGTATCCTGGAGCAATTATAAGCAGTTTTATAAATATTTCACATAAAATTCAATTTGCATGTATGTACAGCTTAAGTTTCAAAATGAGTAACTCTATGAAATTGTGATCCTGAGTTAGGTTACATTTCTTTTCTTTATGTATAGATGTCAAATAATTATGACCACAGGGAATATAACTATGTATTAATTTCGTATTTATGCTAACGTAAAGAATGTTAGGTGAAAAGAAACCAGAGACCGTTCTCTTTGTTCACTGAATTAGGTATAACAAATTCGGATCTGTTCTGAGGTTTTGCTGGCAAGTAAAACTTAGTGGTTAGCACGCAACAAAAAATAAGAGTTGAGTTTATGGATCTACTCTGGGTAGGCTAAGTATACGATTGCATAGGAGAGGAATAAGCTACAGAGGTTGTGGATAAACTGTTGAATATATGTATGGCTCATATTCTACATGTGAAATTATATCCATATCGTAACATAAAGCATATGTGGCATCCTTAGCTTGACTGGAATTACTGAATATGCTTAAAGGCACTTTTCTCCAGCGTTTTAAATAATGACATGCGATTCTAAAGGCTGCTTAAGGAATGCATGTCTGACCTATCTGGTGATTAAACAGTATAAGAATATACAGAACAATGAGAAGTCAAGGGGGAAGCACACTGATACAAAATTCAGGCCTAAAGTAATGCCAGGATAGGAATCTCAGTGGTAATTAAGTCAGCATAGGCTGCTCTCTTTCTAAATGCAGGAATCAGGATAATCTTTTTGTCTGGATATGATTAGCCCATTAGGGAAAGACTGTGAGGTCATTAAGGAAATTAACATATTCCAGGTGCATTACCCCCCTTGGCTGGATGCCACTGTGGAAATGTGTTCATTCGTCTGAAACCAGGGAAAATACAATTTAATTCAGATGTAAGGGTAGCAGGCAGTCTGCTTCTCTGCACTGGGCTGGGCCACCACTCCTTAGTTGGCACAAGAGTACCCAGAGCCCGAGCGTTAACAGTGTGTTTTGCGTGTTTCAGCGAATCTCTTTTACAGAAGCAGGGTTTTCAGCATCAAGTTCTACGAGCATGGCGCTTGATGAATGTGATGCATTTGGGGGGCAGGGGGGATGCTGAGTTGAATATCATTTGTAGGAAATTAATTATATTTCAAGACTTATGAAATAGGGCAGTCAGCTTTTTTATGTGCATGGCTACAAACATCTTTGTTTGATTTATTTATTAACTTAAAAATTGTTTTGAGTACCTGCTGTGTGTTGGACTCTGTCTAGGTTATGTGCAATGAGAAATACATGCCTTCAAGCAAAATACCTTTTGCATTCAGCGTATCACAGAACTCCATAGTTTTACTCCTGAATACAAAGCAATTTTTCAGTTAGTTTCACCTTGTTAATTCTTTCATCACCAAGGTTCCTTAATTCATATCTCATCCATCTGAAGTGTTTTGAAATGTACCTAAATATGTAAATCTAAAGTGTGACATAGTTTTCTTTTTAAAAAAAAATCTCTATTTATTTATTTTAAATTTCATTTTATATGTATGGGTATTTTGCTTTCATGTATGTTTGTGAACCACGTGTATGCCTGATGCTGGAAGAGGCCAGAAGAGAGCATCGGATACCTTGGGACCGGAATTACAGACAGTTGTGGGCTGGGAGTCAAATCCAGGGCCTCTGGAAGAGCACCCAGTGCTTTGAACCACCAACCCAAGTTTCCAGTCCACATTTTAATTTTTAAATTTTATGTTGTCTGTGTGCTGTATAAAGGTTTGAGAATGTTTTAGAGCCCCTGGACATGAAGGTATAGGTCGTTTGTAAGCCACTCAACAAGAGTGAAGGGAGCCAAACTCACATCTTCTGGAAGAGCAGCAGGTGCTCTTAACCACTGGCCCATTTTTCCAGTCCTAGTTTTTTCTTAAATAAAAAAATTCGTTGGTATTATTATAAATAGTATAGAATGAAAACCATGGTGATGCAACCATTCATGAACTTCTAGGAATTATTCTTCCTTTTTTTTTTTTTTAACAGTTTTAAAGCAGAGTTAGAATTTTTCATGGTGCTTTTTAAGATCACCTCGCTCTGATGCTTTGAGTTTCTCACGTGATGGAAAAGGACCGACATTTTGAGATTTTCCTGCTTCTAAGTTACACAGGCAGCAGTGTTCACAGGAATGTGTTTTCAACACCTCCAAATCATTATTTTACAGTTACTTTTTCTGAAGCAAGTCTACTTTTAATTATTTTAAGTCACTTTTGTATACTTAGTTGAGTAGTAAATGGCAATTGGAAAGAAAAGAGAAAAATATCCAGCTGGAATTTATGTTCCCCGGGTTTTACTGGTTGGAGTGCGGGGTTTCCCTGAAGTACCCTTTAAGCTAGTGTCATTTCATCATGGGGTGTGTACACAGCCTCCTGATCTCAAAAGTGGGAGTGAGAACTACTCTGTGAGTCACTTCTTAGATCCTATTAAACCCATCAATTCTTGTTCTTATTTCTGCTGAGTATCAGCCAAACCTAGATGTTCAAATCTACTCCCCGATTCCTCTTTTCTTAAATTCAATGGAATGCGATTTAGACCTTATATAGAAATTCTGCTATAAAATAGTTTGGAAAATGGTTGAAACTTTTGCAGTCTACTTTATTTTCTGATGTAAGGGAATATGCACTCAATCTATATTCTCATTATAAATGGACCAACTGTGTGTGTGTGCGCGCACATGCGTGCTTGTGTGTGTGGGGGTACACTTTTGAATATCCAGGTTTCTGAAATAGAATTAGAAAGTTTTTTTAAAGTATATTTATTCTTTATTAACTTCATATATCCATATAATATATTTTGATTACTACCACCCCTACTTTCTCTTGTCTTCCTTCCACCCCAAGCCTCCACAACTGTTTGAAAAGTATAAGACTACAAGAGTTAAAACATTAAAAGAACAAGGAATGTCATGAAAACTGGTAAGGTCCAGAGTTCACAGAATGGAGGCTGTTGTGCCGAGGACTGACATCTGGGTCTTTGCCGGTTCGTGACACCCTGATGTTCAGGACTGAGGCTGGACCCTCCCCTGGTAACCCAGGTGTGTGTAAGTGGCTGAGTTCTTGGCCTATCGCTTCATTAACCGAAACACAGCTGGGAATTTTAATTCAAAAGTGAATCACATTTGCCACCCTTTCTTATACCTTAAGGCACTAAGGAGCAAGCGGAAAAGTGAAGCTAGAGGGCATCTGTGTGGTGGGAGAAGGCTCTCTCACCCAACCCACTGAGCCAGTGTTAGGGAACACTTCCCAGAATGGCTCTCATTCATAAATGCGTCTAACCTGGTAAGCTCCTTTAAATTAAGACCGTTTCTCTTCTCTCTCATTCATTCATTTGGTTTCGTCACACATGCATTCCAGCTTACCTTTTTTTCTCCTGGCATCTCAATAGTCTGTGAATTTTTAAATCCTAAGGAGGAAACTTTGGTCTTCACAGCCATGCTTGGTTTACGAATATTGGTGGAGGAATTCATTCTTAAAAACGCTCTGGGACCTGAGCTTGAAAAAGTCAAGTAGATCCCGAGTCATCTATCGCAGAGCGAGGGCTGACGTCCTGTCGGGCATTCTGTCCCAAATGAGGTGAGACCATGTCCTACTTTCTGAACAGCACTGGCTCCATTAGCTTGACACATGTTTCCTTTTGTGCTTTCACAGATGTCTTTGAACAAAAGAAACCTCTTCAGAAAACTGTATATGGAACGTGTTAATGTGAGACAGGAAGTAATGTATTAATGTAAAGGTTCACGATACACGGAAAGCTAAGCTTGCCCTTCCTGCTGAGAGATGAACTATTTTTTTTTCTATTTTAAGTACTTAGATACATTATAATCTGTCCAAAGTACACATTTAGAACTGTCCATGAGATGGCTCAGTTGATACTTACTTCCTACATGGGCTGTTTACACTAACTGAGAAGGCCTTTGTGGAAAAATATTTGTATACCACATGAAAAAAATGGCAAATAAGATACAATTTTTATTAAAGCTTTAGCCATTGTCAAGATCAAACGAATAGATTTGATTCTTTTCAAACTTTTTTATGTTCTACACTCAAATCATTCCAATCACCTGAGAAGTTAAGTTTCTTCATATACACGTATAATTAGCATGGGTTAATTGCTTAGCAGGAACCTTTCACAAGGAACTGGCTACCATACCTTATGATAACATTCCTGTAATCTAACTTAATGTATTCCCTTTTCAGTGTTTGATTCAATGCAGGTAAGATTTTAAGAACTGGGAAATTGAACTTTTGAGGTAAGATATTCAATTCTAGGGTCAATAGGAAGATATTTCCTGTGCATTTTCAAAATACAATATATTAAACATTGCAGGTAGGTGTCCAAAGACTACATTCACTATGTTAGTGCAAACTGACTGTTTACGGTGCTATTGGATATTGAGAAAGAAGGAGGTGTATATGAGTCCATGTTTGAAATACTGTCTTGTGTTTTCTAGGGCCATATTAAAACTTATTTCTAAACAGTGAAAGTAATTAAAATGAATCGAGTATTGTTAATGACTCTTCCTGGTTAAATGACTCTTCAAGGACCATCGAGGTAATCTGACTGATCCACACACTGTTCATTTTCTTGCAGTGCAAGAATGAAATGGAGGCATGTGTACTCCTACTCAGTTCTTACAACAAACTAGACTGTAAGACTTTAATTGTACATAACTTCTCAACTCACCGAGAGATAGCCATACACTAATCTGAAGAACCATTGAATATGATCAGTTGTGTGTCAAAGAGGAATTGAATTTGTAGAGAAATTTGAGTGGCGAATCCATTGAACATGAAATAGAGATAGAATCTTGGTTTTGCCAAGTCTACCCCTCACTATAGGGCCAAGACTTGCTAGCCAGAGTAGGAGAAAGACACAGTGGTCACTGCTGGCTCTAAATAAAGATGGGGTTGGCCATAAACCAGTAAATACAGGCACCTCCAGAAGCCAGAGTAGCCAAGGAAATAGATTCCCCCAGAACCTGAGACAGCAACCCAGAGAACATGAGCTTTCTACCCAGCAAGGCTTGTTTCTGACTTCTAATTTCCTGATGTATAAGAGATGAACTCTGCTGTTTTAGACCACTTCACTCATGGTGACTTGTTGTTTGTAACAGGAAATTAATGCAAATTAGCAATGGAGCTTATCACATTGTAAGTGAAGTTGATTGGTGTCTAGACCTCAGGAATGAAGGATCTTTATAAAGAAAAGTTGAGAATAAAAAAGTACACATGGATTTCTCCCTTCCTTTAGGACCCACAAAGAAATGGGTTTTCTGTCAAGGAAACTTCCCCAGTTACACACATGTATGTGTCAGGTTTTTTGTCCATGCTTGGAATTTACTGAACACCTTTGCTACAGTCTCTTCAATGCTTTCTCTCAAAGACATAAGGATTGATTTAAATAAATATTGAAGTGTCCATCCTACTTCTATCAGATTGTGGTTATGTCTTAGGGACTTGATTTCTTACACATTTTATGTTGATACATTTGTGAATGTAATCTGCTAAACTGGCCTGGCCTGATGCTATTCATGGAACTGGGATTGTCTCTTTGAAGGCTTCTGTAGCAGAAACAGTCATTTGCATATTCTCTACAGCTAGTAGAGAATTTATTTATTCTCTACAGCTAGCAAGAGCTGGTTTATAAGAACCTCCTGACTTTGATCCTGTCCGTTGACAAACTGGTTTTCAAGAACTACATTGTTTTCTGTTCCTCTGCTTTTGTTCATACACTTACATTTGCTTTTCCTTTGGGATTATTTAGGTTCACCGCCCTTTTCATGTCAACTAAAGCGTTCTGGGAGTGACCCCCCCAGTCCCACCAAGGCTATAATAGCTTTCAGTGTTTGTTTCCTGGGTCCCTCTCTGCAGTCATGCTGAGGGCAGTTTTATTAAGACCAGGCAGATTTGATTTCTTGGAAGGATTCCTGGGAACCTTGTCACATGAACTTCACCAAAGCCTGCATCTGATAAACAAGGACGTTATTCAGATTCCAGCCGGAGAATGAGTAAGCGGGCACAGCTGGAGAACAGGCCAACATCACACAACAGCATGTCCTCTGGTTATTAGCCCTTTGCGGTGGCTGATTAATTTCCTTCCAGGAGTCACGCCAAATGGTGCCACTCAGCTGAGGGTGAGCCACCCAGCAACGCTCTGCTGTCCTCACTTTTTGTCTTGACTGTATTACGGTAGGCAACTGCTAAACCTCAAGTTTAGTCAGAAAAGATGTAACTGCTTTTCTTCACATATTATCTATCAAGATGGAAACCTTAAAACTACAGACACTCAATCTCGTGTTTGTGGAAGTATTTCCAACTGACGCATTAAATCCCAGGAAGAGGTGGCTGGTGGACATGGATGTGGAACTGTCTCCGCCCTGTGCCTGCTCCCAGCCACCTGTCTTATGTCATCAGCAGGGGACCTGCCAATCCCCACATAATCCCTCTCAGCCAAAGTTCTCCCACTTCTCTTCTTGGTCCCTCTTGGCCCCTCCTCCCTTTCCTTCTCCCACTTGGAAGCAGAAACCCAATAAACCTCTTGCGTGAGACTGTGTTGCTGGCGTTGTGCCCATTTTTTATCAGACATGATACATAACATTTTAAAGACAATCTAAAGTTTTTCATGGCTAAGAAATTTCACTACATAACTTATAACTATTTACTTTATATAAGTGTCTTTCCAAGACATGTTGAAAATGTTAGTTACTACCAGAGTTGTATAGTAAAGTATTTATTTGGCTTTTTTCGGGGGCGAGGAGAGGTGTAACTGGCTCCTTGGAATTCCTCTAGTGGTATGGAATCTATATGTTTAATGGTGAGATTCTGGCACTACTAAGATGACACCAGAATAGATCTAGGTGGTCTCAGGATGGGAGCTGACCATGTTATAAAGAGCAGTCATGTGACCAGGAAGCTTTAACTTGAACAAAGTGTGATATGTGATAGGCCTCATCTGACCTTGAAGAAGAATAGGCCTGAGATGGGGTCCCTTCAATCCTTCTGTGTAATAAATTTCTAGTGACACATGTCAGCATCCTGGCTGGTGGCTCTTCTCCCTGTGCTCGGGACTTTGAGGTTCTGTATTTGTGTCTTTCTAGGATGACACTTCATTTGGCTCTTCCTTATTTGTGTTCTTTACAAGAAAACTGTTAGAAGTGTTATATACTTAGTTACATTATTTTTTATATTATATATGTAATATATTTATATATATAAATATATATTTATATATGTTTATATTATATATTATAGTTATTATATACTTATACTATATACTTATATATGTAGTTATTATATACTTAGTTATAAATATTATTTTTATAAAATAAAAGTTGTTATGTATTTAAGTATAATTGTCATTTTTTAGAGTTAATTGAGCCTAAGTGGGTAACTGCAAGCCCCATATCTTGCCATTGGTGAGGATGTGACTGGTCTGAGAACCTAGACACTTGTATGCTGTGTCTGAAGTTGAGTTATATTGGGAGAACTATGCCTGTAAGTTTTGACTCAGTTCCATGCAGTGGTATCACTGTTGCATTGAGCCGATTACAATTCTCATGATAAATATGGTAGATATGATAAATACCTGCCTTTGTCTGCACCATGGAGTTAATTTGAATGCTGTAGTATAGAGTTTTGATGCTTGGGCTTAGGCACAGCCTATTAAGTGCTTGATGTACAAATAGGAGAGCTTGAGGTGCCTGGGAAGAACTGTGGGTGCTAGATGCCCTGCACCCATGCAAAAGCCAGGCATAGGGGTGTATGCCTGTGATCCCAGGACTCTGTAGTGGAGACAGGGGAACCTCAAAGCCCCAGACCATCATGGAAAGCCAATCAAAAAACTTTAGGTTCAGTGAGTACCTCAAAAAGAGAGGGGAAGACAGACCAAGGACGACAACCCAAGGTCAAATTTTGGCTTTCACGCACAAGGTGTATAAGAACACATATATTTATACGGTGTTTCCAAAATACTAGAATTTTTGGTATTTAATTCTTTGTTTGTTAAAACATACAGTGGACAACATTACCATCTCTTCCATGTTGGTAAACTCTTAGCCATTCTGCAGTGATGAGACATACAGGCAAGAAACATCTCAGTTTTTGCTAAAGCTAAAATTACTTTTTCTTTGATTACCCAAATTCTTGCTTCTATTCATGATTAAATTGGATTCAAGTCTCTGTTGTCATTGTTTGGTAGTTCTAATAAGATACCGGTTTATATTGTGTTACCAGATTTAGGTAAACTACCAGTTAGTTTTGCCCTGATTGTCATATTTTAAATTGAGGGATTGTTGTCATGACAGAAGTGTTCTGCTCTGGCTCTCCTATGAGCCTAATCCCATTCTTGACTTCTATAATATTGCTTTGTGTTTACATGCACAAATACACATACACAAAAAAGCCCAATCAAAACTGAGGAGAAGCAGATTGTTTTAGACAGGACAAAAATATAAACAATGTTTAAAGCATAGTTATCTTCAGATCTCTATGGTGACCTGGAAGTAAAAGCTACATGGTACTGAATAATACAGTTATATTGTTAATATATGCATATAACACACATATAATATATATATATATGTGAACTTGAGAGGCTATTACATATTTTATTAAATTTGTTTCTTTCATATAAGATTGGAGCATCTTTAAAATATGATTATAGAAGTTCTATTTGTAATAATGTTATTACAAACATTTAGCAATTTCATTTTGAATACACCATTTATTTAAAATGTTGATTGTTGACATAAAAATTGGTCTGTTAGATTTTTATTTTTAAAAATTGCCAATTTTGTTCCATTTGTCTGAGGACACTTTTGAGATATTCTGAGGTTACTGATACATTTCAGCTAACAGTTCATGTTTTCTAATCTTTTTACCTGTTTGATCCAATTATTCTGGATAATATATTAAGCTTTAAACATGAATTCCTATATATGTAAATTTTTACATTATATGGTACTGCATCTACGTATCGACATGGACATACTTCTGGTGGCCGAGCTAACTGGCATAGCAGCAAGCTGCTGTGTAAATACCTCTGCTGTTACGGAGAACAGCGGCTGTAGCCGCAAGTGGAGAAGCCTTTCCTGACAGTGGGTCCTGGTCAGTGCAGACCCTCTGCTGCCCAAGATGCTGAAAATAAGCAGCTTCTGTGGTGCGTGTCCTAATAAATCAGTGATTGCATCTGTCTAGGTTCAGGAAACATTACAGATGAGGGGGCAGATTCATGTAGAAGCTGAAAGGCAGTGGTAAGGGCTACAAAACACTATTCTCTAGGCTCCACAATACTGCAACGACTAATTCCCACCATCTGTGATCACCTGAACTAGGTCCATGCGAGAGCAGCCCTATGAACAATCAGTCCAGGAAAGAGGGATGAGCTCATGGGGGCCTATTGTGTACCTCTGAACTATTGACTCTTCATAGATTCTGAGACAGGAGAGTCACTGCCTTTGGTTATGCACCCTCTGCTGAGCCCACCAGGCTCTATTGGATGGCTCCAATCCGACGGTTCCACAGATGGCTCTAGTTAATCTCAGTGGGTTACATAACAAAATAAATTGTCAGGAGCCCTGAGAGAGATTTGTCAGGAAGGTAGACAGGGAGGTGGAAAGTCAGGGGTCAGTATGCAACATACACTAGGTGAAATCATAAAAAGTAATAATAGAAATAAAATTTAAAAACAGTTGGCTTAGATTTTTATCCATATCTATAATCTCAACATTTGGGACGCAAAGGCAGGAGGATTGCTACAAGTTTGCGACACCTCAAAGGATACGTAGAAAGACGGGGTCTCAAAACAATTAAATCAATTTAAATCCATCCGCACCTCTTCATCTGCACATGGAGCCATCGAGCTAAATGAGGCCAAAGCTGGTACCTTTCCACAACTGATGAACATAAAATAAAAATATGTCTTCGTCAATCACAAGCAGCCAGACAGCCAGTTTTGTATCTAGGAACCCCATCACCACCACACACACATTGGTTAACATCTGGATAGGGCAGATGGCTCCTGGTAGCCAGGCTCAGGAGATTGGTGAGTATTCTGAGGGCTCTTGGCACGTCTGCCAGATTCTGAGTGCTGGCTCACTGGTTCAGGAATCCTTTAGTGTTTAAATAAACCTTCTTAAATTTATTTTGTCTGAAGAGTTCTTTTCACAAAAGGAAGATGTATCTCTTATTTATGCTCACTTCAACATTCCCCTTGGGGGCAGAAAACCCAGGTGTCTGTTTGCTGGAGTCGGGTAGAGCATGCTGATGGAACCCAGAAGTCTGGCTTGTTCACCACACTGCACTTAAGTAGTTCGGTCTTTCCTCACTGACAGGGTTTCTGGGACGGGAGAGATAAACAATTTGATTATATTGTTCTTCCCCACCCCCAGGGCTTGACTTTGTTCCTCTATAATTCAGGATCAGATTTTGGGCCTTTAAGCCATTATACCCTTTATGAATACTTTAAACATTTCTGGGATGGATATATACATTTGCCTTGTTTTAACACAATTGCATCTTGTGTCTTGAAATACATCTTTTGAGAAACATCAAAAAATAAAGGAGACATGACGCCACCCAAGAAGTACAATAACCCCAAGTTTCTGATCTGCCAAATGGAGATACACAAGCTACCTGACAGAACTTGAAACAATTTTATAAAGAGACTCAACAAAGCAAGAAAACAGAGAAACAATTGTATAAAATCAGGGAGTAACAAATGTCTCAAGCTAGAAATTAATCAGAGATTAAAATAAACTCAAACTATTAAAATTCTGAAGCTAAAAAGGGCAGCAAAAGAAAATTTGAAAATATGAAAGTATCAACAGCAGAATTAATGAATCCAAAAAGAGAACCTGTGAATTTGAAGAAAGGTCATTTGAAGATACTATCTGAATAGTTTTAGGGGCAAGAGGAAAAATAATACAAAAGAATTTTTAAGAGTGATGTAATTAATGGGGCAGCACTGCAAGAGCAGATATCTAGATTTTGAGGGCAGTAGAGGGGAAGAGGGGCAAAGAGAAAGGGCTTATTAGTCAAAATGAAAGGAAGAGACCAGATAGATTCTCAGAAACATAAAAAAGAATAACCTGTGGGGTGTGAAAGAGGCTAGAACTGTTTAAGGCAGTGGTTCTCAACCTTCCTAGCGTTGTGACCCTTTAGCGCTACTTCATAACTGTAATTCTGCTACTTTTATGAATCGTAATGTAAAACTCTGATACACAAATGGTCTTAGGCGACCCTAAAAGGGTGGGTCATTTGACCTCCAAAGGGGTCGTGCTGAAAAAGAAACCACTGAGAGCATTGCACACATTAGAGTTGTCTTTCAGAAATGAAGGAAGACTAAGGGCTTCCCCGAGTAAACAGAAGGGAGAGACTTCATCACTACTAGAACTTCCTCAAAACCTTCTGAAGGGCCTTATTCAAACTGAAAGAAAGATATTTTAGTTAGTATCACCACTGGTAAAGGCTGAGAGTCTAGCTGAGAAGGCTGTAATTCCGGTGATCTTGGTTTGTCAGCCCTTCCCAACTTTAGCAGGAAGGTTAGAGGAAAAAACTCCTACCTGGAGAAAATGGGACGACATCGCGCACGATTCTTAAGGTGATTTTAAAAGGATCCTGGAGTTGGTGAGATGTGGATAGAGATATGTTCTTTGATGTCACACAGTCTCAGGAGAGAACCCATTCCTGAGAGTTTTCTTGTGACAGGTGGTCCATGACATGTGAGTACCCGTACTCATACACACACACAAACACACACACACAACTCTTACACAGATACACACAAAAAACTCATACATACATGTACACAGATATACACACACACACACACAAACTCATAAACACATGCACACAGATACATATAATACAAACAAAATTTTTTTTAAAAAAATTGTAAAGTAGTCTACATTATCTTCAACTTAGTACATTTAGCTTTTAATAGCACAATGAGAGTTTATACTGTAAAGTTGGATGTGGGAAGGTTGGTTTAATAACGGCTTCTTTGTCATTTTAACTTTAATTATGATCTTGATTCTGTTTTAAGTAATTATTGCATGCATGTGACAAATATGCTTTGGAGAACATGGCTGATTCCCTGTCCATCCTGGCAGCAGTGGGAATGCATTGTTAGACACCTAACTCAGAAAATATAATGGAGAGTCCTTCGTCCCCCAGCTGAGATCTGTTGAGTCTCTCATACCAAGGTCACAGGTCTTACGTCACACTTTCCAGTTATGTCTCTGAGTGTAGCGGGGGCACCTAGACAGTGCTCCTGACAGACACCAAGACTCGTCATTCTTCTGATGGATGACTGTCCTCAGGACTATTTGCCAACACCGCTAACACTTATTTGAACCACATGGCAGTGTAGATGCTTTTGCCAGCCTCTCTCTGGCTCTTTGTCTAACTAAGGTGGAGTTAGTCTTACCTGGCTCTTTGTTCTTCTTCCAGTCTCCTCTGGCTCTCACTTCAGTTCCTGATGCAGCCATTTTCCTTAATAAAATTCTTAAATGTCTAATCTTACCATAGCCCTACTTCTTGGAAGATCTGAAGTAATATTTCTCATTATTTCAATTAAATTAGAATCATCTTTAGAAGGTCTAACTTCAATGTCATATTTAATTTCTTTGACATTTTAGATAATTGTTTCAGGTGGTATTTTTAAGGTTTTGCATGTTCTAATTATAACTCCGGGATGGTGATTGTTACTGTAATGTTACATGATTCTCCTTAGCACTGTTAACAGATTCCATTTCAAAAGGAGTGGGAAGCCCCTGTTTTATTTAGCTGCTAAAGTCAACATCACCATGCAAAATGCACAATGTGGTTTGTGAGGTTCTAAGGGAAGAGTTTAGCAGGTCTCCTTGAGGAGTGCTCTGAATGAAGATTAGATTCCCAGACCTTTAGCTTCTTCTCTGAGCAAAGTCAAGTAGCACACTTCATTCGTGTGGCATCTAGAGCATCAGTGGACAGGAGCCTCAAGCGTGTAGATAATTAATTTATAGATGAAATATTTTCAGTGTATGAATTAAAACAATTTCCATTCATTTTTGTGTGAATGGAGTTCTCAGATGAATTTTGGATGTACTGGGGGCATCAAATCTCATGGTAAAACTCACTTGTTTTTCCTCTGTGCCAGTAGAATGTCTTTATCTTCTCCTTCATCCCATATCAATAGGTATGTAAGAATAAGTGATAGCATTAAGTATTAATAGGCAAACAGGGATATGAATGGTTCTCAACCTTCTTAATGTTGTGACCCTTTAATACAGTTCCTCATGTTGTGGTGACCCCCAACCCCCATCCCCCGCCAGCCATAAAATTATTTTTGTTGCTACTTCATAACTGCAATTTTGCTACTGTTATGAACTGTAATGTCCATATTTGATACACAGATGATCTTAGGTGACCCCTGTGAAAGGGCTGTTCCACCCCCAAAGGGGTCATGACCCACAGGTTGAGAAACACTAGTCTACAGTATGTCAGAAGAAAAAGTACCCTGTCTTTCTCCTGAGCTGCCAATCATTGATTTTTTTTTCTCCCATTCATCCTAAGATAGCTAAAAGGAGTGAGCTGTGAGGAGGCCAGAAGTCAATGTCCGATCTCCTGGAGCTGGAGTTACAAGCCAGTGTGAGCTGCCTGATGATGGGGCTGGGAGCCACACTTGGGTCCCAGGGAAGAACTGCTATTTTCTTAACTGCTGGGCTGTCTTCCCAGCCCCATTGAACTATGTTGATTCTGTGAATGCTGCCACCTATCTATAGTGGATGGTGGGGGGTAGTCGTGCGAGAAATAATATATAAGCCAGTGGGTTTCACAATGTCTTTGATAGCATTGAATCCAAGGCATGTATCCTGAGCTTTGAGCATGTTCCTATCTTTCTATATTAAATACACATGTCAGACACTGTCTTGTTCTGAATGAAAGCAAGTCATTGCTGTGGAAAACTTCAAAAGGTGTTTAATCAGGTAAAATAACTCGAAAGAAAGGTATTTCAGGCTTGGTTATAATTAAACCAATTAGCGCCACCAAACAATTGGATTACTGAGCCTAAATTCAACAATGGCACTTTCAGTGGTTTCAGATCTTAACATAAGGTGTGGATGAAATAAGAAAGACTTCATGCTTGCCAGGCCAAGGAAGTTGGGATACTTACATTTGATAAATTTTATTTTTCACCATGTACCCTGGTCAATAAAGGTGATTTAAAAAAAAAAAGTTTTGTTTCTATTTCTCAGGTTCCTACTGCTCAGGGGATTATGACAGTGGTTAGTTTATAAAAATAAATGTGACATAGAGTTAAAACCATAGCATCTTCTGTATTTACAGCAAAAATCTTTGTAACAAACATTGGTATGTAAATGTAATTAATTTTGTGTTAACCTAACATTGGTAAATAGTTTTTCTTGGACCAGAAGATGAATGTTATTTTTTTAAAGATGATCTTGTGTGCCCTGAAGAGGTGGTTGCATGTCTTGGCATGCAACCTTAACCTCGTTAAGCCTACTGTCATAATGTGAGGTGACTCTAGTCACATCCCAAATGCAGAGTAGTCATTTCTGAAGCCATTCCTTTCGTAATTTCTTAAGTGCCACAAGAAAAGAGGTAGCAGGACTCCTACAAATTCAAGTCACTACAGAGAAAATTCCAGAAATAGCAGTACACGTTTTTGGCTCTCAATCTCATTATTTTGCACCATTTTGCCAGATTACTAGTTTGCAAATGAGCAGCATATTATTTCTACTGTGGTCTTGTGGTCTCATATTAATACATTTTCACAATGGAAACCTGATGGGTTAGATGATTTTCCTAGGTTTGTATCCCAAGGGATATCTAACCTATGTTGCTTATTTTAATTAAATTACCACATTTTCCATGTGATTAAATGACTGAATAATGAAGACTTATGGGACTGAGTTTTAATGCACCATACATTAATATGAGCAATGGGAGGAACATGTGATTTTACTTTAAAATCTTTTAGTAAAAATGTTTCACTTCTCCAAATTTTTTCCTCAGTGTAAATGGCAGGTTCGGCACTGAGGAGCACTAATGAACGAGTAGTCTCTTGCTCTAGCCCTCAGTGAGTAGAAACGGACACCTTTGAAGGCATTTTAAGACCTTGGGATATGACTGCAGATTCTGGGGATAGTCCAAGGCCATGTCCTTGGAGTAATGGTGGTGGCTGTCTCAAATTCTCATAGAAACAGGACCACTTGACGTTGCGTAGCTCTCTACATGTCAAGTGTACTTTACATTATCATTGTAAGCCTGTCAACCCCCACCACAGTCAGTTTTGAGATATTTTATAGGCAAATTGGGTAGCATTTTAAAATTTCAAGCCTCCCTTCTTGTCCAGGTACTGCCATGACAGCTTCAAATCATAACTAACTAGACCAACATGGGCAAGAATTGGAAGTCGAATTGGAGTGCAGAAACATCCCATGAAATGCAATTGTGGAAGTCAGTCGGCAAGGCTTGCAAAGAATCTGCGAGTGCTGTGTACTTCTCATCCAAGCAGTAAATCTTAATACTTCCGATTGATCAGCTACAGGCTTCACTCTCGCATTGACTGTGTAATGTGTAATATCACCTCACCATGAATTTAATAGAGCAGAACATGGAGTGAACAGTAGAGACATTGAAAGAAGTTTATTTTCCTTCCTATGAACTCAGGAACAAGAAAAGACATCATAGCAATATTTAAAGACGTTTTTTCCGTTTGCAATATTGGGAAAACATTGAAAAGTAACTGGGAAATATTTTTTGCATGCTTTTCCGTGGCTCAGAAATACTGTAGCATAAGGAAGTGAGCACAGATGTTTCAGGTTCAAACTCTGGTCTTCCTAGTTGTCTGAGCTAAGCATCAGTGTTTTAAATCTGTATAGTAGGGTTGTCCCTTTGTGTCCCAGAGAATTTTTTTGATTAAGTGAAGAGACATCACTGACATGTCCTCAAGGTCCCATACAAGATGCTCAGTATATATGAGGACCCTTTACTCTCCTTTTGGCACCTTCCACCATATGCAAGCAATACCAAAACCAGATTTTGATTTTCATTTTTAAAATTTTCTCCCCCTTTAAAGCCATGAAGTATTTAAGGAAAATACTGCACTCAATTCTGAGATGGATAAAATGCATGCATTTGGACTATTAACTTTCTAGTTAAGAGATTTATTCCCTAGCTCGTTTAAGTATTTGAGAAACATACTGTTACATTTAAACATGGAATCTCTCTCCCCTGTACTTGGTGAAGCTCTTCCAGCTTCCTGTCTTCAAGCGAGGAAATGATGAGGTTGAAAGCATTCTGGTCTCAAGACGCTGACATTTCTGAGCCGACCACGAAAGTTCATTAGACTTCTCATAAAAGCCCCAGAACCTTCAAATGCAAAACATTTGGGTAAAAGGCTTAGTTGAGGGACAGGATGGATGCTGGTCTCTTTGTTGTGCCATTTGTCAGACCTTGATTTGTGGACTATAGTCCCAGAGCACTCTCAGATGCCCGTGCCATCCAGGAGATCTCATTCCCAGTTGTTTGTGAACCTTCTGCACGTGGTCCGATTCCGGGGCTACCCGGGATAGCGTCATGGCGTCATAGCTGCTTTGCCTGTGGTTTTTCTCCCGCTTCAAGGCATCTTTTCATAATTTAGAGTCCTGGAAGGGAAATACAGAGTCTGACTCACTTAGGGGAACTTGTATGACATTTTAGACAAATATTTGCCCCAAATAATATCAGCAGATTACCGTGACCTTAGTGTATCTCTGACCAAAAATAGATTCCTGCTTGACCTCTTATTGTAAATAAGTAGGATCTCATTGTTTGTAACCATGGAGAAAGCCAGCTTACAAGCACGTATACAAAGAGAGATTCCTGCAAGGAACGAACGTGGATGTCACTGAAGGGAAGATAAATTATCTTTAAAGATGTTTCTCAGATTGGATTGTTCTTAATACATAACTGCTCTACACATTTTCTTTCTTGGAACCAAAAGAATGCCTTTGGTTGTCTGCCTGTTCTGTTTGCTCACAGAGGGAGGTCCACATGGAGAACATGTGATTGCCTCAACTTGAAAGAATTTAGGACAAAACACAAACATGCAGTCCTGTGAAGGCTGTAAACCAATGGATTTTTCTTGAATCTCTACTTTGAGGGCATCACTGCAGAGGCTTATTAGGGAGACAGGAACATGGGAAAATTAGACAGTCACCTAGGGTGAAGATTTAATGCCGCCAAATGACCACACTTTTCTGCAGAATGGTATTCCTGAGCCAAGGTCATTGCCTTCTAGGAGTATTGGAGTCAAATGCTTTGCCACTGAGCTATACCCCCTCTCACCCCTGCCTTCTAGGGGTTTTGGGAATGTCTGGAGATAGTTTTGAGTAACCCCACCATAAAGCAGGTGCTACATGGGGCAGCCATGTTGAGATGTGAGGAGTGCCTTCTTGTATGCAGTAGACTTTTGTCTGAAGTGCCGCCTTAGCTGGGCACTGGAATGTGGCTCCACGTGTGTCTCAGTGTTAGACATTTCTGGACTAGTGTGCCTGAACTTTGCCTCCTTTGAGCACAGGTGAAGCAGCTGATAGTCACACCTCATATAATGCTGTCCTTATCCAAGGTCCCACCACCTATTTCAATAATGTTATGTTGATTGTCTACCAGATGACATCCTTGAGGCCTGAAATAGCACAAATAGAAAGACTCCCAAATGTGTCTTGAGCACTCTAACACCTCAGTCTTGGGGAGGACTGTGCATGGGGTCCAATGGTATAGACTTTTATAATTAGAAAAGTCTTATAGCAAGAAATGGGTCATGTGTGGCATATGGAGGAGGAGTGGGAAGAGTGGCAATCATTGTCTAACGAATGGGATGGAGACCATCACTTCACAGCACTGCAACACCCCCGTCTCAGGGAGCACTGTGGACTGCCTGTGTTACAGCCCTCTTTCTCCTTCCTCTTTGGAGATTGTTTGTGTAGGGTGGGAAGAATGGTGGATTGGTATGTATTATCCACCCCTGACTTCTCCTTCCGTTTTGGAGAGTTCTTCCCTAATCCTCACGCCAGGTTCCTGGCCCCTCTTATTCTCACAGGAGCTGACACACCCTTGTAACTTGGCATTCAGGCTGCAGTTGTCTATAGTCCTCCATCTTCCCCAGAAACCTAAAAGCAACTCGCAAGCAAGTGTGTGAATTGCTTGTTCCTTGACAGTGGCTAATGAAGAATGGAGATGTCTGTCCTCAGGAGTGGGCAGGTGAGGGATACACACTGCAAAGCACATCCAAGTGCATGGGGAAACGGCACAGGCCAGGTTTCAGGGCATGTAGGACTCAGGTATTGGCTGGCACTGTTCCCTCAGAGGAAGACAAGGAAATGTTTGGTATAGTTTACTTCTTTCACCTCTCAGGTCAGGGACAGCACAGCTCTTCATGTTCTCCTCTCTCATGATCGTTCATTCTTAGTCGATGTTCACAGGAATTGATTTATAGTGATTGTGTGCATACCTTCTTATTGTATTGCTGTCTCCCAAATGACAAGTCCACATCACATCATTGATGTATTTAATTTTCACTGAGCAGTATATATTCTGTTGCTTTTTTTTTTTTGACAAAAGGCTCATGAAAATATCTGGAGTTGGGCTCAGAGATGAGTCCATCAGTAAAGTGCAAATCAAACTCAAGGACTTGAATTTAATCCTCACTACCCAGGTAGAAAGCTAGGCGTGTTAGTGTGTGCTTGGAACACCCGTGCTGTGGAGGGAGGGACAGGTGAACCTGTGCAGCTCCTTGAACAGCCCACCTAGTCCTCTTAAAGCAGCGGTTCTGAACCTGTGGGTCATGACCCTTTTCACAGGGGTCACCTAAGACTATCTGCATATTAGATATTTACATTACAATTCATAACGGTAACAAAATAATGTTATGGTTGAGGGTCACCACAACATGAGGAACTGTATTAAAAAGTTGCAGCATTAGCGAGGTTGAGAACCACCTTAGAGAGTCCTAGCACAATAAGAGACCCTGAAGAGAGCAAGGACATCCTCTGGTGTCTATGTTTGCACACCACACATTTACACATATGCACCTGCATGTGCATGCAGGAACACAAACACACATATACACACTCACAAATGTGTGGATCTCACATATTGAACCTCTTTCACCCTCTGAGCTAAATGTCAGGATTTCCTAGGAACCATGTCTTTTCTTGGAACTACTGGAGGTTGGTTTTTTTTTTTTTTTTCCTTGCTCCTGAGTCTTGGCTTCTCATGGCTAGGAGGTGTGATGTCTCCTTTAATGACATTTGACTATACTCAGACAGAATTTCTTCTCCCACATAATATATAGTCCAGAGTAAAATCAACTCTGTAGTATGAATCTATACCTGACACCCAAGTAAAGGAATTAAAGATGATTTTAATAGTATTTAATGATTGGGCTCAGCTTCAGTCTTTCAATGCATTGTCATAGTCTAACTATTTTTAGTAGAAAGGTTGAGAAATGAAAATGAGTAGGGTTGGCAATAAAATAGAAAAAAAATTAATGGAGAGAGAAGGACAGTGGATGAAAGCTGATGCTTCACTGGGGTGGATGTCAGAAGTGTAGAGAAAAGGCAGAGTCGAGGGAAAGTCTTCCACGCCTGCTTGAGGTGTGTAAGTCGGGGGCTGTTTGCTCTTTCTGGCAATAGAAGTAATTTCTCACAGAGACACAAATAGTACATACAGGCTCATTTTAAAGGACAATTATCTTCATTTGCTCTCACTTATATTTTGATGGAGAAGTGATTCCATGTACACAAAGAATGTTAGTTTTCAGTTGGGCTGGGTAGTGCAGGCCTGAAATTACAGCTACTAATGAAGCTGACACACCAAGATGGAAAGTTCCAGGCCAAACAAGTGGGTTTAAGGCCAGCCTGGGTAACTTGGTGAGAGCCTGTCTCAAAACAGAAAGTAAAAAGAGGGCTGGGAGAGGTAGCACAGTGGTAGAGTGTTGGCCTAGCATGTTTGAAGACCTAGATTTGATCCTCAGTGTGACAAGGAAAAAATATAATTTTCTACATTCAACTCTTTCATTCTAGGTTATATTTGCTACAGAAAATCTTGATTTTCTCAGCTGTCATGAGGCATACAACTATGGTATTTTAAAGTGTGTTTCTCATGTTCCCTCTTTGCAAGCCCAGTTATTAATCTTAGAGCTGATTGTTTCCCATAATATTTATCATCAATCACACTTTTGGAACTACATGTGTATACATGGTAGGATACAGAGCTAGAGGCATGAAAATCCTTTCTTGTAGGCCCAGTTCTGTCTTTGCATTATGCATGAGAAGACACACTTGCCCGTGCAGAGTTACTGAATTATAAAATAAATGCAGCCTGTTCATACAGTTTGTGATGTGCAAGCGACGAGAGGAATTAAGTCAGGACCAAGGCACTCTGCTGTCAGAATGCCAGGGTGCAGGCTGGCACATGCGCCTTTAACACTCACTGCCTAATTGAGAGAGGTGTCAGCACAATGAGGAGTGCTGGAAGCGGAATGCCAACCTGGTGAAGCAGGAACAGATAGATGCAGTTAGGCTTCCGGTTGAACTATCCACTGAGATTCCTCAGAACAAATGTGGTCATGGGCTTTGTCTACACTGCAGTTAGGCAGATGAGGAAAAAAAATGGTTCAAATGTAGCAGTCAAAGCAGCAGAAATTCAGTGAATTTGTGGCTTTAGCTATTCAGATAAGGATGTCATTGGCTAAGGCTTGAATAAACATACCCAATTATGTACTTTGGTCTTGGTGTTTTGTATTGACTGGTATTTGTATATTTATGTGTTTGTACATGTACACACATGTGCGTACATGTGCATGCATGCACATATGTCTATAAGTATGTATAAATGTGTGTATACGTGTATGCATTTGGGTATATACATGTATGTCAACATATATGTGTATATATGTACATATACATGAGTGTACCTATTTGTATACATGTCTGTATGTATAAATGGATATATATATATGTATATATTATGGATATGTGGGTATATATATACATGTATTTCTCTATATATGTATATATGTATTTAAACACATACATATATGTGTTTATATGTATATGTATATATTATGGATATGTGGGTATATATACATGTATTTCTCTATATATGTATATACGTATTTAAACACATACATATATGTGTTTATATGTATATGTATATATATGTATGCATATCTATACATTACTCTGAACCAGCAGGAATAAGGGTCTCGAATGGCATGGTGTTGAATAGGACGATCACGGATGAGGACAGAGGACATGAGAAATAAAGAAGACAAAAGCAATGTCTGGGACCAGGAGGTTTCGCATAAGCTGATGACACAGGCCAAGCAAGCTTATTAAATAGTGCAGCTTCCTATATACTATTTGCAGAGGAAAAAGAGGCCAAGGTCAACAGAGAGCCAAGTCAGACAACATGGCAGAGAGAACACAGGATATCTCAGGCACAGCTGCCTAAGGAATGATAACCACAGCCCGGGGGGAAGAGTTGGGTCACCAGAAGCTACAACTTTGACTTTGTTGAGGCACTGGCTCCAACCTTAGACAGGCCTTGCCAAGTGCACTCCTGGACAAGGGCACAGAACTGAAGTTCCCTTTGACCTTTCATCAGGGCCTTTGAGAAAGTCTTGGGTCAGTTTGGCTCCCCACAATTTCTGTGTCTGTGTGAATATGCATGTAGGGATGTATATATATGGAATGTAAATACTGATCTTCTATCAGTGCCCTTAAGATTCAGTAGAATTAGTCTTCTGCCTCAAAGTCCTTTTTGGTAATGCTTGCTCTGCGAGGATACGTTGTGACTAGACTGGTGCTTGGTGTTAACATGAAGGAGGACTGGGAAAGCCCTGAGCACGCCCATTCAATGTGCTATGCACTGCACGGCACACAGTGGCTCATGTTAATTAGCTGCCAGTGAAAGGCAAGGAGCTCAGAGGGAGTGTGAGAAAGGGACTCGGTGACCCGAGAATGCTGGCCAGCTCGCAAAAGGAGAGCTATCTGTTGTGTAAAGAGTGGGAAACCAAAGACTCTGGTAGGATTTGGAGGCTGTGTCCGGCAGAGAGTTGTCCAGGTAGAAATCTAAAATCTGCTGGGTTAATTTCCTGAAAATACAATTTGAATTTATCTCTGAGGTTCCAGGAGAGGATAATGGGTAGTAGATTTCAATTTTATCATGTAAATTGTTCTTTTATATGTATTTACCTTTTCCAGGTGAATAAACTTGAAATTTTGTCAAAAAGGAATTACCCAGTTCTCATTTTTTTTTTAAGTACACTCAATGTCCAATCAATGACTAATGACCAAAGTGTAATTTCTAGGGAAAACATGAATACCTTACAATAAAATAAAAGCCAGAATACTTTATTCTGTCAATTACCATTGCCCTATGGTTTGCATCTTATTCAAAACAGTTTGGAATTAATGAGTTGCTGAATTCATTCATCACACCTCTTTCTTGTCATCTTCTTCCTTGTCCTCTCCTTTGTGTTGCACCCCCTCGTCTCCCTTTCCATCTGTAAGCATTTATGTTTGCTCTAGGGAAACTATATTAATCAAGCATGAAATACTTTTTAACCTATAAAGACTTAGCATTGATTGAATAATTTTTAGTATACTCCTCATGTATAAATCCTCAACACTACTCAGCTTTAGTATTGTGTGACAATGTTTCCATTTTCCCAGGAGAGAAAATGACTATTTGGATACAAACAAAAAATGAAAACAACCTCCCATCTTAACATTTCAAGAGTATATGAATATTTCAGATATTAGAAGGAAGTTTGCATACTACAGGGAATCACTGAAGAGTTGGGGAGGTAGTTAGGAAACTATGGTCCCCCTCCTCTGTGGTGAAATGTGCCACCTGCTGAACTAGCTGGCTACAGGTTTCCTGGTTGAGTACCAGCATAGGATTGTAAGAGTATTGGAAGATGCTGAAGTTCCTAACTGTGTAAGAATATGTACTGTTCCAAAAATAGGTAGAGTAAGCAACAGAAGAGGCTCTTTGAGTCATTTGTTGAATAGTTCTGGTGTTCAGTTGGACGCCTTTAAGCACATGGGGGTATTTCCTGCATGTTTGTGTCTTTCTTGTCTTTGGTAACAGAAACAATGGGGAATGTACATTCTTATTCAGGCCTCATGGTAGCTTTCAAACACAGAAAGAGATTGGAAGTCTTTGCCATAGATAAGTTGTGACCAGAGACAAGAGTTGCTTCTGAGTTACACTTTCAGGGGCAAAGCAGAATTCATTCCAGAAGTCAGGCTTAGTCCCCATATTTCCAGCTCTGAAACTATGTTTGGCTTCAAGATGTGTCCTTCTGGATGGCTTGCATGGATTGTGAGAGTCAGGAAGATTAGCTTAGTGGGGAGAAGCTAGTTCAGTCAACACATTTTGTTTTCTGTGATCCATAATTAGATGAATAGACACAAGATGTTCTTACAAGAACACTCAGAATTTTAATGCCAACACCAAATATGATGTGCTTTGAGCATCGTGCTGAAGATTGGATTGAAATACCTCAGATTTATTTCTTCCTTTATTTTTATAAATATGCAACGATTGAGTAATTAAGAAAATAATTTAATGAGTAAGCAAAGCGGTAGGAAATAATAGCCAACTAGTTATTAGAGAAGCCCATTAGAAGGGAGGACAGGTCCTTGGAGCTACTTCGGTCTCTTTCCTGGTTTCCTTTGTTTTCCAATATTTTTCCCTCAGAGGCAGATCTCTCTAGCAGTTTCTTGGATATTCACTAAATTTGATTACTTGTCCTTTCCAACTAACTATGTTTGAAAATGTTATGATGTCTCTTACTCTGTTCTCATTTATTCCACTTCTTCTGGAATTTGACATTTGATCTGCTAAATAAGGAGTAACCTTTCCAATTTGTGCCTTGTTATTCAAGAGTCCTGCTAAACTGCTGCCTTTACTGTGTTTTCTGTATGAGGGAACTTTGTTATATGAAGAAATCCACCGATCTGTCACAAATTATAAGCCAGTTTACTGTGTTATATTTTGTTAGGAAGGCATGAACTGGTTTTGAATGTTTACTGAATATGACCTAATTCTCACAGTATATGTAACCTAGCAGATTTCTTTGGTTGAAACTTTGGGACCTTTTGGGTGATAACAATTTAAACGTACCAGTTTCACCAGTTTTGGATCTTTTAATCATCCATAAAATCCTATACTAGTAAAACAATTCTCTCTATTGATTGATGAGAAATAAACTTACAGATAATGAATTGAGAGCTTCAAAAGTTTGTCAATTCTTGTTACTTTTCTAGTCATTTGTCTTTTTCTATTTTTAAAAATTATTTTTTAAAAAAATTCCTACATAAGTATTTACTGTATTTCCTTCATCTCCATCCATCTTTCTCCTTCTTCCAACTCCTCCCATGTCTCACACTCCTGTGAATTCATGAGGTATTCTTTAATTTTCATTTCCATAGACACAAACGCACACAAACACATGTACACACACACACACAATACTCCCAACACACACACACTCACAGATCTACCGAGTCCATTTTTTTGTTGCGCATACGTGCTTATGTTTAGGGCTCACCTCTTGAGATTGGATAACCTATCTGGTGGCTCATCCTTGGAGAAGAACGATTCTCCCTCTCTCAGCACCCATTGGTTGCTGAAGTTCGTCATCTAGGGATGGAGTCTTGTGACCTGTCCTCCATTCATGTTGGTATGTTAGCTCACGTGGTTATTATGCAGATCTTGTTTGGGAAACCAGACTGCTGAGATTTCATGAAGGCAACTCCCCTGTCATCTCTGGCCTCAAGTGTCCTGGTCTTCTGGCTTTTCCAATCTTCCCACCCCTCTTCCATGATGTCCCTGAGCCTTTTGTGGAGGATACATACTGCAGATGTATCATCTGTAACTGTGTACCCCCTCAGCCCCTTAGTCTCTGCAGTTTTAATGCTACAGAAAAAGGTATGTTAATATTTTTTTTTCTTGCTTCTTGGGTATGGATGATATAAATAAGACTCTTATATCATTTGATTTTCTGGTACCTGAGTTACGTCAAGATCATTCAACGGTGACATATAATCTTCCATACCTATTAACACTGTTTGAGCATCTTATTTTAGGCACATAAAGTCTGTGCTTTGTAGAGTAATGATTTATGTGGCTGCTTAAGAAAAGGAGGTTGTTCAGGACTTGAATACTCCTGTGGGTTTATTGTGCATAAAACCCTGAGATTTAAACATTTATTGAAGTGATTCTGTGATCCTTCGAAGCAAGTTATTCTTGGCTGCCTTTAAAGAAAGTAAAACACACTCGTGGTCTTATTCCTACCTGATGTCATCCTTAAATCGGACAATGTCTTCTAGCCAGGAGGTTACAACTAATTCCAAACAAACTTTATCGGGGCCTCTCCTTCCTGTAGACATTCCTAACACAGAATCTACAATCAACATTCTCTGGGCTCCTGAACAGAGCCGATTCTGTTTTGTTTCTCACTGCAAACACCCAGGGTTGGTCTGTGGCACAGGACAGGGAGTTTGGGGCCCTTTCTCTCCCTGTAAACCCTCAAATGGCAGACATCGAGATTTCTATGGAAGCAGAATCAAACAGATGCACTCTGCTAGACTGGGGAAATAAACGGGTGGTGGAAGGAACGGCATCTTTTCTGGGAGGCAGTCTAAAGCAGTCCTGTTGCTAGGCAGACAGAATGCACATAAACATATTTAGATTCCTAGTTCTGTTGCATTAGTTCAACAAATCCAGTTGAATTCACAGCACAAGTTTAAAAGGAGAGAAATTAAAAATAAAATAAAATAAAACTTTGGTAGATGTCACTCTTCCCCTGCCAAGTTTTCCTCTGCTTTGCTTTCCAAGTTTCTCTTCTAAATCAGATGATTATAATTCTTTAGTTAGCTTGCACTTGAGATTTGTTTGGGGTCTTTGTAAACAGCCATAATTTACATAAAAAGAAGCTGCAGCTTCATTTTAAGCTGTCTTCCCAATGAGGATCTGATTTAGGTTTATGAGGATAGTTATCAAATGTTAATTAAATACTGATGGATGGGGAAGGAGGCATTGCCGAGGGTCAGAGTGAAGAGCAAAAATACATTTCTCCTTGAAGTCTGGAGTACAGATTTATTTATTTATTTATTTATTTATTTATTTATTTATTTATTTATCTATCTATCTATCTATCTATCTATTTATTTATTTATTTTATTTGCAGATTCTTCTATAGAGAGCTCTAGGTCTTCAAGGTTAACAATGTGATTGTTTCCCTGAGATTACATCATACCTGATAGCTGAAATGCTAGACATTGCATTTGTAGCTGAGGTTTAGAGCTACACTGAGCAGGCATTGAGGATGAGCTTGCAATTGGCGAACACTGTATTTTCTAGCACTATGTGTAGAAATCAATTCCACCCACCCGTAGCTATGTTTGTCATTTTGTAATTTTCATCTCTCAGGTACACAAAGAACTCTGAGACTCCTGTGCTGTAGTAGGTTGCTGTGGCATTCATCATGGAAGAGACAGAGGTGCCCTGATTGGTGGAAGCCCTGCCAGACCTCAGCAGAGGGAACCACCATCTTGGTCAGCGCCATACCAGACAGTGGAATCCTGAGCTCTCCACTCAGGTGTTTTTATTGATTCAGAACGCCTCAGATACTCTACTGATAGCATATGCAGATCATTACCAATCAGCATCCCCCACATAAATCCAACACCTGCAGATAATACAAAATGGCAAAAACCAAGGCAACCCTTTTTCCAACAGTGCATAAAACAATTTTTTTAAACACAACTAAAAATAAACTTCTCCAACACCTCCGGACTACTTTGAAATTAATTGTTCAAAATATTACTTATTAAGAAATGAAGCAATTTAAGCACGTTTTCTTCAAAACTGCACTTGCCATCCACAGGACTGATCATATTCCTTCCAATTCTGTTCATTTTTATGTGTATATGTAATTGATTGAATCCACCTTTTTATTTGGAGACTCAAAATATGTCTCCTCATCACACTCTTTGTGTGTGTGATTAGAGCTGTATATTTTTTTCTGTCTGTTCTTCCATCTTTTTATCTGGCAAGCTTCCCCTGTGGACCTAAATGCTGGCTTTCTACCAAAGTACATCGTCTGGAGTCAGAGATCGTAAGAGTGTAGAGTTAACTTATCTCCTGAGTCTCCAGGCACTTTATAAAGATGAGAAAGTAAAACAATGGGGCCAGGAAGAAGGGCAAGTTCAAAAATGATCTGGAAAGATGTGGCCAACAGGCTCAGAAAATCTGGTTCATTTCATTCTCATTTTTTTTTTTTTTTTGCTTTAACAGAATGATTATTTGAGTCTTGACTCTTGTGTTAAGTTTCCATTTTTTAAATACATTTTGAGATACAAAGGTGAGATATGATTTATTTTTATTAAAGCAAAATATTTAAAATCCTTGGTGAATGAGTTCTTACAAAGTTTCTCGCTGTACAAGGTAGGAAGGGAGGGGGACAGAAGAGGGGGAGAGGCGAGGGACTTCAGAGGAGAACACGGGGTGGAAGGACCTCAGCAGAAAAGGCTCTCACACTGTGCAACTGCACATGCCAGGTAGTTTAGAGACACGCTGAGCCTTAAATTCCAAGGAAAATCCCATTAAACGTTGGAATCTCACACATCATATCGTCTTCTTTACCAACATCAAATCACCAGCCCATTCAGAGCACATTAAATCCCGGTTTTAAGTCAGGGTACTAAGAATGACAGGGAGAAATTCTCAGCATAGTAAATTGTTTCCAGTCTGTTATACTATAGTTTTTAGTTCTTAACGACACCAGCTGTACTCTAATTAAAAACGTTTTAGAGGAGCTGGAGAGAGATGGCTCAGTGGTTAAGAACAGGTGCTGCTTTTGCAGAGACCTCAGGCAGCTCACAGGTGTGACCTGGGTAATCTTACAGGTACCTCTGACCTCCATCAGTATCTGTGCTCACGTGAATACACCCATACACACACACACACACACACACACACACACTGAAAAATAAATTAAATCTCTTTTTAGATGTGAAACATTTTAATAGTTTGAAACAATGTCATCATAGAATTATCTAATCACTTCACAAAATGGGTATACCTCATTAGGGTCTGCAAAATGAAAGCATAAACCGCAGTGACATAACTGTTGTGGTGCAAACATTTCAGAAACAATTCAGTAGAATTAAATGGTATGTTTCCCCAGTGATCCGGGATATATTTCACTGTTCTGTTTCTTTAACAGTTATTGGCATTTTTGGAATGTAATGAGTCAGGATCGCTGTCATTGAACTCTTTGCTGCTCAGTAAAGCTGTACAAAATGGTGATGGGTAGTTTAAGTTTGTTTTTGATAAAATGCTGATATACATCTATAGTTACATAGCTGTGCATGCATTTAGATTATGATAGAATTGGAAAGTGCGTATATTGTCAACAGGTGTCACTAAAAATATAAGTAACACAATTTCGAGACCCAACACAAAGGAAGTTTAGCTCCTGTTATTCAAAGTTCAAAGCAAGCTTCCTGTCTGGCAAGGAGAGTCTTTGCAAATATCCACGCAGAGCCCAAGTTTTCTTTGTTTGTAGTTTCTGCCACCCATAAGGGCATATTACCAAAATTATCACAAAAGAGGAAAGACAATGACAGTTGCGATTGTTCTTTTGCATGGGTGAAACTCAAAAATGGTTTGCACAGCAAGTCACATTCCACCGGTCCAAATTCAGTAACATGGCCACATCTGAGTTCAGAGAATGATGGGAAATGTAGTTTATGAGTGTTCAGGAGCAAGAACAGGGAGAATAGGAATGGAGGCAACCTTCAGTAATCTCAGGCAGAAGGCTATTAGGTTTTTAAGTAAATTACTACTGAGGAAGATTTAGAATCATGGCTACAAATACAAATTAGGGAGAAGCATGTGTCAGTCAGATTTCAACCTGGGAAATAGAATCAGTATGAGGGAAATTGACAGACCCGTGAAAAAGGGGTTATACAACTGTAAGCACTCTCTAAGCAAGCCAGTTTTTTAAAGGCAAACCACCAAGAGGTTGATGAGAAAACAAATTCACCAGATGGTGTGGAAGACTTGCAACTGATTGCTTTCAAACTCACTGATTATCTAGTATAAATTCTATCCGGAGAGACACCTGATTGTGGCCTTAAATCACCCTTTTGGCTAGAGTAACAGCTACGCCCAGGTTCACTGGGTACAGGGAGACCACAGCCTAGCCCTGTGGACATATCAGCTGACCGCCGCAGTGCTCGTGTGTGCATGTCTGTCTGTCTGTGTGCACTTACAATACATGATGTTATTATTCACTATTGGTTTTCATTTCCTTGTCTTTGGTCATTTACTGTCCTTACAAAAGCATCCCTGTGTGAGCTACATTCTTATGGTTTGAGTTTTCACATGTAATTACACAGTAAGTGAGGATATAGCACAGCGTGAGCAGGAAGAGTTTGATTATGATAAGAAGCAGGCTTGAGTTTGACATTACAGCCCACTATTTGCTGATACTTCTGTCACTTGCACATGACTCGGTGGTTGCAAGATCAGCTGCTTTTTTCTGTTACTTACAATACGATTGCTTTTGACCAGAAAGTACCATTACGGGGGTCTTGGGTTAGGGGGGCACTCAACTGATGGTGGTCGTTATTAAATGAGAAAGAGAACATATCCTACAGGCAGGAGAAGAGGTTTTCCCCCACAGATCTATGACCACTGAGTCTTCCAGGAATATTCCTATCACAGCCTCCTTACCTCAGAGCAGAAGCTGTGGTATTCACCTCCACTCACAGGGACTCTTCTTTGTGAGTATGCAATGGGGGAGACATTGTTCAACAGTCAGGGCCAGAGTCGTGAAGAATGGCTTCCAAAACCATAAAATTCTAGCCTCCAATCTAAGATTCTCCAACTAAAAAAATCATCACATCTCTGCTCCAAAACTCCAGAGCAGTGTGACTACTAAAATAGTGATGACTACATCCATTCAAATTTTCCAATCAAGCAAATATTTGTCAGCTTGTTTCTGTCTCCCTGTCATTATTTCAAATAAGAGTGGCAGAAACACAAAGACTTCCGTGCGGAGATGTGAACTTCAGTGTGGGCTTTACACTGAAGAAGGGCTGGTGACTGGAGGGTTCTGCCAGGTCTGGCCCTGTCCAGTGTGGGGCTGCTTTCTGACATCATGACATAGGCTGGCATAACAGTTTAGTTTTTTTGTTTGTTTGTTTTGTGGTTTCTTCATGACATGGTTTCTCTGTTTTAACTCTAACTGTCCTGGAACTCACTCTGTAGACCAGGCCTGGCCTCGAACTCACAGAGATCTGCCTGCCTCTGCCTTCCTAGTGCTGGGATTAAACTGCTACCACTGCCTGGCAACAGTTCAGTTTTTATTGGTGTTCATAACTCTTCTCACCCTAACATAGTATTTTATTCTTAGACCTTTGGGAGAATAAATGATTTTATTCTTGCCATTTATCTATCTATCTTCTCACAGGAAAATCTCTATTTTTATTGCATTTATTTGAACCGATACTTAGAATGGAGAAATAATATAAAAACAGCAGGTTGCTGTTTCTCGTGTGTAATCTTTGAGACATATCAGTACATTTGAGACATCAGTACATTGGAGCCAAGTTACAGAAATTTTGGTCTTTAAAATCATTCTGAAAGTGAACTGTGCATGAAAGAGTTCATCCATTGGCTAGAGACCATTGGAGAGGAGATCATGGATTTAGAGTCAGCAGGTTAAAGACTGTACTTTTTACTTCCCACTTTCTGGGGAATAGTTAATAGACTCAAGCTAAACAGCCAAGTTTTCACAGGTCATGCATTATTTCCTGAAAAGCGGTAACTATTTAAGGCAAATGATAGGAAAGGGGAGCTGGGCAGCCACTTGAAATGGACTACAGAATCTAGAACACTCCTCAGAACGTTAACAACAATATGTTGTTTAGTGTGGTGTATGAAAATTCTTTTATTATATGTACTGTTATACACCTCAGCATAATACTATGTGCAAAACTTCTTGTTGCCCCACGTATGCACTACAAGATTAAGTTTAAGTAAGTCTAAATTAAGTTTTGATGAGTGTGTAGCTTGTCAGTTAACTTATTTCCAGATGGCTCGTTGTGTATCTAGTTTAGGGACTGCAACTTAAGTGCAAGGCTACATTTCATCCTATGAAAACTAGAAAAAATAAGTAAAAAAATAAAGGAACAATAACAAATATTATATACATATATATATGTATCTATATGTACGCATATTTGTATGTGTAAATATGTACACACACACACACACACACACACATATATATATGTATATATGAACAATAAGAAATAAAACATCTGGTTCCTTTTTAAAGTTAACTTTATTGTTTACTTCAAATTCAAGACTATACACATGCTACAAATCTGGAAAAATTTCTTCAATAAAAGAAAAATAGTTTTATCTCTTTCTAATTTTTTTTCTGGAGAGTCCTTATGATAGAAAAGTTATATTGCTCAGGTTTATAGAGTTTATAAAAAAGCTAAAAGAATTGAACACTGTTTTTTAGCAAAGACCATAGAGGTTTAAGGGTGTTCATTACTTCAGATGGTCTGGACAAATCATATTGATGATGGCCAAAATATGCATGTGTGTGTGAACAAGTAAGTACAGGTACACACACCACAGAAATACTCCATGAATGGATACTTCCTTCCTTTCTTCTACCCTTATTTTGAGCAATTGGTGTTAGGGACTTGTATACATTTTAATAACTGTGACCCAGCTCCTTCCTCCATGAGTTGAAGGTGTTTCCAGTTTGGGTAGTCAGTGACTTGGCATTTGATCAGCAGTAACAGTGTGATTGTACTTGAAGAATGAGCTGACAGAGAATAGACGAGAACCATGAATTTGACTGGGTCTTAAGAAGTTCTGCATGACCCTGTGATATATCAACTTTTCTTTTTTTACTAGAATCTAACACGTTATTCTTCGTCTAGACTGATCTGAGTTATACTCTTTCCCCCCTGACATCCCTCCACTCAGTCCCAGGAATATAAAATTCTTGCCTGTCATTTGTATGTTTTTCGTTGTAGTACTGATGAAGTAGACATGACAGTGTCAGAGTTCACCAGATGATCCTTTGTACAGAGTTCAAAGGTGTTTTATAAAGAAAAGACACACTTGGAAACTGCAAGCCACATCAAAACTGATAGGGTTCGAAAAATGTGAGGGATTTGTAAAATTTTGGGACTAGACTAGATCTCACTGAACTGCCAGCGGTGAGCAGAGGGTATAGAAATAAACACTCCTCCAGAATGGCTTCTTTCATAGAGTTCCTTTTTTTTTTTATTGGGAACAAGTTATGTGTTTTTTAGCATAACATTTTAGAAACTATATAGCCTTAGCCACTTTGTGTTATTCAGCAAGCCTTGGAGTCCTGGGAACTTTCGAGATGCTAATTTTCATAGTTCATCTATGGAAAATGTTCCAAGTGTTCCAAGTGTTTGGAGCCTTAAAAAATAATAACATTTTGCAACCAGATGATCCTTATAAACTTGCTTCTCAGAAGATCATAATCCAGAATCGAAAAATATGAATCTTAATATCAGATATTTTCTAGTTAGCATCCGTTTGGTGGGGTCTGTAGTTCAGGAAAATGTCATATTTCACAGTGTAGTGTATTTTTAAGTAATTAGGAGTGGGTAGGCCAATTTGGCAGGGTGACAAAGTCTCATTCTCTGGGTGTTAGGAATTTAGTGGTGGGGAGAGCAGGAAGAGGGTCTGGGCTAGAGTCTGCACTGGAATTGTAGGAAGAGCAAATAATATCAATAGAAGGAATCAAATGTGGTCTACAGTCTGTGTCAATCAGCACACAGCTGTGTAGCAGGCACTTCGTGTTGGACTCATCAGACTGTTGGGGAAAACAATTAAATTAGGGGAGGGCCTCATAATCAAGAACAGGTAAAAACCCCACTGTAATGAACTCCATGAGACAGCTGGATTTTGGAATGACTGGATACATGACTGTAAATATTTCCATTCTGCAGGAGATGAGAAGGAACTTAAACACGGTGTCTAAAGCAAATTAAGCAGAAAGAAGCAAGAAAATAAAAAGGACTACGAATGCAATCTTAAATGATTGTGAGTCTATGCTTTTGCTGTATCCTTGGGTTGGTAGTTCATTTCTCTATGCTCTTTAGAAATTTATAGATTTAAAAAAAAATTTAAGGCCTTATTTTATTTCATTTTAATTTTTTGTGTATTTTGCTTGTTTGTATGTTTGAATACCACAGGTTTATAATGCCCACAGAGGCCAGAAGAGGGCATTGTAGGTTCTGAAACTGTAATTACAGTTTCAGGAGGTTGTATGCCACCACGTGGGTGCTAGGAACTGAATCTGGGTCCTCTACAAGTGCTCACGTTATTTTAACTGCTGAGCAATCTCTAGCCCCTGGATTATCTTTTGGAGAGTAGAATGGCTGAAATGCTTGAGAGGTACAAACCTAATATCTTTGATACAATTAGTCTCTAGACTATGCAGATGGATAAAACCAGCCTGCTATGCTGTCTGTGTGAGGCAGGATTATAGTGACGAGGTGAATATCCTCAAGGCTCACCTTGACTTTAGAGCTCTCCTACTTGGCCTGTGTTTTTAATCAAAATTATTTTAGGGATGAAGTAATCTTCCACTCTCATCTAGCACTCTTCCACTCTTCACAGAAATTTAAGGCTCAAAGGAATCCGAGATCTCAAACTTAGGTGGTTCTCAAGTGGCACCAATGACCTTCAGTGTATATTTTGTATGGATTCAGATCAAATTGCTTGTTTTAAAGAAGTTATAAATCCACATCATGTAATTGATATCCAAACCATAACATAATCTTGAACCATTCTGATAACAACTGAAATGTTCATGGCTAGGCAGTTTCTTGACTTCTACATACCATGTGTAACTTACATGGCAACTTAGTGGTTTTGGTCCATTTACTACACTCTTCAGATACAAAAGACTAATTATCCCAGTGATACCGCCTATTGCAAATATTCGCCAGTTGATACATTTTAAGCATGTGATTTTGTGTTCAGAAGGGTGCTTATTGGTCTATAAGTGTAACAATGAAAGACCAGACCAATTGTGTTTGAATGAGTACAAGTTCTCAAATGTGATGACAGCTCAAACACTGTCTTCTGCTCTACTCAGCTTCCCTTCTTCCTTCTTCCTAAGGCAGGATGCTAATACATATCCACCCTTAGATCACAGGGCCTTTCTTTCAAACAGTGTTAATTAAATATCAAGTGCAAGACATCAGGTCAGGTAGGTGATTCGACTGTGTTCCTCACAGTTGTGGTTGTGTGTTTTGGTGCTTGGATGGTTCAACATACATAAGTTGATGAATGTTATATAAATCATATAACGTTTTCCTTTTGAAAAGGGCCTATAGTAGTAGTAGTAGTCTGGTCAGGCTACTACAATGAAAATACTACTGACAGGGTTGCTCACACAGTGGGCAATTGTTTCCTATAGTTCTACAGGCTGGAATCCCAAGGTAACAATGAGAGAATAGCAGCCAGCTGTCTTCTCTTCAGGGCTGTGATATCACCGTGGAGGCTCCACCTGCGAAGGACAGTATCTAAACCTAATTATCTACAAAGGCTGACTTCTTCACACTATCCCATCAGGGTTAAAAAGTGGAGGTGGAGGGACATGGGATTTGAATCCATGACATGCCCCATTGACATACATGTTCGGACAACGTTGAGCTGACAATAGAAGGAACTGAAAGACCATTTTTAAAGCAACATTTTCTCTTTTCTGTATACAGTAAGGCTACACGAGGGTTAATACCTTGCTGTCCCGTGCATGTCAAATATGCGTACCCATTTTTACCCAGCACCCTGAGGAATTAATGATCAGGAAACTTACTTTAGTAGGGGGCTTTCCAGAATGAGTAATGAGTATCTTAGGATAGTGTTTCTAGAAAAGTAGTTTTGTTTAATGTTTATGTCTCCTGATGTTAAACTACCATCACCTATCTCCTCTCTTCCAGGGATTCTCAGTGTGGATGTGGAGAGCAAGACTTTCTCAAACCTCTCTGTTGTTCTCTCATCCATGAAGCTATTTGCCATGCTTTTATCAGCCTGAAAAGGCAGTTTCAACAGTCTAGAGATGACTAAAAAGGGCACCTGGGGAGGGTATAAAGAAAACAGCCTGGAGGCTGGAGAGATAGCTCCCTGTTAGTAGCATTTGCCTTCCCTAAAGAGTACCTGTGTTAGGTTCCCAGTACCCACACAGCAGTTCACAACCCTCAGTAACTCCAGATCCAGGGAATCTTCCTCTTCTGGCAGCCATGGGCACTCTTACACATGTAGCACATACGCACACACACACAGACACACACACACAGACACACAGGCACACACATTAAATTTAAATCTATTTATTTCATTCACCAATTAAATTAAATTTATATATCTATCATCTATCTGTTTATTTTGTGACAATGTCTTTCTTTGTAGTCTTGATGTTGTGGAACTCACTCTGTAGACCAGTCTAGCCTCAGACTCAGAGAGATACACTGCCCCTTCTTCCTGAGTGCTGAGATTAAAGGCATGTACTGCCATGCTTGTCTAAACTTATATTTAAAAAAAGGAGAAAAATAAGAAATCAAAATCACTTGTGTGGTGTTTTAAATAAGAATGCCCCCCATAGACTCATATTTAAATACTGAGGGGGTGGCCGTTGGAGGTGTGGCCTTGCTGGAGGAAATGTGTCACTGGGGGTGAGCTTTGGGATTCAGAAACCCAAGCCAAGCCCAGTGGCTTACTCTCTCTTCCTGGTGCCTGCTGATCCAGATGTACAACTCTTGGCTCCTCCTACAGCACTGTGTCTGCCTGCATGGTGCCATGCTTCCCACCATGATGATAATGGACTAACCCTTTGAACCTGTAAGCCTGCCCCAGTTAAATGTTTTGCTTTATAAGAGTTGCTGTGGTCATGGTGTCTCTTCACAGCAATAGAAATCACTTCACAAAGCCACAGTTGCTGTCCTTACACAGTTGCTATGCCCAGCGGAGAATAGCATGAAGTCAGCCATTCATAGGAGCCATTCCACTTATCCTCATATCTTATGAGGCTCAAAGACAAGATTTGTCATGTTTTTTTACCTTGTCTCCTATGCTTGGGACACTATAATTTTTAGAACTTTAGGATCTGTGAACGCTGTGAGTATCCTGAATGGCCTTAAAGTCTGTGCTTGCCACACAGCGCCCACTATAGTCCGGTAGACTAGCTTCACAAGATCCAAAACCTCTTTGTCATAAGGAATAAAAGACAGGTTTGTGCCATTCTCTACATGGAAAAACAAAATACAATAAGAATTAGAAGACCAAACAAATTTTTTAAAATATCTTTATCGTTCTGTCAATTTATTGTTATACAGAGATATTACTTACTGATTTTAACGGATGAAGGCAACATGTCAGCATAAAAACTGAATCTTATTTATTCATCAAGACACTCAGTTTCAATGATTCTAGAGAGAATTTTAAAATGCCTATGTTAATGCTATTATTGTTATTTATTATTATTATTATTTTATTCCCATCATTATTTTTGTATGGCCTAGGCTGGCCGTGAATTCCTAAGCTCATGTTATCCTCCTGCTTCAACCTCCTGAGTAGCTGGGACTATAAGAGTGGGCCACAGTCTTTGGTCCTAAACGCAATTTCCTTTTAGTAATTCTTTATTTCCCATAGGTGAAAGTGTTTATATAAAAATCTGAACGTAGTTTTCTTTCATTTTTCCATTTACTTGCCACACGATAGCAAATTGATTTTTTAAAATACTAACAGAGTAAATTATTATTTTAAAATGACAATACTAAATAATTTTAAGATAGTAATAATATAAAATGAAAAATGAGATATTTACTTATTTACCACATAACAATGGTTTCAAAATGCAAGTGTTAAACACTTGAATATCTTCAAGAGTAGCAAGTCTTGTTTTAGAGCTCGATCCTTTGAAATTACTGCTTCTTTGATAGCGAGGAGAGGAGAAAGATACAGGCCATGCTCCACATTTGCATGCTTTTCAAAATGGGTCATCTTTCAAAGGAAAATGGAACCCATTAGAGCCATCACTCTGCTGTTGCTATGGCAACAGTCTTCTCTGGGGCTAAGAAAAATGAGTTGCAGAGCAAAGCCTATTTAACAGGAGAATTTAAAAGAAATTCCAGTATACCTATAATTTTTATTTGTCAATTATATCTCAAAGCAGAAAAAAAATTACAATTCCTGCTTCTTATCCACACCAGGAAACATTTCCTAAATGAGTTTTTAACATATTGGTGGTATTTCCAACAATATGAATAACATGATTGCTCAATATCCATACAGTTTAAAGCAAAGCATCTGGACGTGTAAAGCAATTGGTGTAATATTTTAAGTACACACTGGCATTCTAGATATCTGACACTTTGCTGTGTTTTTTTTACATAAATGTTCCTCCTTGTTTTCTGTTATATAGAAGCCTATATGAACATCTGTGAAAGAAACAATGAATTGCTTTCAGTAAGACAAAGGTAGGAGAAATAAAATTATATCAAGGCTTTTCATGTCTGTTTAATACCACAGGCGTTCCAGCTTAGCCCTAGAAATGTTTTAGTATGAAGACGGAAAACATTATGCTTCACAGAAACACAATTAATCATGATGGTGGAGACCTAGGGATCTAATACACTGGATTTACTGTGTAATACATATGAAAGTACTTACAGGATGGTTATCCTTGCTGCAAAGCAAGCTTCACGGTTACCTTATTTCAGCATGCCTCCCTTGCGCTCTCTCTCTCTCTCTCTCTCTCCTCTCTCTCTCTTCTGTGTGTGTGTGTGTGTACTTGAACATATATACACATATATGTACATATATACATATCACACACACACTCTGTATATATACATGTGTGTGTATATATAACAATTTTCAGTAACAAATGATTAAATAGTGTTTCTGGTTTTGTCAAGTGACAGTGAAATAGTGTGGAAGATACTTTAAAGTTAACCTTGTGTATTGATTTTAAATTATTCTTTGTTTCTCAAAATCACTAGCAACTGTTGCTGGGGCAAAGTTGCTGCACCTGAGATTCTTGGAGGGAGAATTGCAAACATCTCACACTATCTGTGTGTCTAAAAGCATTAATGTATCCAAAGGGATACAGCATCCCTACACTTCTGTTGGAACATCCTAATTAAAGCTTATACTGTGCAGTAATGTCCTAGAGATAAAACCTCCATCTCGGAGGAAGATCCTTAAGACACGATGCTCTAAAGCAGCGGTTCTCAACCTGCGGGTTGTCATCCTTTACACGGGGGTCCCTTAAGACCATCTGCATATCAGATATCTTACATTATGATCCATACAGTAGCAATATTACAGTTATGAAGTAGCAACAAAAGTAATTTTATAGTTGGGGTCACCACAACATGAGGAACTGTATTAAAGGCTCACAGCATTAGGAAGGGTGAGAACCAGTGCTCTAAAGGAAGATGAGACATTCCATACTGCAGGTAAACTCATTTTGCTCAGGAAGTAAACCACCAAAAGGCATGCTCCTCAGTTCCCAAATGTATTTAAATAGTAAGGACTGCTGAGATGCTCTCTCAGACCCACTGAGCTTCCTGGGAAAGGACACTGGCGAACCTGTTGAGCTGCCTGCAGGCTGTGCAGGTCTCCAGCTTTTATGAGCTGTCACCCAGGCAGGGGTGGGCTTTGGTGATGCAGCTGTCTTTGATTTCTGCTACTGGAAGTAACTGCTCACTCATGTTACTGTACGAAAGCCCGGGAAATGTGTTAGTCCACCAGATTGGACTTTGATGAGATGCTTACTTTTGTTTGTAGTCAGTTCCCTATCTGAAGTGAGCATGTGCTTGTTCACTTCTCCTCAAGAATAGTATCACATAACAGTGCATTATCTTCAAAGCTGAAGGTTGAACTGAACCCATCACATATTCTAGATTCTTCCTCCTAAACTCCGTAGAGTCTCCTGTGATCTTGTCCCAGGCACATCAGCACACGACTGATGTTTGATATTTAGGGACCAAGAAAGTAGATAGAGACACTTCATTAGCTGAAAAAAGTTGTCTATTAAGGCATGAAAATACTATGTGATCTCAAGAATCTTTAAGTTAACAGTGAACAAATGTGCACAAGAAAGCATATATATTAGAACTGAATGGGGAACAGGAAAGAAACGAGAATGTTCAGGAAACACTTGGTAACTGTATGCATGGCTGTATGCATGGCTGCATACAGCTCTGCATCCTATCTTCTTTGATGTTTCAGGAGGTTTAGAACTGAGAACTAAGCCTGAAAGTGTGAAATGAAGTCTCATGGTACAAAGCTTCAGTACTAGACAACGTGCCTTTGTAAGTGATAAGAGCTGTGGAACAGGCACTTCTGAGGAGCATTTCTGATTGGACGTAGGAGGGGGTGTGCACTCATAGGGCTGAGCATGGAAACTGATGTGAGAGTGTTTACCCAGAGGACTGAGAATAGGAAGTGACGTAGGAGGGAGTGTGCACCAAAGGTTCTAGAAAAGGGAGGCAGCCAGAGTGGTAAAATCACAGAGCCACCCGGGGCCCCTGACCCCATCCATGCTTTTTCTGACATCGTTGCGGTTATCTTTATTTGCTAATGCCTTTAGGTCAGTTTTTGATGGCTTTTGGCTTGGGTTATGGTGCTGTGCATGTTCCTCTGTGTGTCTGGTGCTAGTTGTTTGCTCTTTGCAAGTCCTCCAAAGATAGGAAGGCCAAGATGGGAACGTCTAGTAGCTCTTTCGACTGATTGCACTTTCACTAACATAGACATAGCCAGCAAAGACTCTTCTGGAACAGCAACCCCTCATTTAGTAACGTCAATTAGCTTGTATAATCTCTTTCAGATAGGGCTTGTGCTTACTCTCTTCATCACCCCATTTATCAATTTTAATTTTGTGGTCTATATGTTGTTATCTTATTTTGTCCTCAGAAGAATAAATTGAAGTTTAGAAGCATTAAATATTTTATAGGCCAGATAGTGATAGACTTTTTTCACATTATAATTTCAAATGATCCTTTGAATTTCAATTTACATAATTGAATTCCAGCAACACCAACTTATTATTCTCGTTTGTGTTCAGATGAGGAAGCAAACTCCTTCATCCACATGCAGTATGGCTAAAATCTTCACCAGGGCTTTTCCCTCTCGCGGTTCATTTGCTTCCTGCTGTTTCAAGTCCCTCCTCAATTTTAGGGCTCAGAAACAGAATAAAATACAAGTAATTGTTGATCAGTGAGTTCCCTAAAATGATGCTGTCTTTTTTATTCTAATCATTCTTTCATTCATGTACTTCTTTGATTTCTGATTATAAACAGTCGCAAATTCATTAATTTCTAGAAAAGTTCTTCTCCTCCTAGATTTTGATATTTGAGTCTAAATGGGGATGATAACTGTTCCATATTTATGTGTTTCTTCCCATCTTCTGGAAACGCTGTGGAAACCGTCTTCATGGTGGATTTTCCTGCCACTCTCTCTGGTGTTTTCCCAGCAGCTGCCTAATGAGTAATTTCAATGCCCACTGTCCATTTCCCAGATGTGTTTCATTTAGTTACTCAATACATCACATATGGAAGAAACATACTTATAATCTTGTTCAAGAAAGACTTAGATCAGTGGGTGGCTTGGAGTGGAGGAGAGAAAGATGACAGAAAAAAAAATGGATTCCCTATAGAAAAGCAAATCTTTCTAATGGATAATGAAGAATGTCTCATAGTTGGAGTTACCACAACAGCATAGGCAGTGTGGTTAGAACGTACAAACCTGCTGTAACTGTTGAGTCCGTTCTTAATTTATTAAGGAAACTGTGTGTGTTTGCATTTTCTTCAGCTCCTATGAGGGAGGAAAATGATTGGGTTTGAAATATTTGATAATATCGGGTTAATGAATGGGCCTTAGGGGTTTAAGAAAGTCATAAATGGTATCTCATGATCTGTAGTAATAGCTTTAAAGAGTCACCTGGAAAATGAAAAAGTGTTCCTAGTGTTGAAATATATGGGTATGACTCACCAGGAATTACCAAAGTGAAACTCATAAATTTTGTTCTGTTTCTCTCCTGGACAAACACAGCTTAGAGTTGTGGGATGTCTGGGGTGGTCTCAGTCTCCCTGCTGTCAGATATTAGTATGCTGTGTTTAGAAATATGGGTGTCTTACATTGTATGTTGGGAAAAGTTCATCACGATGTCCCAGTATCTCTCTCCCTGTCTTTTGGGTATAATTTTACTTTAATGTAAAATTAAGGTAATTTTTTTTTGCTAAGAAAGTGAAATATTTGAACTTAAAATTGTTTAAATTAAAAGCCTATAGATAGTAGGTACTATGAACTCATCAAATTTCATGAGTACTTTCAAAGAACAAACATTCTGTGAATAGCCATTTTGATGCTTGATTCAACTTGAGCCCCTGAAAGTGTATATGGCATCAACACCATAGACAACCTTAATGTAGGAGTCAGTCTGCAGGCTTAAAGAGCATTTGTTAACAGGTCATACACGCTCCAGTTTGATATCCACCATCTCTTACTACATTATGTCAAACTTCCTTTTATGTTTATATATCTTGTGGTTCCACAGCCATTCTAAATTACTACTTTTAAGGTGTAGTAAAATATGAATAATGTAGAATTGTCAACATTGTAAGTGTATGGCACAACAGGATTGAGTATATTTATATTGTAGTGACTAGCCACTTCCTTCCAGCTTCAAAATTCTTTTTATTTTCCTAAACCAGTCTTAGCATGGTTTACTCCATGACTCAGTGTTCTATCCTTTGGAGCAGCACTTTGTGCATGGTCTCTATAAATTTCATTCCCCAACAGATGTCACAGAAAGAGTATCAGATAGATCACCTTTTGTGTGTGTGTATGGGTATTCCACAATCAAAATTAACTTCTTTTTCTTTTTCTTCTTCTCCTTCTCCTCCCCCTCCTCCTCCTCCTCCTCCTCCTCATCATCATCATCATCATCATCATCATCATCATTACATTCTTTAGGTGTAAGTGTTGGGAGGAACTGTCAGGACAGAGTGTGCTTGTACACACATCATTGACAGCTAATCAACCAGAGTCATGTTCTTGTCTTTCATAGGTTGCTTTTCTAATGGTTGGAATGTGACAAGAAACAACTTACATGATGGGTTTGTCCAGGTGCATGGTAGGAGAGCAGTTAGTCCATCAGGGTGGGGAAGGTGTGGTCTCAGTGGGCACCACAGCAGAGGCAGCATATAGCTGGTACTTCCCACACTCCCACTCATCTAGACACAGTACCAGGCCAGGAAATGAGGCCAAGCTACAATCCCTGAGACCTGCACTTCCCAGATCCACTTCCTGCAGCTAAGCTGTGCTTCCTAGGACAGCATGGCCACTGGAGAGCATCTCACACACCTGAACCAGTGATAGTAAAGACATTAATATTGTTGGCATGCTTAATTTCAAATAAACTCATAACCTTGCATTTCATAGAGAAATAATAAATAACTCAGTAGTTCATCTTGAGAAACTAACATGTAGTTATTTTTAAAAAGCATAAGATTTTGGCAAAAGGATTTTCTACAACATCTGATGATGTCTGAAAAAGGTAGATGATTTGAGAAAGACACTTTATATTAGCTATGACCCATCGTGAAGGCAGTATATGCTTCACCATGTCCTCATAGCAACAGCATCTGCTGTGATATTCCTCTTGGTTACAGCATACTTATTACTTACGCCATATTTTCCAGATTCGTTTTCAAAACTTTCAATCTTTCTGACATTGATTTTTCTCTAATCTATTGTGTTCATGGTTAGTATAAACTCATTTTATGTTTATTAAAGCAGTTGGCCATTGAACAAGTAAAAAAATGCTTTAATGCTCATCCTAGTTGGTGATCCCAGTAAATAGTGCTGTGGGGGATCTGAAGGATCCTGAAGTAGACCAGTTGATGAAACACCAGTTTCCTTACTCTCTGCAGCTTTGTTCCCCTATCATTTCAATAACTGTGGTTACCTGTGGTCTGAAAATACTGAGTAAAAAGGTTCAGAGATACATAATTCACAGGTTCTAAACACCTTCCTCTTTGAGCTGCGAGGTTGAAGTCCTGTGTTGTCTTGTGTCCTTCTGCCTGGTAAGTGAGGCATCCCTTGTTTGGCACATCTATGGTACTTGCTCCAAAGCAATCCCGACTTGATTTAATAGCAGCCCAAGAATGCAAGAACAATGATGCTGGATGCTGATGAATCCTGCACACCAAAGAGGGGCTGCAACCTGATCCTTTTAAGTAAAAATGTGAAAGTTTCACTTAAGGGGAAAAAAGTTCAAATACTGAGGGATTTAACACCTACACTAAGAACAGATCCATTCATGAAATGGAGACAAAGCAAAAAAGAAAGTATCCATGCATCGCGGCAGTGTTTCCTACTGGAGAAGCTAGGGCTGCTGGGTAGGGCACACGCTCATTAGGACAGGTGAGGCCACCGAGTTCCTGTATTCACACACGGGTGGAAGGATACCGTCTACATTACTAGAAATTCATTGAGAATCTTGGAATATACCCTCCTTCAAATAAGGAACTGTGGTGGGTGCTGTACCTGCCTTGAGAATGACACAGTTTTAAATTCAGCATCATTTAGAATTTCACACAGGAGTACTGGATTGGCCTCACCTTCCTTACTCCCGCTATGCCCCCAAGTCCTTTCAGCGCCTCCATATTCCCTCTCAAATTCAGAAGCTCTCCTTTGATTATTGATAGTGTGGATGCAGTTGATTTAGCGTTGCTCGTATGTATTTGCGTTTAGCACTGACAACTCTGGATGGGGTAGCCTATCTGGAGCTGATTTCCTGAGAGAACTGACTCTCCCTCTTTCAGCAGAGGGATTGCCAACTGCCTCAGCATATCGGTTGCTTGCAGTTCTTCACCTAGGGAAGGGGCCTTGAACAGTTTCCCCAGGTATGCTGGTATGTCAACTGGTGTTGTCATCTTACAGACCTTGTTTGGGAAACAATATTTTATAGGGGGCAGCTTCTCTGTCACACAGAGAAGACCCAATCTCACAGCCGATGTCCTGATCCTCCGGTTCTTACAATCTTTCTGCCTCCTCTTCTGCAATATTTCCTGAGCCTTGAGTATAGGAATTGTAGATGCATCAGTCAGGGCCGGGCACAATCTATAGCTCTCTGTCGTTTGGCCAGTTGTAGATTTCTTTAATGGTCTCTATCTGTTGTAAAAAGAAGCTTATTTGATGAGGCTTGAGAGCTACACTTATCTGTAGGTATAAAGATTCAGTATTTAAAAGTCAATTCAAAATTATACTGGGTTAGGAAAGTGGTGGTAATAGGCTCTCCTCTGGGGTTCACGATCTCACCAGCTGTTGTTTAAGATGAAATCCTCCCACCTTGTGTGTTTTTTACCCTGGCTCCTCTGCCTGGAGCATGGCGCCTGCCTACTGTTCTAGGAGCCACTCCAGACATGGCGTGGTGGTGGAGGAGTGGTTCTTACAGCATCTCTCCTGTCTTTGGGGGTGCTCGGTAAGCTGGCATGAGAACACACAGGAAGTTGGGGAACATGCGTCAGAGGGCGGTCTCTCTTTGCAGTATGAGGGCACACTTGTAGGGGTACAGGCAGGGGAGGAGTCATTGACCCCGAGTATGCCCATTGGTTAAGACAAGGATGCTGGGAGTGGCCTCGACAGGTATGGAATTCTAGCTTTCCTGTTTCCATCCTACAGGGCAGACAAAGCATCTTTGCTTTAGTGATGCAGACATTATTTAATAACTATTAATTTAATGATATAGCTGGTTCAGGCCAGGACTAAGGTGTGGAGCAGAAAACACCTGCCATCCTCATTCCCTTGGATGATGCAGGGTTCAAAGCCAGCTTTGAGCACTTTTATCCCTTAGAGAGTCCCACAACCAGCCGTGGATTGTTGGCTAGGTTTATGGTATCAGGCATGAATTGAGTCAACTTTAAATAGGTAGCTGTTGTTTATCCCCATGAGATAAGTGACACTATTGCACCCTTGTGGATATATGATCATGCTGGTCATCGCTGTGGTCTGTGGGCCTTGCAGCCGGGTAGAACTGTTGATTACTTTTCTCCCTTGGCAGCTTGCATAGAACCTTCATATACTGGGAGAGCTAGTCCTCAGGGAGGAGGTTTCAAGATCAATTCCAGGCTAACTTCATCCGAGCCCTACATGGGAAGTGTGTGGTATCTTCAGTCATATGGTCCTCCTTCAAGATCTGGGGAACAACAAAGGGCAATGACAGGTAATTAGCGTACATTATTTTAAAGTCTTTTTGAATCCCCTGACCAACAACTCAAGGGTGATTTCTCATCCCTGGGACTGGAGTATTTGTTGAATAGTCTATGGCTTCTAGGGTGAGCATTGTCACTCCAAGGCATGTAGCTTCCTTCAAATTATATACCTACAAACACATATGTGTACACACACACACACACACACACACACACACACATACAAAGTAAACACTAGATATTATGTCTCTCTATGGCTCTTTAAAATATCTTTGTGTTATTTACAGAGGGAGAGGCAGGAATAAAGGTGGTTTCTTCTGGAGGACAGACAACGTGGGTCATGATTCTTTCCTGGCTTGTTGCTGTCAGTCTTTGACATCCGGGGCCTCATGAGATCATGGGTTCTGTCTCTGTCCTGGGACTGAATGGTGCTGCTCTGCCTTCATAGCAGCTTTTTGGGAAGAAGCCAGTGGGAGGTGAAGGTTCACCCTTCTCCACTGCAGTCTGTTCCATCTTCACTAATTATATTGGCAACGACCCTATAGTCTAAGCTAAGGTTCTGGGAGTTAGAACTTTAGTGTCTGTTTGTGTGGACACAATTCAACCCAGTCCTAATTGGATGGCACATTATTCTCACCTCACCTCCATCTCCAAAAACCCATAAATGTGTATCATCTGGATGATTCTTCCAATTCCTGACTTAAACCAAGGAACGTGATTTTTGAAGGGTAGTGGAAAGATAATGCAGTGCCCTTTATGTTGTTTCTATTTGACCTTCAGTTGCTCTATTGTTTTTAGATAGACTCTCATGTTAGCCCAGGCTGGCTTTAAACCATGAAGCCAGATATGACCTTAACTGCCCCTCCTTCACCTAGTACTTCCACCTAATGCTGGGACTACTGGCATATGCTACCCTACTGTGCTTGATTTTATGTGAATCCAGGGCATTATACATGCTGGACCAACACTGCTACATTTAGCTAAGTCCCCAGCTCCTGGGTAGTTCTTACCTATCACCTGCAGTTTGCTTCCCTGGAGAAAGACTTGAAGAAGCAATTGCCTTTCACTAGGTCTTGTCCTTCTCATCCCCGCTTTCTCGTGACTATTAAAGTCTGTTTCTTTGATTCAGCAAAGATCTTGTGACACCAGGTGAAGACTTTGGCAGCGTTGGGATGGGGGGTAGGGGGGAATGGAGAGGCTCCAGGCTATCTCTGAATGAGCGCAATTCTGGGATGAGCATTTCTGTAAGCAGATGGTGCTGAAGGCAAGCCTGGGTGATGGAACATCATTTCCCCATTGCTGTGGCTCTTAGCTGTGACTTTCTCAGTGGGAAGTGTAGCTAACTGGACTGTGGTTGAAGATGCTGTTTTCTGTGTCTGAACCTAGGCTGCTAATGTGGGGAGATAGCCCAGGTACATAATTAAATCAAACTATGAGTTCTACCTTTTATTTTTAATTTATTTTTAGGACGACATGAAGTAATGACTTTTTTCGTGGCATCTTCAGACATCTTTGCCATTCTGCCTTGTTCGCATCATTTCCCCTCCCCCAGTCTCCTTGCTCCAGTGGTCCCTTTCTTCCTTTAGTTAGTCCTAACTCTTATTTCTTATTCTGTATGGCACACATTTTCTAAAAGCTGTTGGGCCCCAATATAGTTTTGCTATCTCTCACATTTGTATGAAAGACAGTTTTAAAGATCAGAAGCTGTTTAGACACAAATATCTACAAGTCATGTCTTTGAAATCATCTCTCCCATTTCATTTCTCCCATTTCTGCCCTTATTCTGAAAACTGTCTGCTTATTCTGTAATTGAAAGTCTTTGACATTTTCTTTAAAGCCTGCACTTTATTTTATTTTGTTTCCTCAAAAGGCTTTATGTTTACAAAATGTTAACCTTGGTTTCATGGAAATATTATGGCCTCTGTGGAATTCCTTCTCCATCTCCTTCCTCTAGACTATGAAGAGCCCCTGAGGCTTTGTACCGAGGACACCATCTTTCTCTGATGATGTTGTCACTACACATTTGTCAGGCCATCATCCTGACCATCATGTGCTGATGATGCCTTAATGGTTTCTTCCATTTTGTATTTATCATGATTTTTAAAAAAAGCACATAAAGAGGAAATGCCAACCTCACAGCCTAAAGTTTCTGCTTGCATGTGTTGATGAATAGACTAAAATATGCATACACAGTACCATATAAGTCTTCCAATTTGTAGAGTGAGAGAAAGATAAGTAAGTAGATAGATAGATGGATAGATAGATAGATAGGGGAGCTAATGTTTCATCTAGCTACAAAATTTTAAAGAGAAATACCCAAAAGTTGACTTGTGTCTATTCTCAGACACAGGACCAGAAAGGTCCCAAGGCTGGTGAACTTCAGTGTGTGTGCGTACCGTAATATAAGTCTGCACAGACAGCTGCATCGTCTCTATGGGGTCTGTGGCCATGTGCACGAGGCAGATTCTGATTAAACTTAGCAGGACCTAGTTATAAAGGGCTTCCCTCCATGACCATTTGTTCTCTTTAGGTCAGCATTGACCATGAATGGTGCCTAATAATTGTGATGTTCTTAGGAAAGGGGAGAAAGGAAGAAGAGAAAGATGAGAGTCATTATTTGTGACTTGCATTTTTTGTTAGTAGTTGCTTGCCTATTCAAAAACTACTTGTGAAATTCCCAAATTTGAAACAAGAGGGCTTCATAATCAAGTCATCAATATATAATTTGTGAGGATTTAAAGATTTTCCCTTTGTTACCATAGTAGAAATCAAACCTTGTGCCTATTTTAGAACCAATTCACCAAGGACTGTCCAGAGAGATCAACTGAAATCAAAGATCTAAACTTGGAGAGAGGGGAAAGGGATGACTCCTGTAAGGGTTGCCTCTTCTCTCCTCTCTGATCTCATCTTCTCCTTTCTCTTCCATTCTTCTCTCTCCTCTCCATCTTGCTCCCTTGTCCTCCACTCTCTTCCTTTTTCTCCCTCCTTTCCCTCTTCCTCTTTCCCCTCCTGTTCATCCCCCTTCTCCTCCTTTCCTTCCTCCCCTTCCTCTCCCTCACCCCTCTAGCCTCCTTTCTTCTCTTCCTCCCTCTCTACCTCCTCTTTCCCTTCCTCCATCTCTTCTCCCTCCTCCTCTCTCATTTCTTCTCTTCTGCCTCTTCATCTACTTAGTTTAATTAATTGTCACAAATTATCTGCCTGTCATTAATTGGAGAAGCAATTGCCAGTTGATAAGAACAGAGCCTGTGAACAAAGAATGTTGAGCAAGTTGTGTAAGCACAGACATCCCTCTTGGCTTCTTATCTGGAAGGTAAGATAAGTGGTACTTTGGAGGCGTTTATCCTGTGTGCCTGGAAGCTTCCACCAAGTTAGCAAAAGTAAAAATCCAGGAAGAAGAAAGGTTAAGTTGCATTTTATAAATATTAATGATAAATATCTTAAGTAATATCCCCATACAAACCCAGACATACTGACACACATTCTATGGGCAAGAAGTCTTCTCAAGTTTACATGTGGTTTCTAATTATTCATTTTCCAAAAATTTAAAGAATTTTGTGTTGCTAAAGAGAGCTATTATGATTATGATGTATATTGTTAACTTAGCATTTGATATTTTCTTTTGCAAACTTAAGATTTATGCTAAATTAAGATTCATGTCATTAGCTCTGGGGACAATCTCAGCTCTTGTAATCTCAATTATTGCCTCTGTGTGGCATTTCTAGGTTTTCTTTCTGGAATTAGGTGTCCAAACTCTCTTTGAACTATTTCTTCCTGTCTCTCTCAATCCCTCTCTCTCTCTCTCTCTCTCTCTCTCTCTCTCTCTCTCTCTCTCTCCCTCTATCCCTCTTCTATTTTTCTCCTCATCTCTCTTTCTAGGAAATAACCTTAATTTCTGTGGTCCAATTTGCTATTTTTGCCTTTAAATTTCTATATTCTAAAGCTTAGCCTGTAGTTTAGAAGACACCTTACTTCCCAGCATTGCTAATCAGATATTTTTTACCAGGGACACTGTAACCCTGCTGTTCTCTCCTGAAAGCTCTATTTATTTTAGCACTTTTGAGAGACTGCAACAACGCTCTTGTCACTACTATGCAAATGGCTTTTTAGTTTGGTTTCCTCGGGTTCATATTCTCTGCTGTACAAATTTAAAACATACACACATTTCCTCATAAATGCCAGAATTACTGATAAAATCAACCTTGTTCAGTTCCCAAAGGAACAAAGGCATTGCCAGATGTCACCATAGGAGAATAACACATGCGCTTGCATTTCCTACCTGGAAGATATCCAGCCTGGCATAATGCAAGATATTGCATATAAGCAAACAGGAGCAATACCTGTCACATAAGCATAATTCAAAAACTTAAATACATCTGAGTCGTGACTGACTTTGTTCAGATGGCTTTGGAGACTACCCAGACCAGAGTTCTCAGGTAAAGAATGGTTGAGGATCTGAAAAGGAACTGGCTCACTCTCAGTATGCACATTATTCAGGCTATCTAATTAGGCAAAATACAAAACTTGACAGGGCATACAGTCTCTCTTAGTGAGTAATGGCCACAGCTTAATAATGTAGGTAGAGGAATATCTCAGACAATAGGTTTGCACCAAATCCAAGGACAGCAAAAGAGGGACTGAGGCATGAGGGATGCTCTCCCTTCCTTTCAGCATCCTTTTACTCAAATTCTCTCAGATATCAAAAGAAAGGACGCTAGTCCCCTCCACACGATGTATAAAGCTACAGGTGTTCATAAAATGCTGAACAACACAGCTAGAAAAGCTGGCTTTCTGATAAAACGAACACGTGAACATCCATGCCACCACCGCACCCCAGGCATATCTTTCTAGGCCAGTTGTTGATTACTTTATTCCCCATCAGCCTGCATAGGACCTTCTAGATATACTTTGAGGATAATAAAACCATACGTTGAGTTCTATGTTTATGAAAAATTTATGGTAGTGACTATTCAATTTTCGTAATTTATATTAAAAGCATCCCAGAAATAAACTTTAGCAATCATTTATTGAAAAGTGATATATGTTCACTTATTACAAAACTAATTTAAAAATACAAAGCATTTTGTAGTCCTGGTTTTACCTTCCTTATCTACCTGCCTGGTTGGGCTCTCTGGAAATCCTTAATTAGAACCTTTTTTATTCTTGTCATTCTTTCTGTTTGTTAGTTTTCTGTATACTTTGCTATTATCTCTGGTACTCTTTGGCAAGATAATCTAATTTCACTTTTCGTATCTTCTAACTTGATATGAGAGATACTGGTAAAGTTTGCTCAGATAGGGCATCTACTGCAACTGTTTTTACATTGATTTTACATGTAGAATTGGTTAAAGTGCTAGGTGAAGAAATACAATGGTTTGTCCGGTGATGTCACCATTATGAGCACCTGCAACAAGCAGATCAGCTGTTCCTTGAATCCAACTCTACCGCAGGAGCCTATTAAACTACAGTACTTCTCCATTTAGTAAATCAATATTGCACCATTTTAGGTTAGCATAAGAAATGTGGAACTGTTCGAATGAAATCCTTAGTATGGCATGATATCTCATGAATGCATTATTAAAAATCGTGACCTCAAAAGCGCCATCTTTAACAGGATTCTCTGTGCGAGAAACTTCCGGGTGAGACCTTGAATAAAGAAGGGGAGTGCCACAATTTCAACCCTACACAATTAGCTGGAGATGATGGAATTGTCCCACATGTATGAAGGTAAATTGTGAAAATTCACATTTTCCTCTGCAGGATGGCTCCCTCCAACATTATCCCCTCAACAACAGCCTCGTTCTTGTGCCAGCTTTCTATTCCCTAAACTGCAGCTTGGCAGGAGCCAGGTCTCAAATTTCAACCACATGTGTTTCAAAAAAATCAAAAGATCCTTATTTGGCACTTCAGTCACATATCTTTAAAAGCAGTGTTTGTGCGTCAGATTTAAAAATAATTGAAAACAGGGGGTTTGAGAGGAAAAAAAAAACCAAACTTTTCTTTCAAGATGTTTGAACTTCACTGATTCCAAAAACATTGAAAGCAACGCACAGAAGGGAGAATAGAAACCATACACAGCCCGCAGCACAAGGCACTGATGGGTCGGTAGAAATGGGCTCAAAATGTGCACTCTGCCCTGAGCCAGGATGGCTACCCTTGCAGAGCCTGACTCCTCTCTGTCCCACTGCCTGCCTGAAACAGCCCTGAACTTCTGCAGGGCATGGGGAGAGCAGGAAGGCTCATGAGATCATTTTCCCTAAGACCGAACTCATATCCAAAGATGGGAACACATGTAGAAGTTTTAGTTTAGTTATTCAACATTAAAAATCACATTAGAAACTCTGCACATCTGAATTTCATGGTCACAATCGATTTTCCATTTCCCAGATTCACTTTTCTTGGGAAAGGATTCTTGCATCTTGTTCTTTTCTCTCAATAGTCTGTGATGGCCAAACTTACGTCTTTGTGAGCTGCAGGATTTGGGGCTCAGTTTCAGTTCTGAGTGTTTGTCAAGTTGACCTGATCGAGTAAAAAGAGCACTACATAATTGCCTTAAAATTGGTTCTTTGGTGTTTGTTGGTTTTTTAAATTTTAAGTTGAAAAGATCCTAGGTGCCTTTAGGGAAGTGAGGGCCCTGCTGTAAAATCAGATAAGAGACATGGGCAGTTGGCAAGAGACTTCTTGTGGAATGATATCCTTACATGAAAAGTGCAGAGTAGCAGTGCAATAAGTTTTCCAACTCCAAACAGAAATTATTGCCTGGTGCATTTTTAAAAGATGTATTTTATGAGCATCTTCTCTCTGTGTGTATGTGTGTGTGTGTGTGTGTGTGTGTGTGTGTGTGAGTGTGTTTTCATTATGTGCATGCAGTGCCTGAAGGGCCCAGAAACTGGCATCAGATCCCCTGGAACTGGACTTGACAGATGTTTGTGAGCCTCCATGAGAGTGCTAGTTACCAACATCATGTCTCTGCAGAGCAGCCACTGCTTTTAACCACTGAGACATTGCTCCAGCCCCATATGTCTGGTTCTTGAAGAGAAACCAAGAAGAAACTTCACTTTTTAAAAATGATAAAAATAGAGATGTATAAATAAAGTATGTATATTTGTACAAGTAAATGTACAGATAGGTGATAGAGATGTACAAAATAGTAATAAAGACCACTGGATATTTTTGTGACATAATTTTAACTATAACGTTACACTGTTACCTTCTTGGTTGCTCCAGCACACAATCTTGGAATAGAATACACTATTGGTGTAACAATTGTCTTAGGTTTCTATTGCTGTGAAACAAACACTAAGGACCAAAAGCAACTTGGGTAGGGAAGGGTTTATTTCAGCTTACAACTTGTGGTCCATCATGAAGCCAGGCAGGAATTCAAGGCATGAACCTGGAGGCAGGAACTGAAGCAAGGATCATTGAGGAACAGTTCTTACTGGCTTGCTCTCTGTGGCTTCCTCAGAGTGCTTTCTGACACCATCCAGGACCACTGCCTAAGGGATGGCACTGCCTCCAGTGGGCTGGGTTCTCCCCAGCAGTCATCTATCAAGAAAATGCCCTCAGACATGCCTACGGGGCAGTCTTACTGAAGCAAGATTTCTTTTTTTCCAGATACATCCAGGTTTGTGTCAAGTTAACAAAATTGAACCAGCACAGCAAATTTGTGGGCCACTCAACTTCTGTTTCTCCCCATCCTTTACATTGATTGTACTGAAAATACTCATCTTTACAGAAAACTGAACTTTCTGTTCTTGTAATGACCTTAAAACTCATCTCTGAATAGTCATTTATATTGGATCATACCAAAGCTCTTTAGCTTGAAATTATTCTCACAACTATTTTTCGCTGTTCTCTGTATTTGTTACTTGGCTCCTTGCTGTGACAACAGCTTAAAGGAATGAAAGGTGCGTGTTTCTTACTGTTCTAGGGAACATCACATCGGGAAGGCACAAACACAAGAGCAAGAGGTGGCTGGTCACGTGGAATCCACAGTTAGCAAACAGACATCCATTAGTGTCTACTCACTCAGCCAGCCTTCTCACTTCCATCCAGCCCATGGGATGGCGTCACTCACACTTAGGGTGAGTCTCTCTACATCAATTAGCCTGATTTAGAAACTACTTTACACACATGCCCAGAGAGGTTTCTCAAGGTGTTTACACTTCCTGCCAAGTCACTATTAACCATCACTTTTCCCTTAGCATAATCTCCTCCAGTTAAATCCATAGTTTTAAAAAATGACAGAATGTCTCTCTTTCTAAGGTTGTATGGCATTTTCCATTGTCCACGTATACCACATTTTAATTTACTAATTATCCATTCATTTCTTTGAGCTATGATCTCCCTGTGTGGACATGGCTTGGACTCATGCCCATCTCCCAATTTCAGCCACCTTAATGCAGGGATGAAAAACAAACAAACAAACAAAAAAACTACAGCACGCTTGGCTTATACATACCCTACTTCCTTTATTCATTTACCTGTTGATGGACACATGGGTTGTCAGTAATGTTGAAATGGACATGGTGTAAAGATGTCTCCTTGACATACCAATTCCAATTTGGGAACAGACAGCAGTGGAAGTGCTAAACAGCAGGGTAATTCTACTTACAGTTTCTTGAGGATGCTCCTTAGCGTTGTTCTAAAGTACTTTACTGTTCCTTGTACCCATCCACGGGACCCTTCAGGGTGAGGGGTTAGAGTTGGATTGCGGCCAAGACACACAGGCTCCGGGAGTCAGGTGAGTGGCAAAAGGCAGACTCAGTTTATTACAGGGGGGGACGCCTATTATACTCTCCACCCGGCCCAGTGTCCCTTTGGCTGCCAGACTGCAGCTGCTCCCTGGGTGTGTCCGGGTAGTTCTGTCTCTGGGAATGCTCAGGCAGGTCCATCTCTGGATATGTCCACGCAGGTCTTAGGCCTTGTTCTGTCCAGGGGCAGGTCCAGTTTTCTCCTACACTTTACATCACTACCAACAGTGGACAACAGTTTCCTTTTACCTGTATTCTCTCCAGTTCATCATTTGTCCATTTTATAATAGCCATTCAAATAGGAGTGAGGTGCTATTTCATTTGCCTTAAATTTCCTGATTAAAATGCTGAGTACCATTTCAGTGAAATGGTTGACCATTCATATCTCTTCTTTTAAGAAATATTTTCTTTTTTAAAAGCTCAAGTTGTATTTTTTCCTGCCAATAAGTTGAGTGTTTGTATGTTTTGGATATTATCCCTTATTGGATCTATGAAGCCTGAATATTTTCTCCTAATCCGTAGCAAGGCTCTTTCCTTGGTCATTTTCATTTCTTGTGTAGAAATTTTTCTGTAAATATTCTTGTAATTGACCGGGTGTGGTGGCACGTGCTTTGAATCTCAGAATATGGGAGGCAGAGGCAGGTGGATGTCTGTACGTTTGAGGCCAGTCTGGTCTACAGAGTGAGTTCCGGGACAGCCAGAGTTACAACAGGGAAACACTGTCTTGAAAAACGAAAACTAAAATAAAAATTGGTAAGATTGGATTAATAACAGTGGCCTTCTCAAGGAGTTCCTATAAGGAATAAAAGAATTAAACTCTTAGCAAAAGACTGAACAGTATCTAGTGAAGGAGAATATGGATCAGGGTTCCCCCAAATAAATAATAATTGCATCATACAAAGTTAATTAAACGATTTTTACAATCTCCCTGTAAGGTCGGAGAGCTGGGCACCCAGGCTATGGGATGCAGTGAACCTGCCTGGACATTGTGTTTCATTGATGGAGCTTTGGATGCTCTGTCAGGCTGTCATTTTCACACCCAGGGGCAATTTAGGACTTTTCCTTTATTGCAATAGTTCCATAAATTTTATTTTATGTTTACATAGCATGTCTACTTTAAGTTATTTTGGAAGACAGTTCAAGGGCTTTGTCTATGCTCTTTTTCTTTTTGCCTACGGAAATCCTGTTATTTCAACTCCAGCTGTTTAAAAGGCTCCCCTCTTCCCCACTGGCATACTTTTGTTCCTTTGTCAAAGCTCATTTGCCTGTGTGGTTCTGTTCATATGTCATTTACTCTGTTCCTTGACTTATTTGTATGCCATTGCCGTGTTATCTAGATCATGGTAGCTTCACAAGAGGTCTTAACTTAGGCAATACACATCTTCAACCTTGTTTGCGCTAACTATTCAGAGTGGTTGGCCTGTCCATACAAACACGAGACCCAGTTAGTCAACGTTCATGGGACATACATACTGGGGTTTTGACTGGGATTTTGTTGAATCTGTGGACTAAACTGGGAAGACCTGACACATTGATAATCGATGTAGTCTTCCTCCCATGACCGTAGGCTAGCTCCCCATTTGCTTTTGTGTTCTTAAAGTCTTGTATCAGAGTTTTAAGATTTCCTCAGATCTTTTATTATTTTTTTTTACAAGATATATGCCTAAGTATTTGAATTTGTGGGTTTCATGGTAAATGGTAATGTGTTTTAAATTCTGTTGGTCACTGTTTATGCAAGAATATGGCTGACTTCTGTACGTTAACCATTGTATCCTGCAACTTCTTTTTTTTATCATTAACTTAGTTCCAGAACTGCCTTTGTTGGTAAACCTAGGTTTCCTACATAAATAATCATGTCAGCTATGAAGAATGATAGTTTTGTTTCTCCCTCCCTAGTCTGTGTGCCTTTTCTTTCCTGTCTTGTCGCAGCTAGTTGCAACTCCCATTATGGTGTAGACACAGTAGTGAGAGTTTGAATCCTTACCTCTGCCAGATTTGGGGAAAAGCTTCATGACTCCAGCACAGTGTGTGACATGGCCATACAGTTTTCCTGGTCAAGCTAAAGAAGCTCTCCTTCTAGTTTTGTTTTCATCATGAAAATAGTGACATTTCTGTCAAATGAGTTTTCTGCATCTTTTGATCTGATCCTTTACTTTTGGTGTTTAGCCTTCTCCTGTGATAGGTTGCACTAATGGACTTAGAAGGTTGAAGTAGCCTTTCATGTCTGCAATGAATTGGACTTCGTGATATAGGTTCCGGGTGTTAATATTTTATTAAGGATGCACATGAGAATTAGCAGTCTGCAATATTCACTTTCTTCTTGTCTTGTATGTATGTAGTTTGGAAGTCAGAGTAATGTTAGCCACAATAACCTAGAAAATATGGGGGGATAGTGGTGGTAATTTCTTTCTCAAATGTTTAGTAAAGTTCACCATTAGATCTAAGTGGACCTTCTGTTTGCTTTGTTGGTAGAGTACTAGTTGTTAATTCATATTTTAAAATAAATACAAGACTATTCAGAATGCCTGTTTCTTCTTGTGTGAGTTTTTTGTGTTTCAAGGAATGTGTTGATATTATTGTAATCAAATTTGTGGATGCAGAATTTTTTATGAAATGCTTTTACTGTTTATTCTCTTAATATCCCAGAGACGTTTATTACTGTGCCCTTTAATTTCTGATATCAGTGATTTATGTCTTTCTATTATTTAACTTAGCTGGAGTTATATCCATTTTATTGATATTTTTATTTTCTCTATTGTTCTCCTGACTCCGAATCATTAATCACTCTTCTAACTTCATTATTTTTTCATTTGGCTCCTGATTTGGGATTCAATTTGTCTTCTCCGTTTCTGCTTTCCTAAGGTAGAAGCTTAGATTATTGATTTCAGACCCTATGTAATTTTTTATTCATTTAAAATGATAGATTCCCCTTTGATATGTTACAGTTTAAATTTACCTTAAAGTACCTAAAAATTATATTTGTTATTTTCTATGATGTTTTATTTAGTTATTTTGTGGTTTTCTGCACATCTTTCTGTTACTGATTTCTAGTTTGATTTCTTTGTGGTCTGAGATTAGACATCATGTGGTGTCTCGTTTTTCAAGTTTTGAAATGAGTTTTAGAGGTAAGGAAGTGGGCTATTTTGATGAATGCTCTGAGTTGGATAGGGATATTTAATCAGATCTGGCTGTGATGTCAGCTACAGGTGATTTAGAGTGTTGTTGCAATGAACCTACTGATCTGCTGCTGTGAATCTGCCCATTTTCCCAGCTATAGAAGTGGTCTCAGATGTTTCTTTGTAGACTCTTGGCAGGTTCTGTCTGAGATACTAGGATGGTCTTCTGTCAGCTCTACGTATACTGTATTTTGTCTCCTTAGGTTTCTATACTGTCAACATTACTCAAATCTCTTTACTCTTGGTGAGTTTTTCTCTCTCTGAAGTCAGCTAGGCTGAATTTAATATGGGTAAAAATGTATATATGGGTAAAAATTCTTCATGCATTTATCTTTTTTAAGTGAAAAGAGTAATTTTGTTTATTTTATTATTGCTTGAGAATTGCATACGCTTATATGATGTGTTCATTAAATCCACAACGCATTCTCTCTCTTCCAACTCCTTCACTACGCATCTTTCCACTCTTCCATCCCAGCTTCATTTGCTTTATTTTTAAGCCCATTGAGTCCACTTAGAGCAGACTGCATTGCATGTCTATAGGACCAGGAGCTATTGACAATTAATGATTGTTCAAGGAGGAAGACTCTTTTTCCTCAAGGGATGGGGTTCACTCGTAGAAGCTTGATTTTTAACTTATTCTAGAAGTCAGCGTATTTCCTAGCCACCATTACAGTATTAGAATATTGGGAATATTTATCTATGTCATAAACTTTATTATTTCATGTTTGCATATGCTTTCCTAATGTCCTTCCTTCTTTCTTGATATGCTCCATTTAGTTTTTCTTCTAAGGTTTTCATTATCTAGGGGGATGTCTTCATCTTTCTAAAGGACAGTTTTAACAAATTTAGCTTCGTTGGCATGCTGTTCTGTGTATTATTATTTGAGTACTCTGAACATGCCACCCATCCCCATTGGGCTTGCCATGTCTCTACTGACAAGTCTGCAAATAATCTTAATGACGTCTTTTGCCTCTTGTCTTAAAGATTTTTTTTGAACATCTGACAATCTAGTCACAGTATGGAGTATTGGCTTGCTAATACTAATTGGCTAAGCTAATACTAATTGCAAAGCTAATTGGCTTGCTAAAGTCACCTTTCCTGAACTCAATGGTACTTTTCAAAGCTAGATGACCACGTTCTTTCCAAAGCTTTTGTCTAGTCCTGATTACTTCTCATTACTTACTGTAAGTAAGATTGCTTACTTCCTGTAAGGCATTTGACTTAAGGACTGAGGATTTAATTTGGTTCTTGATTGGAGGATGCAGTCCACCATTGCAAGGAATTCATGGTGACAAGGGTATGTGGCTGGCCACATTGTCCCTAGTTGGGAAGCAGAGGGAGGAAGATGAACGCTGGTGCTCAGCTTGATTAGTTCTTCTAATTCAGCCCCAGACTTCAGTCCATGGAAGACTGACGCCTATATTTAGGTTGAGTCTTCCAATCTCACGTAAATGTCCCTGGAAACATCCTCACAGACACATTCAAGAAGCAAGGTGGAAACAAAGTGGAAGCAGATGGGAAGTAGACAAGAGGCAGAACTCAGAAAGCAGATGCAAAGGTCGAGGCAGGGTTCAGAGAAGAAGCAGAGAGGCAGAGCTCAGAGAAAGAAACGAGGTGCAAGCAGTTAGGAAGTAGACAAGAGGCAGAGCAGAGAAGTAGAGAGTTAGTTCTGTCTCTGGTAGTTAGAGTTTGTTGTCAAGTCTATGTTACTTTAGTAAGATGTTTGTCTCAGGTCATTCTAAATCCATCACGTTGGTAACCAAGATGAAGCATGTAGTGTGGTTCTGGGACAAATGCTCACTTTGAGCTTGATGGATGGAGGGTTTATTCCAGGCACGTGGATAATGGACTTACTTTTGGCCCTATGAGGGAGAGGAACCATATGGTACTAAGAATTGCAACAGCCACAGGGATGCACCAGGGTCCTCTGCAGACAAAGTCTGTAAGCATGTCTTTGAGATTGCAGATTGACATGTCTCTTGGTAGGTTCCATGGTATGAATGAGAGCTTAGAGATTATAGGTGATAGGGTCTAGAGTCAGTTTACTGGGGCATTTAATATCTGTGTAGAAGCAAAGTCAATGTGCCTGTCTGCGGGGGTCTCAGGCAGAGGTTCACTCTCTGGCTTATTGAATAGGTAGGCCATTTATCAGACAACATCCAAGAATGCTTAGACCTGAGTTTTAGTGACATTTCTGGTTTGTGGTGACAAGTCAGATGAACTTGTCTCCTTCTAGGTCCCAATGCAAACAGTGGCAACCACTGAGTGGTACTCATGCTGAATTTTAAAACCATTTCCAGGGTTGTATAACCTGGAGAGAAGGTCTGTAACTGAGTCTCAGGGTCACCTTCCTCCTTCTGAATTCCTTCACCAGTGTTTCCTACTGTTTGTGCCAAACCAAAGGGGGTCACAGAAAAGCCCATGTGGGCACAGATCTACTTTTAGTTGAAGGAGGAGTCACTGTTTATGAATCCGCTGTGCTGTCTCCAATGTCTGGTTTCAAGGTGATCTTTCCAGTCCTTCAGCTCCTTTGAGACTTTGCAACCCACCACCTGAACCCCAAGCACCCCACAGAGCTGCTAGGTCTGCAGAAGCTGTGGGATTGCTGCTATTTGGAAACACCAATGGGCCCCTCTGTTCGCCTACCTTGGTTCAGCCTTTTGCACTTCTCATTTCTTCTCTCCTTGTGTTTGTCGTTTACTTCACATTTTACATTTTATACTTACCATTTTTCATATTTGACAATCTGAAAGATATAACCACTTCTTCTGTTGTGGTTTGAATAGGAACAGTGCCTTCAGAAGAGGGTGCTGTGTTGAACGGTCTGGTCCTAGCTGGTAGTGCTATTTTAGAACATAATACAAGCATCATGAGATGGGGCCAGGCTGGAAGAAGGTCCTTGGGGACATGTCAGAAAGGACATACTTGTCTCTGGCTGTTTCCTGTCTTTCTTCGTGCTTCCTGCATGCCATGCGGTGAGCAGCTCCAGGTTCTGCCCTACTCTCCTATCATAATATTCTACCTCACCACAGGGCCACCCCAAGATCATGAGTCAAAACCAATCTTTCTTTTTTAAGCTAGTTTATCTCAAGTATTTGTCGAAATGTCAAGAAGTAACAGTCAATAATCTTGACACAATGAGCTAAAAATATACATTAAATATTCAACTTTTTAGATTTATTTTATTCTTTAGTTATCTGTATCCAGGTGAGTATGTGCATGGTGTGAACATGGGTGTCCAAGGAGTGCAGGGAAGGGCATCACATTCTCTGGAGCTGGAGTTACAGGGGGTCGTGATCTGTTCAACTGTGAGTGCTGGGATCTGGACTCCGGTCCTCTGTAACACACTCTAAACTGCTGATCCATTTCTCCAGTTCAGTAACCAATGCTTTTTTCATGCTTAAAGCTTTCATTGAAAGATTTTGTTGGCAGAAACGTCAAGCAAATATGGCATAGGACTTGTGCATATTAATAATCATTTGTGGTAAGATATACATTACAAGGCACTATGCAACAATCTTTATTCATCTATCCCTGCTCACTTTAATGTGATATGTGCTCTCCTTCGAAAGTATATTTTCTAACTGGTATCACCAAGAGAGACAAGCATAAAGTACTAGGCAATTTCAGAAGTCTTTTGCTTATGTTAACTCTTAAGAACTCTTTGCTTACAACAGTTACCTGGCTACTGTGAGCATCAAAAGTAGCTTTAATCTAGGCACATATTTCTCTTGGTGTCTTTAGAGGTTTCTGAAACACAAAGAACTTACAGAATCCATTCAGCTTTGTGAGCCAACATATTTTAAGTAATGCAAAGAGCATGGGAAATTCCTTATGTCATATATATATATATATATATATATATTATATATATATATATATTTCTTATGGTCTTTTATCAGTTGATTTATCAAGATAGGAGGCTTTATTCTAATAAACCAACTGAACTTAGGAGAACAATGACATTTTTCTTTATACATAAACTAGGTTTTGAAATTGAATCCACATTGAAAAATGTGAATAAACCACTCTAAAACAGAGAGGGAAAAAACACATTCTCCCTTGGTCTGTGATTTTAAAAAGGTAGCATTGTTAGTTATTTTTGACTTCTATTTATGTGCAATTGTAGCTAAAGAAAAATATGCTTATGACTTGTTCCCTTTAACTATATTTTTATTCACACATGACTTATCTTTAATAAGCACTTATAAGCAACATGTAAGAGTTTAAGAATAAAGAAACAAAGTCTACAACCTATAAAGGATACAATTACCGTGGCATTCCAAGGTCATGTAAACACCATAGGAAGGGTGTGAGACTAGGTCTAAGAAGGCTGCTTACCCCTTGATTCCTCCAACTCATTCCTCCCTCAATAATACCAACCCTTTATGTATCCATCAAGATAGGGACCCAGCAATAAAAGTGATTGCCCTTAGGATGTAATTCTTTCTCAAACACCCATCATCTGGAGAAAAAAGTATTTTGTGAGCTTTGTGGAGGTTGGTTCATAGTCAGCTCATCAAAGTAGAAAGCAACTGTTACACCAGGGAGAGGCTGTGCATGGCAAGATGTAGAAAAAACAAAGTGGAAACAAAACAAAAAACAAAAATAAAACAAGAAACAGCCAGGGCTATCTGTGTCCTGACATTCAGGGGCCCCAATGATGCAGCTTGCTTTGTTAAACATTTTGGTCATTATTTAAAGAGTAATAGAAAGCTTTTGGAGATTAGTTTTCTGTGGAGCATGAAGGGGTGTTTTAGAAAGGTGTTCATTGTGAAGAATGAGTTGGAGGAAGAGGTGCCTACATCTGGAGAGCTAGTTAGGAGGCCTCAGCTAGAACACAGAGGCCCTTCTCTGGGAGTATGTGTGTGCTAAGGACAAATAGGAGCTTTGGATAGACAGAAAGGGCAGACTTAATGTTGTAGGCCCTCAAAGCTTAGCACAACTGACACCCTGATGGAAGTACCATCCAAGCCTTGAAACCTAGCACATGGGCAGAAATACCTGCAAAAACGAGAACAGAGATTGGATTCCTCCAAGTCCACAGTTCTGAGAAAGTCCCTAAATGTACTAACTTTGCTTTTTAGCTTCTGTAGTTCCTCTTCTGGCTAACTTTTCTTTCTAACTGATGTGTGTCAACCCGATATGGGATTTTTGTGCTAAAAGCTCACCCAGAGAAAGTTTCATGACTGTACTGGGGTCCCAAACATCCAGAGTAGTCACTGGTCAGCTAATAAAGACTTTCTATTGACTTGAACCTGTGTTTGAGTAGTCTTCCCTGGTGGATACCCTACATTTCTGGAGATTGCAGTGAGATCTCCAGAGACCACACTTCAAGACATCAGGGGTTTTGGAGACCCTCAGGATAGGGAAGGGTGTGGTAGTCAAAGGACTCCTGGTGGGTGTTTGTTTGTACTTTGAAAAGAAACAAAATTTAAGGTTACCTGGTCTGTCACCTATGGAGGTAAGTCTGGTTAAGGCAAGGTACCTTCTGTTTAGGACACAAAGGAGAAGTTGGGCACTACTAGGATTCATGGGAAATAACATTGTAGGCTCTCTGCTGGTGGCCTTCATGTGGTTGGCATGGTTGCCAAAGGAGCAGTGCCCGTGGGGCACTGCTGGCCCTGCCTTGACCTGACCTGGACTGACCAACAGGGAGTCCAGACCTGTGTGGGGCCTGAGGCAGGTGGCTAGAGGGGCTTTGTGGCCCCTTTGTTTGTGGCCTCTGTACACAAAGCTGACATGGGGCTAAGGAGAAGTCTTGCCTGGCCATGGGCACGGGCCCCAGGGCAAGGCCCAAGGGGCTAAGCCTGCTCCCCAGACCACTGTAATGGACCTAAGGGCCTGAAGTCCTGAGTGCATCTTCCTGCTGCTGCTGACTTCTCAGCTGGAGTCCTGGGCTGTCAGTGGCCAGCTCCAGGACAAGGAGCATGGTGGGGCTGGCCAGCAACATGGTGAGGGATTCAGACCGCGGGTTTACCTCATCCTGATGCTACCTTGGCGGGCCTCTGTGAGCTGATGAGAAGACAGACCCTTGGAAATACACATGCTCCAGTGGGCATCTCATCTTTAATGGGGGTGTAGCTTGTATATCAAAGTTCACAAGCAGGGAAAGAGCCCATGACCCTGATAATGTCCATTGGTTAGGACATCCTATGTGGGAGTGGCCTCGCCTGTGTGTGGAGTTTGAGTCTGTGTAATCCAGCCTATAGGGCAGGAAGGCGTGTTTGCTTAGTGGAAGGTTTATATCTAAATTTGGCTGGGTTTTGGCCAGGTCTTAGGTATGGAGCAACAAACTCCTATCTTTCTTACCCTCTAGGGGTGACACAGGGTTCAAGTCAGCTTCAATACACTATAGCCCTTGGATGGTCCTGCAAGGGCCATTTTCAGCCCCACAGTGAGGGCTGGACTCCCTCTCCCAAGACTATTCAAATAAAGTGAAAAAAACCCCACCAAATCTGCCACCCTGGAAAGCTCTGCTTTCTCAATATTGTATAAAGAACTACATTCTGTTCACTTCATGGCACAGCTTCAATTGCTGCCTTCCTCCCAAGTGAAGGCTGCTACACTCCTGGGACTTTCCATCCTAATAAATCTTTTTTGTGAGATTTGCTGCATGAAGCTGTCCTTGTTTTCAGATCAAGAAAGAAGCAGACCAGAGTAAAGGACATCTCAGCTCAGCTGAGGACATCTTCTTCTCAGATATGCAACACCAGGGATACTCTTCCCTTGGGTCAGAACAGAGAAGAGCTGAGCAGAGTGGTATTACACTGTTGCACTCCAGCTCTGCTGGGGACAATTCTCCACCTCAGAGCTGTGTGGTTCCTGGGCCCCTGACTGCTGGAGTACCTTTCCATCGCAGTCTGAGGTGAAAAACATTAACAGTCATCAGACTCCCCTGGTCTGTTCAAGTATATGAATGTGTGGTGGTTACCTCTAGTTGTCTTTACTGTGTGTCTCTTTGTGTGTTTCTGTCAGTTCTTTTGGTTGGAGAAACAGATTAAAAATGGAAGGGGTAATGAGCCATCCCAGGACCTTGGCTGCAGCTTTCCCCAGGATGACTTCTTGCAGTTACAGGCTGCACTGGGTCACCATTCCCCCTGCATCCCTGACAGCAAGTACATGCTGCTGCTGTTGCTATGGTAACACCAGTGTCAACAGTGGGTGGGGCCACCTTGGCCCAAAGGGGATTTTGTGGGTTAGAGTGGATATTATGTCTATTTCTGGTATGGGAAACTCTGGACCTTCTGTGAAATCGATTGCCCCAGTGATGGTTTAGGCTATCTGGATATGGCGATTGGGGGACTCTGTCTATCCTGACCAGTTTCCAATGACTTTCTCTGCTGTGAGAATCTCCTGTCTTAAGCCCTGCACCTTCTTGAATCCTTTGGGCTTGGTCATATTACCCAGAGAAACATAAACCTCTGCCTGTTTTCTCAGCCAGACCTGAGGATATTGACATCTCCCTCCTGCACCTGGAGTGCTTGCTTCTAGCTCCAACTTCTTTGCTTTATTGTTAACTCTCACTAAAGATCCCAGGGTCCTGATCCCATTGCCTGTGTGAAGGTTGGGAGGGGCAGGCCTCTCACCAGGGGTCCTCTGTGAACTAAGCAAAGTGTGCACAGGGAGGAGGAAATAGTTCCTCTGAGGGCTGCTTCCACTCCCTCCCCCACGTACTCTAAGCACCCAGTTGAGCCTGGGGAAGGGGGAAGCAGTTTCTCTGTCATTCCACTCTGGAGGGTAGGAAATTCAACTTCTCCATCTTCATGGCTTATGTCTCCTTTCACTGAATGGTCATTCTCTGAGAAGAACAGAAGAGCCACCTCTGGGCTTGGTGGGGGGATGGTAGGAGTTGGTGCTGGACATTACAATCTAGATAGAACAAAGTTTCCCTTCTGTCTAATCTGATTCAGACTCTAACACTGACCAAGGTAAGGAAGTTCTAAACAATTTCCCCAGGCCCTTTTAGGATTAAAGACAGCTGCTAAAAAATATTGTTTTTATTACAGAGTCAGCCCCAGATATTGAAAATGAAACTGCAAAAGTTAAAAGAGTTTGAGAATATAAAATAGATCCCAATTATTGAAAATTTACTGAAAAGTTTACAATAAGAAAAACAAAACAAAAATAAAAGAGATCCCAGAGAGGGAAGCCAGAGACACTGGAAGGAAGAGGGAAGAAAGACCCCTGTCATAAATAATTGCAAATGGGGTCCTTACTCAGGCACTGGAAGAGGCCAGTGGCCTGTATAAAAGTCTGGTTGGCTGCCTTGGTTGCAGGCAGTTTCCTCTACAGTTATGCTAGTAAAAGAACTTGACAATCTACCTATGGGCCAGGAACTGTTCCTTACCACCTCACACTTTGTAAAGGTCCTCCTGAGGGAGGTGGAGGTACAACATCCAAATAACAAATTATCAGGCACTTCTCCTAGACCAGCCCCATATCCAATTCCAGAAAAATTCAGCCATCAGCCCAGCCAGCCTGGTTCCAGAAGATAACCAAACAGGGCCCCTTCAAGACAGCAGCCACATTACTGTCATCAGACTCCACCCACCAGATGGGGGCCCAGCGGGTTACATGTTGCAATTGATGTGGACCAGGGTTTCCAGTACTGACCCCTATAGGGCAGATGTGGTCCAGTCTGGGTGCTGTTTCAGCCCCTCTGGCTCCAGCCGACAGCTCTCAGCTCAGCTCATCCAGGCAGGCACTGGCGATATGGAAGTGCTCTGGTGAAGGATAGACTTCAGCTCTTGGTTCAGGCAGGGTCCCATCCTAGGGCTGCTGGTGCCCTGAGGCTACAGCCGCTGCATCTTTCCTTCTGCTCTGGGACTGTTGGATGAAAGCCTCTCTGGCCTCTTCTCCACTCTGAGCTCTGCAACTACCACAGTCTTCACTGTGTGAGAGTGACTGGAGCAGTTCAGTCTGTCAGACATAAAGAGGAACTGTATGGGTGCAGTTTTGTTCACAATGAAATCAGGTGTGCCTGGGCTGCTCTTGTCACCGTGGACAGGGCGATATGGGCTCGGCCCCTCAGACAAGGGTCTTTAGCACAAAGGGCTGAATTTCTGGAGTTATTTCAGATACCTCACAGGGAAGGGCAAAGCCAGCACTGTGTACATGGACAGTCAGCACGCATTTGCCACATCCCATATCCAAGGGGCCTGCATAGAGACAGGGAGCTCCTTACCTCAGCTGGAAAGGAAATAAAAACAAGTAACAGTAGCAACAACAATATCCTGGCCCGATTAGAGGCCAAATGGCTGCCAAGAGAGTTAGTCATGTCCACTGCAAAGGGCTCAAAAGGAGGAATGTCCAAAGACCCAAGGCCATAGGTCAGCAGAAGACTTGGCCACCTTGAAGACAACCTTAGAACCAGAGGGGCATCTGCAGATCTCATTTACCCTGCCTGAACCTGAACTGCTTCAGCATCCAACCTATGCACACAGGAACCAAGGCTCCAGCACCCAACCTATAACACAAAAGAACCAAGCTCTAGCACCCAGCCTGTACACACAGGAACCAAGTAAACAGAAAGGGAGGATGCCAAACAGGAGGCAAATGTGTTGGTTCTTGACAGACAATAGAGGCTGACTCCCGATGTTATCAGAAGACAGGTGGTCAGCAAACTCCACCAGGCCACCATCTGAGGGAAACTAAAACTGCTAACTTACTCAGGACCAGATGTTATTCCTAGATTTGGGTTTCCCCTCTTCTTGGGGTCCAACAATGGCCCAGCCTTCACAGCTAAATGTAGCTGCTTATTAAATCCAGTGTTTTATTAATAAAGGCACATGAGATATTTTTAAAGGTACAAGACCTCAGCAGAGAGCATAGCACACCATCAAGCCCCAATTACTTCTTGATCCTGGCCATTTATTCTTATCTTAAAGACCCCTCCTTACTCTCTCCTAGGAGACTATTTGCATGATCAAAGGAATACAATGATTTTAGTCCTCTCAAACTTTTGGCAATTGGGGTGTCCATATTTATAGTGGAGTGCCACCAAAGGGGCCAGGCCACACCCTTCTGAGCTATGTCCACTTTTATTGTGTGGTGACTACAGGACAATAGTAGAAGCCAGGTCAGGCCTTTGTTGCCTCTGGCCTGGTGGTGTACACAATTGACCACTTTAACAGTAACTCTGTTTACACTGAGCTAAGAGAGAACAGCTTTTATTTACATTAGAAAGTAGGCCTTTTCAGCTATAGAATTCACATCCTGCCAGGCTTCAGAGAGCCAATGCAATGATTATCTTTAGTGAATATACTCTCTGGAGCTATGTTCAAATATACCGTAACATCTCCCCATTTCTGTTCAACAATGGCTTTATCTCTAATGCCAGTAGAACTGTATACAATAAGAACAATTATAAGAATTGCAAAGACAAGAAATTTATCAAGTTGATACAAAAGGATAAAATTAAATTACAGTATCTGCCAAGCCTTTCACAATGTCCAGCTTGATTGTATCTGACAATTTTCTGACAAAAGTCAATTTAAGTTCAAAGTTTTGTAAAGTGTTCCAAAGACTTGACAGTTTTAATGTCCTTAAGAAGCTCTATCTCAGCAGAAGTTGATGTGATGATCTTCATAATGTAGCAATTATCAACCCTGATATTCTATTGAGTTTTTCTTTAATATTCATTGAGCAGGTGTCTGCATCAATGTCACCACAGCTGAGTCTGGTGAAGGCCACCTCAACCCACTGGTAACCATACAGCTGGTCTTGTTCTGATAACATACAAACTTTTCAAAAGTAACTTGTAGGAACATTCTAGCATTAACACACTTATGAAGTATGCAGTTTGCATAAGTATTATGACTATTTTGTTGCCAAGACAGACAAGGCAAATGTTCATGCCTTTAGGATGTACTCTGATTCAAACCAAGAGATGAATGAAATACTCATTTTTATTTCATGCTCATATGGCAGGTGTGCCTTTGGTAAGTTATTGTTCCATTCCTGAGCAGGTGAAAGGCATTTTTCAGTCTTTATAAGTTTGTTCAGACTGAGTGCCCAAACTGTCATTTGAAAGGATGATGGCAAATCACAAAGCAGGTGATATTTATCATTACGAGAATTGTAGACAGTCAAACTTGAGAAACACATTTAAACATTTAAAACCTGTCTTTAGCATGGCAAAACAATATTAAGCTGTGTCTATGAAAAGTGTATTCACTTTATCTTAATTTTAATGACAAAATACATTTAGATCCTGCTTTGCCAAGCTGAAAATTAACAGTGCAGCCATAGTTTTGGCAAACAGCATTATTTTTTTCTAAGTCACCAGTTCACGCCTTTTCCTGGTTCATCTCTTCCCAATAGATGTCATTTCTCTCTAAATGCTTCATCTGTCCAGTGGTCTCTGATCTCTCAGTTGGATGTTTCTTGTTTCTTTCCTGAAAAGATAAAAGCACAACCTTTCCCCAACATAGCATTGGGGCTCCACACTCTAGGCTATATTTCCTTTGGGGCAAAATGCTTAAATATTATCCGATAAAGCTAATTTTTTTTTTTGAAATTGAAACGGCGAAATATCACAATGTGTAGGTATATAGATATGTCCTATAATAGGATATACACCCTTCTTTTTTGTAAAAAATTTAAGCTGAAGCTTTATTTACCATATTAAGAAGATGTAAAACTGTATGGTAAATTTTGGATGTACAATAAATCCTTAACACATCAAGCCCTTTTTATTTTGAAACTATCTTTTAATCATCTATCCTTAGTTAGCTGAAGCTTGCAAGAAAAACAAGTAGCCATTTTGTTTTCAAGCTGTGGTTTCACAGTAGAGGATTTTTGACTGCCTGCTGACTGCCCCCTCTCCCCCATGTGCCAGTGAGCTAGGTCACAGCTGATTGCAGGAACAGCCTGCAGCCACATGTACCACAATGCCTTGTGGGGAATGTAGTCCATGCCATAGTGATTGGAAGTTTGTTTTTACAAGTTTTCACAAAGAATTAAGCATTTATCTAAATACTAACATCTGCCATGAATACAAGCAAATAAATCCTTTCTGCCAATCAGAGAAAACCAGAAACCTTACAGGGCAGAAGTTGAAGGACAGAACTTGGAGGGCTGAACCCATAGACTGAATTCTCAGTCCAAACTTGGATATACCTGGACTTATTGTTATGTATCCACCCTCCCAAGTAGCTCTAGAGACACGACCATAGGGTGCATAGATCGTGCCCAAGCCCAGTATGTCACCACTGCCATGGGAAAATACATAACCCCTTTCATAAATTTTACATGCAACATCTGCCTGGGCTTTACACACATTTTCTAATGTTCCAATATGTTGTGGAAGTTTATTTTTAGTTATGTATAAAATAAATAGTTTTGTTCACTTTTGGGAAAAGGACTGCCTAGGCCTTGGAATTTTGTATTGTCTACAGGAGTTGGATTATGTTGGGGCTGTTTGCTTTCTTATGATCTGCATATACTATCAGTAGAACACCTGAGGAATTCTGTATCAATAAAAACACCCGAGCTCAGACACTCAGGGTTCCACTGTCCAGTAAGGTACTTGTCATGTAGTGGTTCCCTCTGCTGAGGTCTGGCAGGGTATGCACCTATGAGTATGCCTTTGTGTCTTCCTTGTGAGCCTACAGAATAGGAGTACTACTACACCAGTCCCTAAGAGCTATGCAGATATCTCCTGAAGAGGGCAGTTTGGATTCTGAGAGTCTTGTGAGATTACTGCTACATTTGCTTCTATGTCTTCATCAATCAATCCTTCAATCAAAACTCCATTTACCTGTAATTTTAATTTTGGTCTCTGATCATTTACAGTACTTTTCCAAAATACTTTCTGGTGCCTTAAAAATTTCCTGTTCTGTCCACTGAAGTCATTCTGTCCTTGATAGATGAATTATATATTTATATATGTGTGTGTGTGTGTGTGTGTATACACATACATACATACATACATCAGGGTCCAGAGCAATGTGGATATTTCTCTGTCTCTGAGATAATTTCTCTTTATTTTCTCTTATAAGATATTCTAATTTTATCTCAAAAGCTTGTAGTTTCTCAATCCACTTTTCATATCTCTCTCTGTCTAAGTCTGTTTCCCATGTACTGTCATTTCTCTTAGAAAAGCGCAGAAAACCACAACAGTGCTTAAGAATACAATTTGAATAATCAGGATAATGTTGGGAAAGTTTGTTTTTAGTTATATTTAAATTGTTTTTATGCACTGTTGGGTGAGGGGCTGCCTAGGTCTTGACATAGTTGTGTTGTTTGCAGGTGTTGGATTTATGTGGGGGTTGTTTAATTGTTTATGATCTACACATGGTATCAGAAGAACACCTAAGGAGTTCTGAATCAATTAAACACCTGAGCTGAGATGTTTGGGGTTCCACTATGGAGTCTGGCACTGGCCAGGATGGTGGCTCCCTCTGCTAAGGTCTGGCAGGGTTTGTATGACTCCCTGTCTCTCTTGGTGAGCTCACACAGTACCAACATGGGGTATTGACATTATACCAGCTCATCCAACATGGAGACAAGGAAGGAAAGAAAGAAACTCTAGACCTTGCAAAGTATGATAAAGTATGCTCAGAGAAGCTACCAGAGGATAGAGATTAACATATTAATTGATGACTCCTGAAGGAAAAGGAGAGAGAGGAAGGGAAACAAGCCTCTATGAAGAGAAAGTTGTAAAAATTAGGTGAGGAGGAGGCCTCAAAAGTGAGAGTCACAGAATAGAGGCCTTTAGAGAAACACATTTTTATGGTGAAAACAGAGAGTTCAGCTAGGAGCAGTGAAAAAGCAAGATTCTAACTACTTTTCCTAATCATGGAGCCTATGCTCCTTCTTGCCACTGGTGGTAACATAGTGTTTTACAAACTGAGTTTTCTGATATCTTTTGTGTGTGTGTGAAGCTCAAGATCTTGTGTTTAAGGTCTAGAAAGAAAGTTGCATGTTTCTACATAGTGGTAGCAGAGAGAAATGCCAAACTGCCAAGACTTTGCCAGATATTTTTCCCACTGATCCAGGATCTCCTGCTGCTGTAGAAGCTGCAGATTGGAGCCAAAAAGCTGCTTAGTTAAACTGACCAGGTTTTTTTTTTTTTTTTGTTTGTTTGTTTGTTTTTGTTTTTGGTTTTTTGTTTTTGTTTTTTTTTTTTGTTTTGTTTTGTTTTTGCAAACCTGACTAAGAGAAAGACAAGCAGCTGAGGCTTGACTCTGTAAGAGGCCAAGAAAGGCCATTAGTGAAGGTGCAGCCAAAGTTGCAGTTGAAGGCCCAGATTGAAGGTGTCATGTAAAGAAGTTGAGGTTTAGTACCATGAAGATAGCCCAGGAGAGGTTGTTGGTGAGGTGCAGCCCCGTTGCAGCAGAAACCCCCATATTCTGAAGATGCCAATACCATGGGATGACCACCAAGAACAGCAGCAGCAGTGGAGTAGAGCTAGGTGGAGCCTGGAAGATAAACTATGTGTGCTGCAGAGGTCAGAGCCGGAGAAGTAATCCAAGCCCTTTGGAGGAGCTCAGAAGATAGTGATTTCCAGATAATTGGACATTGATGATGTTTTTCTGCTGTCCAAGGACATGATGAAAGCTTGATAGATGGCTGGTTTCATTTGGTCCTGTGCATTAGCAACCCTCATGATTGTTCCTCTTGTAAATAGTTTTGCTGGTGTAGTGTTAAATTGTGTTGTAGAGATAAAAAGTAAGTTTTTGTTTGGCGTATACAGAAAAGGAGAAATGCTGGAGAAGTTTATTTTTAGTTATGTTTATAATGGTTTTATGCACTGTTGGGTGAGGAGCTAGCCTAGGTCTTGGCATTCTGTATTGTTTGCAGGTGTTGGATTTATGTGGGGGTTGCTTAATTACTTATGATCTGCACATGGTATCAGTAGAGCACCTAAAGGGTTCTGAATCAATTAAACACCTGAGCTGAGATGATTGGGGTTCCACTATGGAGTTTGGCACTGGCCAGGATGGTGGTTCCCTCTGCTGAGGTCTGGCAGGGTTTGTAGTTATGAAATATGCCTCTTTGTCATCCGTGCTGAGCCACCACAACAACGTACTACTACAGGATGATAATGACCATAATCTGCATTGTGCAAGTCTCAGTCAGAGTATCTATCTTTCCATGCTCTGCTTTTATTCCTAGGATGTCTAATGCAACACTATACGAGGGCCAAGTGCCCTGTGCTATATAGTATTTTCCATTTATTCATCTCAGAAAATATTTTCTTTTTCAAACTTAGTTCTCTCCTTCCTTTGGGGATTTATCTTTACTATTTTTAATCTGTATCTGTGTACCTTTCCTTTATCTCTTTACCTTCTCTCTTTTTCAGAAAGTCTATATCTGTGATTTCTTCCTTACAACTTTTTTTTTTTTATTAATCTGTATCTGATACACTTTTCCTCTATCTAGGAGGCTTTACTTTTGTTATTATTTTATTTCTCTATTTAAACTTAGTATTCTTTTTCCCTTTGTCTTTCACACTGCTCAGTTATCTCCTGAGGTGAGGAGAATTAGTATAAACTCTTTTCATTTCAAACTTAATATGCTTTCTTTCTCTAACAACTTTAATACTTTTTAAAATTACCTATTACCTTGAATGTGCTTTACCTGCCCTGTGTCTTCTTTCTTCTTTATAGGATCTGTGCTCATCTCATGTGATGCAGGATCTCTGCCTTGGCTGCAGCCAACCAGTGCGTGTCCTTTGTGTTTTTGTAGGATACCTTGCCTGGGCTCTTGTGTCTGTTGTAAATTCTGCACCACATGTGTTCTTGCCCCATGTTGGGCACCAATTGTAGCTGTTTATTAAATCCAGTATTGTATTAATAAAGACACATGAGACATTTTTGAAGGTGCAAGCCTGACAGACATCAGCAGAGAGTACAACACACCATCTTCCAGTCCCTCTGATTCTTCTTGGTTCTGACCATTTTTTCTTATCCTAAAAGACCCCTCCTTGCTCTCTCCTAGGAGTTTATATGCATGATCAAAAAGATACAATGGTTTTACTCCTCCCAAACCTTTAGCCTTCTGGGGCATGTCCACATTTATAGTGGGGGGACCACAAAGCAAAAGGGGCCAGGCCACACCAGTCAAGATACATCCACTTTATAGTGGGGTAACTGCAGAGCAATAGTGGAGGTCAGGTCAGGCCTTTTGCTGCCTCCAGTCTGGTGGAATACCCAAGTAAACACTTTATCAGAAACTCTGCTTACATTGAGCTAAGAGAGAGAAACTTTTATCTACATTAGAAAGCAGGCCTTTTCAGCCTGCTTTCAGAAATCACTTTCTGCAGGGCTTCAGGTAACCAGTACAATGATTAACTTTAGTGAATATAATATCTGGACATACATTATGCCAAAGTTTAAATCTAACAAATGTTGATTTAAAACTACATTGTGCCTAGAGGTCACAAAAACTTAAGACAGGTAAACTAAACATGTCCTTTAGAACAGCAAATGTTGGGCCAGTCTCCTCCCTTTTGCCCAATAAGGGCCAGGTGTACACCATGTACCTCCTCAAGTGCTTACAGCCCCTGCAACAGAATTGTCGAACAGTCCGAGAGGCTCCACCCTTGCCTGTGTCTGAGCCTGTCCACAGTGCCAACCTGGTGACCTTATATAGGTAAGGAGGATACTGATCCAGAGCCTGGAATCAACTTGGCATGGCCCACACTCTGTGGTCCTCACCATTTCTATAGCAGTAAAGACCACCCTATAGAACCACCACATCCAGCTGGAGGATGCTACAAAAATAGTGACAGGTGTGTCATGACCAGGTCCTTTGGCCCCCTAATAAGACTGACACGTGCTCTATAATTATGGTTGTCCTATTTATCTTTTTTTGTCTCCACATGTGAAAGGCCCCAAAACTCCATAAGCCAGGACCTTGGGTATAAAAACTAAAAGAAGACTTTAAGCCAGTAGCTCATAGCCAATCTATCCACCTTCCAGATAGATCTTTACAAAATATATCCAGAAACTACTGGGAGATGGTTGCTGCTCTTGGGGAGGAGCATGCCCCTGGGGTTGCAGGTCCACTAGTAAAGAGAAGAGGATTTGATCTATCAGTACTATGCCTGCCCAGCTGGTGGCTCCAGAGCTGGCAGAAACCAGCCAAATAGCTTTATGCTCAGTGTGGTTATAAAAATGAGTCCTTCTGGGGACACACTGATATCCTTCATAGTCCTGAAACTGTTTACATTGGAGGAGACCCCACTCCTTTGCATCCTTGTGCACGTTACACCACAGGTGTTCACCTCTAATGGAAATTAGGAAAGGATCCATCTATATCTAGATTCTGGGCTTCCCCGTGGGATGTGGGTAGTCCCCATTCTCATTCTCCTTTTGATGAGGGTAACCATCATGGGCTCCACTGCAGTGGAAACTTTAGCCACGGCCATGGGGGATAACCTTAAGAAGCTCAGTACCCACGTAGACATAGACCTGGTCCATCTGGAAAACTCTGCTTACCGTCTGGAAGCATAGTTAGATTCCTTTGCCGACGTTGTTCTTCAGAATTGAAGAGGATTGGATATCCTCTTTATGAGACAAAGAGGTCTCTGTTTGTCACTAGGAGAAACTTATTATTTCTATGCTAATTAGTCAGGGATAGTTAGAGAAAGTTTAGCCATGGTCAAAAATAACCTTTAAGAAAGAGAAAGGAGACATCAAGAATCTGACAAATGGTACCAATCTTTGCTCTTCTGGTACCTCTAGTTAACTATTTATGGCTATGAGTGGGCCATTAGTCCTCTTGCTCCTAGCTTTCACTATAGGACCTAGGACTTGCTCAACTTTCTACTTAGTTATGTAAAACAGAGAATAAATTCTGTTAAACTACTAGTGCTAAGGAGACACTATAACCCTCTGCAACCTTGTCTGCTCCCAGATGAGACCATGATTTGATTCATGCTATAGAGCCAGTGGGGAATGTTAGAGAGCCTCAAATCTTAGTTAGCACATCGCAACTGATGCTATGATGGAAGTTCAGACCTTGAAATCCAGTACTTATGGAGCAGTACCTGCCAAATCTAAAGCAAATATCTAATCTACCAAAGACCATAGTTTTGGGAAAGTTCTTAAATGTATTATTCTTACTTTTAGGCTTCTGTAGTTCCACTCTGGCTAACTGTTCTGAGTTGTGTCATCCCAGGCTGAGGTTTCTGTGCTTAAAACTTACCCTGAGAAAGGCTTAGGACTACACCTAGGTCCCCAATGTAGAATGTAGTCACTGGCCAGCTAATAAAGACTTTCTATTGGCTTGAACCCATGTCCATGTAGCCTTCTCTGGTGGATAATTCACAACATTAATACGTTTGGCCATATTTTGGATATTAAAATACAGTATCTACTGATAAGCTACCTTATAGTATATGGGAGAGTTGGAAAATTAAGGATTAGTGTAACAACAAAACATTGTTGAATAGAAAATGTTAGCTTTTCTCTTTAACTGTCACACGTATGAAATCTTCTAATTCTCACTCTCTATGATGGGTGCCATTATACCACTTTTTCCAAGAGGAAACTGAGTTCCACATCAGTGAAGAAGCTTTCTCAACACCATGTACTTAAGAATTGTTAGGATTGGGATTTAACTCTAGAGCTCATTCACTCACTCATCACACTCAATAGAATTTATTCAAGTCTATGGCCATCTATATAACATATAACCACAGGTGATCCCGTAAAACAGACCATTGTTCCAGGTATGCCCTGGGCACAATGGCTGAAGTGCCAAATGCTTGACTCAATCAGCTGTTCCAGGCATTCTCACACTTGGGTCATATTAGACAATGTGGTCATTTTCTGATTGACATGTGTCTAAGCTAGGATAAACCAGGTGGTGAGTGACAATGGACAGGATGGGAAAATCACCAAAAAATTGTATTCACCAAACATTTCTCGGCTGAAGGAAGAAGGGTAAGAGAATGGCCAGAGAATTTACAAGGCAGGCCAGAAAGTAACATCAGCATGCTTCAATCAGCCCCAGATGGGCAAGACTAGATGGAGGGGTGACCTTGGAGGGACTGAAGTATGAGGGATTTGGGGAGCTGTTCCAGGCGTGTGTGAGTCTCACGGATGAGCTGCCCATTGGTGGCACTGCCAACCACAGCTATGCTAATTTTTATTGTAATCCCCTTAATGTGTTTTAATGTGAATATAAGCACAGCCTGTCTATAAAAATATACATGGCCCAGTTTTGAAATTTGTCAACAGCAACAGAAAAGTTCAGATGAAAATATCCATGTGCCTATTTGAAGAGAAAATTAAAGATGTTCAATACCGCCCGTGGCGGTTCTGAAAGCAGGAGGACAAATAAGGATTTAGTTTTTCTCACTCGAATACTTTCCTAATTTGATGAATAAGCTGAACAAGCTGAAATGACAGCATTCAGAGGCTCTTGGAGAAGAGCTCTAGCACCAACTTGTTTTTTTCTTCCTGGCAGTTTTGTGTCTGTGCACTTGGGCAGATGTACACTTCTGACGACAGTCAAGGCCTCCGATACAGTGGCCTTGGGTCCGGCGACGCCATAGTTGTGAAGCGAGGAATTATGCAGACCAGGAGCCCTAGGACATTTTAGAAAGGAAGATAATTCTCAGCCTATGGGGGATTTAATCTATTTAGGAAGGAATAAGAATAGAAGTGCCCTGAGCTTAAAAATATCACAAATGGAAAGGGAGCCTAGACTCGAGGAGGCAGAGGATTGACCTAAACTAATTGGACTCCACCTTCCCTCTGGTTTCCGACAGATTTGTTGTTTGTTGTTGTTTTTGACTTAAAATCATTGACAAAAGAAAAACTCTCCAACGACATTCTTTATTTGTCACATGTGACTCACATCAAGTAGCACTTTTCCGTGCCTTGGACTCCTAGGTGTATTGGTGAGCATCCAGGACAGAATGGCGACTTACACAAAGTTAAACTGTCAAAAATATTTTAATAGTGATAGCCAGTTGTAATAACTGCATACAGGCTGGATGTTTATGTTATTGTTTTAGATTATAATGCTACAAAATGACCTCTTACCAAGAAAGTTTTCTGCAGGTCTGATCTGATGAGTGCACGTTTTGGAAATTGAACAGGCACAAATCTCATCTTAGCAGTAGAAAAGGAAAGTTATCAATAACCAAGATTGTTAATGATAAAATTTCAGTTGTTTTTCAGGGAAGAAGGAAGACAAAGATAACCGAAGGAAGCTGGGTACAGAACTAACGTGGAACACAGGGATGTTCTGAGAAGAGAGAACTGAGAGTTCTCATTGTTGTTTATTTTTGATACAAGGTTACCTAGTAGCCCAGGTTGACCAGGGATAGACGAAGTAGCCCAGGCTGGCTCCTTGGCTTCAGACTATTGGCAATCCTCATGCCTCAGTCTCCTGAATACTGAAGAGTATAGATGTGAGCCATCACACCTGGCCAGAACATCAAAAGTTGAAACAAAATGATTTTATTAGAGAGTCTAGTGAACACTGAATAATCCCTGTTCAACTTCCCAGGTCCCAATCCAGAAGCCCAGATACATCAGAGACACTGGCATACTAGTAACTTCTATCACTTGAGTACTTAATTTGTAGCAAGACTGAAGGTTTATATTTTAGCAAATTTCCCCACTAAAACTTGGGAACAAATGATATTATTAATAAAAACTTACCACAGGGGAATTAAGCTACTTGCCTAGGGTTGCAAAGCTCACGTATGCTAGATCAGGTCTCAAAGCAGATGTGTGTTCCTTCAAGGTGCACATTTATAGGCCTTATAATGCTCCACTTCTCAAAATGTTTTAACTGGTGGAATCAAAACATGAAAACTATTACAAACCCTTACAAAAAGAAACAAACTAAAGTGGAAATACTGAAGGTCAGTGGTGTTTATTGATACGTCACAAAATTGATCAGAGGTTTAAAAAAGAATGAGCAAGGAAAAAGACATATCTGATTACAACAAAACAACAAAAATTTCAGGAACCATTTCACTGTTTTCAGGGAGAAAAGAAAAAGGGTAACTTGGCATGTTTTGACAAATTTTAATTTACCAAGGGCCACTGGAAGAAATGATAAACCATTTGAATCTGAAAACTTTAGTGCCTTTTAGAAAAAGTGAAATATCAAAGTCTCAGATTTCAGACGAACCAGCTACTAACTGGTAGATGACCCAATCCTTGAATCATCTTTAAAATGTAATATTCTTGGTAAGTATGAGACCTGATTATCACAGACTTGGGCCCATCAGGCTTAGATCTGGGAAACCCTACGAATAATGTGGTCAATAGATTCTATCTTACACAACCGTGTGAGCTGATTGTTGTTGTTTTGATCTTAGCCTGAACCACAGTCTGTGTACTCCTGGGCAGGCAATGGAACCTTTTTGGGTAAGGGTAAGCGGAAGGAAGTAAGGTCACTAGGAAAGTTGCCTTGAAAGGGATATTGGTCCAGGCCACTTCTCCTCCCTGTTGGCTTTCACATCTCCTCTGCCACATTTTTCTACCAAGTTCACTGTGATGACACAGCCCCAAACACCAAGGCAACCAAACCCTGAACTGAAACTGTGAGTGAAAACCTCCTTCTAAGCTGACTGTCTCCGACATTTTGTCATGGTGCTGCAGGCTGACCGAGGGTGTTAACATAGCTGGCAATTGTAAACTCAGAGGGTGGCAGTCATGAGGGCAAACTGAAGGTGGAGCAATGAAGAGCAGTGGCAGAAGGAATCCACATGAGCCTGGCCACCCACAAGGGTAACGGAACCTGTGTATCTCTAGACTTGTTGAATCTAATTACCAACTCCAGAGACTGCCATCTGTAGCTATGAAATGAACAAACGGTTGGTCCAGAGCTCCGGGAATTTTAATTGTAAAAACATCAGCGAGAACTGAGGAGCTTCAGCCCTGCTTACTGCCCACATCTGGCAAAAGAGCCAGCAAATTGGCAAGAGTGTCACCTGCAGCAAGGCCAGCGGTTCAGCTCCAGTGTTCAGACCTGGTGGCCCTTTGTGGTCTCACAACCTTCTTCCTGGTAGGCTCTATCTCAGGCTGGATGGGTTTGAGGAATGGAGGAAATATTGTATAGCACAAACCACCAGGGTTCATTTGCCACCTAGTGATCCACCTGCCATCACCCTTGGCCTCCTACAGCATCTCACTTCTATTAGCATTTTTCCTAAAGCTCAATTCAGCGTTTCCATTTGCACTGTATAATTAGTATAACTCCTATTCTTCCCCAGCGATTGCCAACCAAAACATTCAGAATGTGATGCACAGGTATTGTTTGTCTCAGAGTCTTCTTTGCAGCTTGGTTCATCTGAAAGTGACTCTCAGCAGTCATTACTGTTAACTCTTGGGGAAGAAGGAGCATAGTGAATTTGTTCAGTTTCAGGAACTTCCTGAAGCTATTTTGAGGTTATTTGCTTTCTGTCTTAATGAGTTTCCTTGCAGGATGGAATGTTTCAATCTCAGGGACAACTGCTGCATAACAGGGGTACAGCTTAAACAGTGCCTACAGGTAGCCAGTGAATTTTTATTTTGGACCTCTGCCTGAGTATAGAACATTTAAGCAAGTCTTATTGTAACTCCAATCTGAGACAGAATGGTCACAGTATTTCATACCATAAAACTGCTGCAATAATTTCTTCTTGTTCTTTCCACTTCCTTTCAAACCATCTTTGTAATACAGCCTCTTTAGTCGAGCTGCAATTTCTTTTATCTTCATCTTTTATTCCTACAAAAATTAGACTCCTAATCCAAGCTCTGATTAGTAAACTTGTCATGTTGTCCACAGCACGACTTAGACATTCCTCCCAACCCTACAATTGAACTGACTTATTTGCCAACTTGGACTTCTTATCTGATATCTCTTAGGTGTTTGGATCTTACCAAGGGTAACTTGGCAGAATGTTATTGGCTCATGTCTGTATCAGTTGCTATTAATCTTGTCTTCTCTTTGACTTCACAGAACTATTGGCTTCCATCACAGAACTATTGGCTTCCATCACAGAATTATTGTTGGGCATATGCCCTCGTCCTTTTGAAGTGTAGCTTCTTAAGGATGCTCTTCATAATCTCCCCACTTTCAGAAGCCCCCTCTTTCTTCTCTTCCTTTTTATTCCATCCTCTGGTCCTACAAATGGAGATGCAGTCAAGATCTCCCAGCTTTTGCCTTTATTTATTTTCTTTCTTTAGGTCCCCCTCCCATAGTCACACTCCACTCCTTTATCTTTATTTTATAATTCCTCCCTTGATGCTCCTGATTACAGATGAGAGATGAGACTCACCAGGCCCCTGGCAGAAGCCAGAGGAGCATAGGTCAGATAAGGTTCTCTGGGACTCCCACGGCCCGGCCTGCTCTTCCAGATGTTCTGATTGCATCCTGTCCTCCCAGCTTCTGCCTGCCTTGTGCCTCCAGGACACACTTGGCATGCCTGCCTCCTCCGCCTCTGAACCTCTGGGCTTCCTGCAGGAGTTATTGCAGTAGACTCTGCAACCCCTCAGTGTCATCTCTCAGACATGAAAAACATCTTGCCTCTCTCTGAGTTCACAAATGGAAAAAGCAATTAGATTATGCAGACATTGTGCATGCATGTTTCTCAAAAGCCCCTGCTCGCAAAGACAAGGGAATTGAGACATTGGAGGACCAAGAAATTGTAAATGTTAGTGTGTAGCTCTCAGGTTCTGGGCTCAGATGTGGTCCAATTCCTCTCTGTACCATGGGCTCAAGTTTATCCTCAGTTCAAAACACTGACTTCTAAACGTAATCACTTATTACTACTAAGATAGGTTAAGCAGCTTTGGTAAAATCATTGTGTTTTTAAAAGGAAAAAGTCAAAGTGTAAAAGACTTGAAATTTTGAAGTTTTATACATTTTCTTATCTGAAATTTTTGTTCTGAGGGGAACTGAAAGTTTAGTTTTATAATCCTCGTGCAGGTGTGTTGCATAAAAGGTGATCTGTTTGTTTTGCTCATTTGAAATAGGATCTTGCTGTGTAACCCAGGCTGACTTCAAAATTTGCAATTTCCCTACCTCAGCCTCCATAGTACTGGGATTGCCAGCACATCTGACTCCGTTTCATTTTTACTTAATAAAACTACATCTCTACCATCAATGCAAATGTAGTTTCAGACATTATAAACTAATTAGAATTGTAAAATAACCATTTGTTAACATCTCTCTAAATAGCTTTCTTTTTTTAAAAGCTGATTTTAAATTCTGGTGAAAACAGGAACATAGAGCTTCTCAAAAACATGAAGCTTCATAAATATCCCTGTTGGTTTAGGAGCAAAGACATTAATTCCTGGATGACTCTACTCTGTCTGTACCATTTAGGCTGTGTATACTCACAGCCAAATCAACAGCCTGAAGAGCTAAAAGCTGAGTTGAACTAAAAATAAACGCCATGGTCCTCCCAAACAACCAAATGGCTTAAATTCTATTTACTCAAGCTATTTCTGAATGTTATGATTCATAATATATCAAAATACATGGAAATAACTTTCCTGTAATGATATATTTATTTTAAGTATTTTACAAAGTCATTTATAAAGCAGGAGTTTTTTGTGAACTCTACTTCATACAAACAAAATCAGTAAAAGCCCTGGCATCCCTAATACCAGCTCAGGGCAGTGTTCAAATGCAGGAGACCTTGAAAGCTGTGATTGGAATATGACAGAGAACAATAGAGAAACTATGTATAAAAAGAAATTTTAATATTTGACTTCACCTTCTCACAATATCTTAAATTGTATCTCCAGATATATTTAAAATACCAGCACAACCATGCTATGGCACATCTGTAGCACTTACTGAGTTTATATTATCCATGAGTGTTCTTTTGGGTTCAATAAGCGACTCATTTCTCAACTTTCAAAGGGAATGGTCTTCTTTTCGAGAAAGTTCTATATAGTAATAGAGTGACAATTTTAGAAGTTAGAAGTCTCATTTCGGGACACAGGCTCTGATTAATGAATTCAGAGAATGGCTTCACAGGAATGAGTCAGTCCTATGCAACTGTAAATGGATTCATGATGAAAAAGCTGTTCTTTAAACTGTTTTCTTTATCCAGTGTGTGTCCCATAAGAATGGGATCCTCAGGTTCACTTTCTTCATGTAGATTGTTTCTGCGATGTCTGTTTCCTTTGTGTGTACGGGATTCTTTATAATCCTTTAGTATGTAAAATATTCTCCCTGGAGTCTCCTCACAAAACTTCACACCTTCTAGTGTGAAGCTGTATTTGCTGTAGGATTCATCCAGTTATGTTGTAATTCACAAAAGCCCACTGAGAAATGCATCACGTGTTTAACAGCATTTAGAAGAACACAGCCCTGAGCTATGAGGAGGAAGTGACCACAAGAGGGCGCTCTGAAGGAAGAGGACAGACTGAATGGAGATTCTTGCCTCTTGGCATATGTTTTACAGAAGCAAGCCAGACATTTCCGCAAGGCAGCTCTCTTTAATTTCAAAGCCAGCCTTGTGTTAATCAGCGAAGTTGGTTTGTCTCTGTTTCTGTCTGCTATGTCTACAAAAAGTGGCAAGAAAGCGCAGTAGTTTGTCCTGTTTTTTCCTTGTTTGTAGGTGAGATGGATGACTTTGGATGACAGAAACCTAGAAAGTATTCCACCATACAGTGTTTGTTGATTTTTGTCCTTTTTCAAGGTAATAGAAGGCTAAGTTCCTCTTTTCTTTTGCATCTGAAATGTTATTTATTGTCTGAAAAGTGAATACATTAATAATTTTGTTCACTAATTCTACCACTGCCTATTAACTAATATGATGGAAAGGTTCGCCACCCGTTAGAGTCTGATGCTGAACTTTCTGATATTTGCAATTAAGGGAGTCAGTAACTGAATACATGAAAGTGACTTTTCTGGCTTTAAGAGCAATATTACACAAGTACTTTCTACTCTGTGTGGTGATGTGGGTTTTAACGCCGTAATGATGTGAGGGGGAGTAAAGCTTCACTTCCTTCTCATGCCACGCGCTCACTCTAGCTAGCTTCTGAAAAGTGAAGATTGCTTGTAGGTCTCCTGCGCCAGAAATGTTCAGAGTACTAACTTAACGGTCTGTCGAAGCTGTAAATCATCACGGTCTCTCCGGTCACAGGAGTCCTCAGAGACAACGAGAAACGCAGACTTGGAGAAGTACATTCAGTCTCTCTTGTCCACCTCGCTAAGTGACCTTGCGGCTCAGGCTTTGTGAGCTAGGTCAAACGACCTTTCTTCCTGGAAGAATTCCCTAATTCTTAATGCATGGACCCTGGGCACATCTCTATTACAAAATTAAAAAAAAAAAAAAGCAAAGCATGTCTTCATCTAAGTAAGAAAAGCTAGATTATGACCGTGGAAAAGCTAAAAAAAAATTAGCAGAAAAAAGAAATTTAAAGTAAAAGAGATAAAGGCAGAGCTATTACCCTAGGGTTTTATTCAAGGAATCGACACAGGATCTAATTTTAAAAGAACATAATAAGATTAAAAAAATCTCTTTCTTAAAACAGTTTGTGTCAGAGAACAAAAAAAATATTAATTTCTAAAATTTCTGATTAAAAAATACAAGGCAGAAATAGAAAGTAAGGTAAAATTTCAATACTATGTTGCAAAAATTGACTTATAAAAATGTACTTTCTCCTCTGAAGCATCTGCTTCATTTGTTTACAGATCTCTTTGCCTCTAAGCCATCTCTCCAGCACCAGCCTTTGTGTATTTGTACATTGGTCCCCTCCCCCTAGATTCTACTGCTACCCCATGATGGAGACTAGGATGATTTTATCTAACAGTCATGTTTGAAAGTTTAATGTTTCATCTCAGGGGAAAATATAAAAGCTAGAGAATATATAACCTTTGTTTCCAAATGTTTTACAGAAATATTATATAGAAACACAACTGATTTTTCCACGTGTGTTATTTCAAGTTGGTTCAAGTGACAGCCAGGAAAAACACTGGAAATAACTCACTTGTGTGTGTGTGATTGTTCTCTTTCCTTACTGGCCATTCTACCTTAAGGTCTGTTGTGCTGATATTTGGTTTTATTATTTTTCTCTGCTTTTTGTAGTGTTTGTAATATTTCTCATTTCCTTTTTATATAATATTTGAGTTTTGTTTACTTTCTTTTAAGGAATAAAGTTCGCTTAGTGGTTTGAGGTCATTTTAATTGATTGATTGATTGATTGATTGAAATAGGTCTTACACTGTACCCTAAACTGACCTCAAAGTTATAGAAATCATCCTGCCTCAGTCTCTCAAATTATCTCTACACTTGGCTCTTCATCTTTTTTGAGGCATTTACCCTGTAAATTCCTCTCAATGCTGCCTTTGCTTTATTTCAGAAGCTCTAGTGAACATTTCTATGCACTATCCCGATTGCCTGCCAATTACACATTTGGTTGGGAGCGCTTGGGTAATTTCACCATTTAAAAACATCCCCTAGTCCAGACCTCACTCCCTAAAGCTGTTTCTTCTCTTTCTTAGTATCAGTTGCAGCAAGAGACAGAGAACTGTTGACCCTGGCATCTAATCTCACTGGTCTTATACAGTATATGCTTATTCACTTAGAAAAATTAGAAATTTGTGTCCTAAAGCTTTGTTTAAAAACTTACAGTGTCAATCAAAATCAAGCCATGTATACTTACCAAGGCAAGGCACAGAAAGTAAGACAATTGGCTGTGTTCAAAACACACACACACACACACACACACACACACACACACACACACACACATTTCAATGAGGACACAAAGTTGAGAGGAAGATAGTTTGGGAAATGTGAAGGAAAGGAAATGGAGGCAGACATAATCAAAATGCATTGTGTACATCTACAAAGCTTTCTAAGAGTAAATAAAAATGTATTTTAACGTTTAGTTGAGGCTGTAACGACAGCAAATTTAGAATTCATAAAGATGAAATTCCCCTGAAGAAATTTAAATAATTTTGTTGCTCACTGTCATTATGATGGCTACAATACTTACAGTAATTCTATCCTTGCCCAATTTGTTTGACAGAGATGTCTTCATAATATCTTAATTTTGAAATATTTTCTAAGAAGAAACATTTGTTACATTTTCACATGCTTTTATTCTGTATGTGACTAAGAAAACAACTAGTGCAGTAATGTGGAGCGTAATGAATTAGGGGAGAAATTCTTTTAAGAAACATCAGCACATATGGTCCTGTAAAGTAAACAACAGTCAGGGTGGAAGCGATCCTACCGTGAACATAACACACTCTCCTCCGTGCTGTGCAGAGCATCGCTGCTCCATGTTCCATGTAAGACGCAATTATCACAGGAGCTATTCGTATGTAAAAAGAGAATTTATCTAGTGGAACAAATCTATCTAATCATAATCTCTTTAGTATGGTTCCCTAATCTGAATTGTAAGTACTTCTGAATGAGCAATTTCCTGTACCCTAAATGCACAAGGACAGTAGAAGCACTTTCTGGGCAGCTCTTCATTTTGGAAGTCATGAAGACAGATCGTGGAGAAATGTTCACTCCCTGTTTTCTCTGAATGGGAATGATCTGGGCTGCAACATTGATGGATCTTGGGTCAGGCAGTGAAACCTCCCTTCACATCAAGTACTTGTCAACCCAGAGTGTCAAAGTCAGAGCATATTCTTGAGAACCCAAGTCTGTGAAAGCTGTCAGCAGCCAGACACACTTGGCCAAGATGGCTGAGCAAGGGTGGATTCACTTTACTTAGGACAGTTGTCCTCTGGGGAACTGGGACCCGACTTCTCATGGTGCACCTCCACCAGTCTTCAGTGTGAAGTCCCAACAACCTTGATCTGATGGTTTGCTCCGTAATTACACAGGGGAAGATCTCCTAAGAAATTTGGAGCATTAAGTCATTGTGGCAAAGCTAAGGAGAAGAAACAGGTAAGATTCAGAACAGTTACACAAAACACATCTACTGTTGTTCAACTCCAGTTCTCAACACATTGCTAAACAGTACTCAGTGATTTTTCCTGAAATATAAAATGAATACTACATAATACATCACAGAGATGAAATACATTATAGATTAAATCCATCTCAAATAAGTTTTCATTGCAAATTACCAAAGGTTTTCAATTGAGTTATTGATGTGTCTCTCCTTTTTGTGGCTAATGGCCCAATAGATCTTCTAGAGACCTGGGATAGGAGGCATGTGGGAATTTTCTTTTTAGAAGCTTCTCTCTGAGTTTAACGTGCACTACCTTCAATGAGTACACTCTTAGTTTGCCTTTCCTGGGAACACTCAAGTAAATAGCAGCAGCAAGCTTAAGGGGAAATACATTTCAGCTATTTCAGGGAAGATAAATGAAGGTTTCATGACCAAACTAAAACGAATGCTATGTCACATGATAAAAGTGTTCTCATCAATTTAAAGACAATAAAAGTAGTTGATAATTTTGGAAAAATTTTGTCCTAACTCATTGGTTCACACTGGAAGTTTGAAGTATCTCTCCATATATTTTGTTTTAATTTTGAGAGTTTCATATATGAGTACTGTATTTACATTACATATATATATATATATATATATATATATATATATATATATATATTGAACATACCTATGCCTTGAATATACCTATGTCCTAACATCTACGTGCCCCTTCACTATACACCTGAATCCTCTTGGGCTTAAGTATCACAGAGCTGGAGACAATGACATTCATTTCTGTCTTGAGTTTCTCCACAGTACCTGCCATCTATAATAGATGTCACCAACCTTAGATGAATGTACAATGGGATCAAAGTTACTGGTTTAGCCCCAAGCTTTCTGTCCACCAGAAAGGGGCTTATCTTAGTCTGCTTAGCTTCCTTAACACACACACACACACACACACACACATAGAGGAGTTCATTTAGTGTGGCTTGCATGGACATGCATTTAGGGTTGACCACTAGAGACTGGATTATCTATAAGGGGACTTGTCCCAGGAGAAGACTGATTGACTGTAACTCTTCACCTAGAGATAGAGCCTTGTGAAAATTTCTACATCCACATCCACAATGACATATGTGCTGTTGTATTATTTAGGTCTTCAGTGAAAATAGCCATCTTGAAGGAAGAAAGAAGGCAGAGAAGAGAAATAGCTCAGGTTCTCAGGGGCACACACAGGTCACAGGAAAAGTACTTGGCTTCATGAATTTGTACTGTCCCATCAAGACAGAGGAGGAGCAGCCTTCTTCTTAACCTTTAGAAAATAGAGTGCAGAATTTGTTTGATTCCAGGATAAATGAGTCTGGATTTAGAGACTTTATTCTAGAATTCACTTAATATCCATCTTTGCTGCTTTGGTATTAGTCCCTTGGTGAAACTTGAGAATTAAAACAAGTGTGCAATAAAAGTACCACTTTAGCTGCCCTGGCTAGAATCTACCTTTAGCTTCTCTCTGCGTAACTTATTTGTATTGAAGATAAAACTTATCTAGGATTTTGGTTATGGTATCATAGCAGATACTACTTGAATTAAAATCATGGGAAATATTTTACTTGAACATAAAAACAATGAACTGAAAACTCTTAAGCATTTTCTATCATTTAAAAAGAAAGGTTAGCTTTTGTGTCTATTGTATTGTGTCTATTGCATCAACCTGTTATCAATATAGATGACTCTGGATCCCAAATCTGGAAAGGTTATGACCTTCAGGAATGTGGTGAACTAGTGACAAACGTTCCTGTGAACCAGAAGAAGGGAATGAGGCCACAGTTCTCTTTAGCCAAGTCTCCTCTCATTGGGAAGAAACAAAGATCCTAAGACTCTATAGGTTTTGTGGTTGAGAATCTGTTCTAAACAGTTTAAAACTTATATAAAAACAATTTGTGACACAGTTTGGCTCTGCAGCTATGGGTAGTCTGGCACCTGAGACTAACCAGCTCAGCACTGTTCTCCCTGCTCATTCCAGTGAGGTGACTATTTACCTCTATCCAGCTATGCCTTTAAAACAAGCTCTAGAAACCATAATAGGTCAAGAAAATTTCCATTTAATGACTTTAAATCTCATCATAAATACTATAAACTATATTAATATGCTCTAGAAGAATACAGGCATGACAAAAAGAACTCAATGTTTTGTATATATAAAGTTAAAAATAATTCACCTGATTTTGATATGAGGTTTGGCACTGTAATAATTATTTTTGACATATATATCTGCACAATTATTCAAAGTAATGAATCATTTAAACTTGAAGAATGTTTCCTTTTCGTATCATCTATGTAAATTGGATACAGTTTTCTATTAATATCAATTAAAGTGCTTGAAAAAAAAAAATGCTTGTGAAACTAAGAATCTCCTTAGGTAAAGTCTTGCTGCAGAAGGCATGAGAACCCAAATCAGATCCCCACCCTGCACCTAAAAACTGAGTGTAGAGGCATGGGAATCCCTGGAGTTCTGTGCACAGCTATCCCGTTATAATTAGTGAGAGACGCCACCTCAAAAAATAGGTTAGAGAATGATTGAGAAAGACAACCAACAATTGCCTCTGACTTCCATGCAGACATGCATATGCATGTACACACACACACACACACACACACAGAGAGAGAGAGAGAGAGAGAGAGAGAGAGAGAGAGAGAGAGAGGGAGGGAGGGAGAGAAGTGTTTTTGAGAAAGTAAACTAGATTGCATGCTTTTGGCTTGAAGTAAAATTTAAATATATTAAGTATTCTAGAATGTATAGATGTTTTTTGGCAACTAATGTTTTCTCCCCTTGTACTGTTTTTTGGGAAAAATGCAATGATTATTTTTTTATTTTACTTTTCCTTATATGTTTGTATTCATGTCAAGTGCCAGCAGAGGCCTCAAGAGGGCATCAAATCTCTGGAGCTAGAGTTGCAGGTGATTGTGACTGTATGATGTGGATGCTCGGAACTGAGCTCAGGTCCTCTGGAGGAACAGAGTACTCTAAGTGCTGAGCCATCTCTCCAGCCCAGGAGCAGGGGCCACGAATACTTCCACAGTAACTAACCCTTAGCACAAGTTTCCATGAAGTCTCATGTTCAGTCTCTACTTCAATTCAGGTGCAAGGGTGTAGGATTTCTTCACATCAACTTTCTTCCCCAGAAAGTAGCTAAGCTATATGTTGCTGAGCGGAAAGTACAAAATTATGGGAGCCTTGGTAGTGGACGTACCTTGGTTTATTGAAGGAGTGGGGGTCACATTTATAGAGAAGAAAAGGGTCTCTGGCACCCAGAGGCATAGGGTAAGGCTCATTGGTTAGGGTGGCACAAGTACAACAGCCCCATTTGTATGTGTGGGGGGGGGAGAGCTCATAACCTAGACCTAGGTGTTTTCCTGGGAACCAGAGTCAGAGACTTTATATGGCCATATAGGGAGAAAGAAGCCTTCCACTCCCAGAGAGAGAGTTCCAGGGCTCCAAGCATGCTTCAAATCCCTCTTTAGCTCTGGGACAGCCCCACAGAAGCCACAAAGGCTGCTATTTTATTACCTGCTAAACGGTCCTTATTCTCTGACACAACTGTCTGAAGGTAGCAACAAATAGCTACGATCTACAGCCAAACTCTAACCAGTGACCCCTGGAATCTACTCAGTATGAGGTGTTTAATTTAGGGACCTTTATGGATGATGTGTCACAGAGAAAAGATTTTTTGTTGTTGTTGTGTTTTTTGTTATTGCTGTTGTTTTGTTTTGTTTTTTGAGACAAGGTTTCTCTGTTGTGACTCTGGCTGTCCTGGAACTCACTCTGTAGACCAGGCTGGCCTGGAACTCACAGAGATCCCCCTGCCTCTGCTTTCCAAGTGCTAGTATTGAAGGTATGTACCACCTCTGCCCCACTAAAGATGGGTATTTTTTTTTTAAGTGGAAAATTCTCTTTGCCTGTATTTTCTCCTTTTCACCCAATTTGTAAGGAATGAGATGTGACAAGGAAGGGACTGGGAGTGGATAAGGAATAATTCTCAGGTGTCCAGGCCTGGAAATGTGGGAAGAATGTTGACAGTCACTTTAGAGGGACATTCTCCTTGTTCTCTCAGTCTTAAGCCCACCTAGACGGCTATATCGTTGGTGGGCAGGGTTAGGAGTTAAAGATGTCTCAAAATATTATTAAGTATCTTCAAAAGGATATGCTTACTCAGTTTGGGTAAAGAATGGTCAAGCATAAGCTAAATGTTTCACACAAGGTCAGACTTTGTTGTTTAAATGCCAATGGTACTTAACTTTGATACTTGCACAGGGAAGGCCCAGCTCAAAGTAAAACCTTACAGGTGTTCTTGACTTAGTATGTGACATCAACAGCATAAAGCTTTGGGGGGTCACGCCTGCATTTTGTTATAATTAAGGAAAATAATGGGGAAAACTATGAGTAACCAATGCTCTGGTCCACGAGAGTGGCCACTGCTGTGGTTGATCTTTGGCTGTCCAGGTTCTGACTTCATCGACACATTTCAAGAATGGGTGTTTAAATGAAGGGTGGAATTGTAGATAATTCGTTCCATGCTGTGAGGTTAACCACAAGCCTCTTCAAAATCACAAACTTATTACTCCTGCAGCTGTGTTGGAGCTGAAGACAGAGCCCACGTTTGTGAACACTCTGTAGATTTTTTTTTTTTCTGACTTGATTTCATTGTAAGAAATGGCCTAGTTACATGGCCAGATTTTTGTTTTTTTAAATGTAAGTAGAAGATGATTTCTTCCTGCCTTTCGGAGGACATATCATTTTATTGGTGTTCCAGAAATAAAATTGAGTTAATTCCCTAACGGTGAAGGCTGAACATGTAAACCTCCCGTTTCCTTGTTTTCAGTGGAAGTGAAACCCACATTCCTGCATTATCTGCAGTGGATGGAATGCTCTGGTTCCCCTTAGTTCAGCAAATGTGGAGTCATGGTCACGCTAGTGAAGTGGGCAGATGGGTTTGAAATCTTAAACGTTCCTTTGCTCTCTGCTGTTTTCAGCAAGACATGCACTTTGCTCTTTAAAGTTGGGAGGCATTAATGGAGGTGTGGTTAGCAGCTGTCATTTCTAGTGGAGGTGGGAGAGGGGGGCTGGGAAAGGAACGTGTTAGAAGGAGTCAGGAAACAGAAGAATCCTTCTGTCTTTCAGGTATCAACAAGTTTCTAGAGGGAATGGGATGGGCTCCAGTATGGTAAGGAAGGCTGTGCAGAGACAGGAGAACCACTATTGATTTCACTAGACATTCCACAGGGTTGGAGAGGAAAGGTAGGATCCAGAAGCAAGATGAAGAGTGATCTGGATGGATATGCCACTGACTCCTCTCTGTAACTCTCGGGCATCTCCCAAGGCCTGCTGCTTCAAGCCGTTGGCAATCTCAGCTCAGTGCATGTGGCTTTGTGCACAGGGAGGTACACAAGGGAGGCTCTGTATCTATGTTCTAGTCTTGAAGGCTGTGTGGTGAAGAGGAAGGGAGACTAATGTCAGGTTCAAGCACTTTGACCCCATGCGGAGGGCAGAGTGCTGTACCACAGGCTGCTGCAGATGGGCGACAAAGGACATCCTGAGGATGCTACGTCTTAATCAGATGCAAACCTGAGGATTTGGAACCAGTTTCTGAATGAGGTTCAAATATCACCGTCTATATTAGTGTGTGTGCACAAACCATTGGGCATAGTTATGTGTATTTTCCAAGTTTCTTTTTCATATCTAAATTTGCGGTCTGAGTTCGTAGTACGGCAGTTGAACAACTATAACGTTAGGAGAATTAATCCAAGCAAGACATTAATGCACCAGATCTCCTATGTTATGGAGGTGTGGCAAAATGAGAAGAGACTGGTAAAGTGGCCATGGGAGGCTGGCTACAGAATCAAGTGTTCACTTCAGAGAAAGGATCTCTTCTGTGAACCATCAACATGTGTAACAAGTCATAGAACATAGATAGAATGCAAATTTGTAAAGTAATTCAAAGCAAGAAAATGCTTAATTACTACATGATTTCATTATGTTCTACTGAACATTCTTATTTGTGTCCATCAGTTGATGCTCTTAAAGGATCTGTTGCATTTGCCTATGATTCCATTTCATTCGTATATTTGTGAGACTACATTTAAACTGGTGTTGACTTCTTCTCCCGAATCATAATCCATCTCTCCAAATCTTTCTCTCTTGAATGACTTTTCCATGACTTTCCTCCTGTTAAATGTTTTCCACATATTTATTTATTTAGCTATTTGTTGATATGTGTATGTGCGCATGTCTGTGTAGAGATGTGCAAATGTGAAGGCCAGGAAACACCTTACAGGGGTGGACCTCTCCTCCCACCGTGTAGGTCTGAGGGGTTGCACTCATGCTTTTACCCACTTGGCATTCACTCTGGTCTCTTGTCCCGAGCTGAGCAAACGTTTGGTATTTCTTAACATGTTTTCTGCTCCGGAGACAAACAAGAAAAGTAGTAGAGAAGTAGTTTGAAAATCTCCCCCATTTTGCCTTGGGTCTCATCGCCTGTGACCACACCCTGTCTGTGACGTTCATGTCCAAAGCAACAGCTAGATTTTAGCGATGGAATCCTTCTCCCCATCCCAGCAATTTCCGCTTCATTATTCTCTCCACCTTTAATAACTTGGTTTACGTTTATAAAAACTATAATGTATTCCATTAGATTTAAAACAGAACAGAACCAGAATTGTCTATCTTCCCGTCTCTGGCTATCTTCATCTTTACTGCTCCTGCTTACAGTAGAGTGAACACCAGAGAGTCCGAATTCCAGCTGTTACTCTTCCTCCTCTGTGAACCCTCCTCAGTTTCTCGGCTCGCTCACCACCTCCGTAGAAGCATCTCACTTGTTGGATTGACTGACTTCATTCAGTGAGTTCACACTAAACTCAACATCATGGCCCAGTCTGTGCACCCTGATGTGTCTGCAGCACAAGGCACAGCCACCTCTTCCTTCTGACTAGGCTACTTTCACCTGTACTCTGCTCTCCCTTCTTCATGATCATGTCTTTTCCATCATTTTTCAGAATATATATATATATTATAATATATATTCATATATAACATACATATTTATGTAAATAAATATATATTTATAAATATTATGATGCACAAAACATATAAAATGGTATATTCACATATATGAATATACTGTAATATGTAAATATAAAAACATTGTATGTGAATATATTATAATACATGAGTAATTATATGATATGATAAATCTGATAATATTCATATATTTTATATTATAAGCATTTTGTCCTACATTTTATTTTTGATTAAAGACTGTCATTATGAGTGGACTTAAATTTAAAACATCTGCAGTTAAATTAAGTTACTATGAGCTAACATGACTTCAATGAAAAATTAACATGTTCAGTTTTACTGTTTACTTATTGAGCTTACTTAAATCACATTTACATCCTGTTCATTTTCTCATAGCTATATTCTTCCAACTGTATTAGGTTTAAAAATTGGATAAAATTTTTTGACAGGGATTTGTGAAATTAGCCAGACATTTTTTTCTTTTTGAGACAGGATTTCTCTGTTGTAACTCTAAATGTCCTGGAACTCACTCTGTAGACCAGGCAGGTCTGGATGTAGTGGTAAGGCTGTTATAGTGGCTCAGCATGGAAGACACGGGGGCATTTTTCATAGATAGAAGCCCTCCCAGAACTCAGCAGAGGGAACCACCGTCATGGCCAACATCATACTCCCAGTTGAACCCTGAGCGTCTCAGCTCAGATGTTTTATTAGTTGTGCCTCAGGTGCAGATCATAAGCAATCAAACATCTCCCTCAGAAATTCAACACTTGCAGACAATACAAAAGGCCAAGGCCTATGCATCCCTTTTTCAAAGAGTATACAAAAGCAATTATTTTAAATACAATTAAAAATAAAGTTCTACAACATTTCCCCTTTTCTGTATAAAAATAAAATTGCTTTACCTTTACAACACAATTCAGCACTACATCAGCAAACATTTACAAGAGGAACAATCATGAGCATTGCTAATATACAGGTTCAAATGAAACCAAACATCTATCAAGCTTTTCGCAATGTCTTTGGGCAGCAGAAAATCATTATCAATATCCAATTATCTAGAATTCACTCATGATCTTCTGGGCTCTGCCATAGGGCTTGGATTTGGATCTGCAGCGCACACAGCTTGTCCTCCAGGTTCTGGCTGCTTCCACTCCACTGCTGCTGCTGTTCTTGGTGGTCATCCCACAGTACTGGCATCTCAAAAACTGCTGGGGTCCCTTGCTGCAACTGGACTGCGGTTTCCCCAATAGCCTCCCCTGGCTTCTCACAGTGCCAAGCCTCAGCTGCTCTCCAAAGACCCCTTCTTTCCTTCAAAACCAGTACCAGCTGGGTGACTCTTACAGTACCAAGTTCGGCTGCCAGCATGAGATACAACTTCAGCCAATTCTGGAAAACAGTTTCTGTGTGCTGATCCTCAGGAAACATTTTCCAAATTTTAAGATAGAGTCTGGTTTGCACACACAAAAAAAAAAACTAGTCAATTTGTCTGCAGTAAGTATTCCCTCATGGGATGGAATTCTCATCACAATCACAAATATCTGGACTGCTTGTCTTTTTCTTAGTTAGGTTAGCAGAAAAAAAACAAAAACAAAAACAAACAAACAAAAAAAACCGGTCAGTTTAAGTAAGCAACTTTTTGGTTCTGAGCCAGGCTTCCACAACAGCGGGAGGTCGTGGGCCTGTGGGAAGAAACTCCAGTTGAAACATTTGGGCAGTTTGGCATTTTTTCTCACCGCCGCTTTGGGGAAATATATACCCTTCTTCATAAACCGCAAACACGACCTCTTAAGCTTCACACGCATACAACACAGCTATCAGAAAACTCAGTTTGTGAAACAGTATGCTATGACCAGCAGCAGAAGGGAGCATTGGCTCCATGATCAGGAAAAGCAGTAAGAACCTTGCTTTTTCCTGCTCCCAGGTGAATTCTTTTTCTCTGAGGGCCTCCATTTTCTGGTTCTCACCTCAAAGCTTTCTTTCTCATTTATTTATTAATTTCACAGCCTTTTCTCTTCCTAGAGGCTGAATCCCTTTCTCTCCTCTTCCTTCAGGAGCCTTCAATTATTAACTTAATCTCCATCCTCTGGTAGCTTCCCTAAGTGTACTTTACCTGACACTGTGAGGTCTGGAGTTTCTTTCTCTTCTTCTGTGTCTCTACTTTGGATTAGTTGGCATGATGTCTTGTCCCAAGTTGCAGGCACCATTTGTAGTTGTAAGGCTGTTGTAGTAGCTCAGCATGGAAGACCTGGGGGCATTTTTCATAGATGAAGTCCTGCCAGACCTCAGCAGAGGGAACCACTGTCATGGCCAACACCATACTCCCAGTTGAACCCTGAGCGTCTCAGCTCAGGTGTTTTTATTCATTGAGAACTCCTCAGGTGCAGATTATAAGCAATCAAACATCCCCCACAGAAAACCAACATCTGCAGACAATAAAAAAAGGTCAAGGCCTCTACATCCCTTTTTCAAACAATGTACCAAAACAATTTAAACAGCCATCTACATGTAGCAGTGGGTGGAGCCAGGGACACTTTGGAATTCATCTAGTTTCAATGTTTGATGGCAAAAAGGAAAATGTCTCCAGAAAGGAGAAGGACACAGCCTTGGTGTGGACACTGCTTCAGCCTGTTTTCTGGAGGGTGGAGTTTAAATTTCCTCCTTCTCAGACTGTTAGAAAAATGAGCACAAAAATCATCAAAGAATTAATTTTGTGGATATTTTTCAAGCTTTGTTCCCTTATAAAACAGTGTATTTTCCTCTTTCGTGCCTGTGTAACCTGAAGAGTGTACACAGTGGGTCATGCCTCACACATAGAAACAGGAGTGGAAATTAGAAATAGTATACACAGTATCAGTTAATCTTGATGTCGCAAAGCCAGAGTCTACTGAAAACAGAGACCAAAAGGGGGCTTTTACCTGAAAAATTAAAGTTCTCATGAAGTTGTATGTTTAAAAAGAGATATTTAAATTGTATTGTAGAATAAAACATGAGGTACATTTGAAAAGACTTATCACTAAAGGCTTTAAAGAGTAGGGGGAAAGAAAGCAGTAACAATAAAATGAGTGACCTGTCTGTGCTGTAGTAAGAAAACTACTTCATGCTGTGTGGCTGTAACACAGAATGTGCCCCTCTCCACTCTAAAGGCCCAGGAACACCATCCAGTACCTGGTGAATTTGGAGACTGAGGAAAACCCAAATTCCTATTTTTGAGGAGCCTCCAAGTCTATGTGAAAGGCTTATCCCAGCCCAGAGGGCTGCGACCTCCTCGCCTGATGACCTCCAGTAGTCACACTCACCAGCACTTCATATTTCAACACACGTGATGGGGGAGGGGGGCACAAATATTCAGCATTCAGAAAATTCAGCACAAAACCTGTGTAAATAAAAAGAGAGTAACAAGAAAATAGCAATATAAGGAAATTAATGAGAGGATAGAAAAAATTTCAATTATTAAAAAAATTGTGTTGTTTTTTTTTTTTTAAACAAAAAAACAAGAGTGTTTACTCATTTGAACAAAAATTACACAGGAGAACAAACCACAAACTTAGGAGAATGGTCACTGTTAGGTCCAAAGAGGGCCCCCAAATGCCATCAACAATGTCCTAAATGATAGTCTGGGCACAGCTGCAGGCAGGACTCTGACTGGGCAAACAAGATTGCTATTCTGTAAAACCCAGAATTCCTCAGAAAACTCATAATTCAGGTTTCTGTTTCTCAGGAAAAGCCATTACTTTTCTTACCCATCCCTAATGGTCAACTAGGTCCAGCAAAGGGCACTTATTCCAGATTAGGAGAACTGATCAAATCTCCATGCTAAGTCCAGGCTGCTCTGGCTGCAACAATCCTCCTGCTGCTACCTGTCCCTGCTACCTGTCCCTGCTACCTGTCCCCTGAAAACTGACAAGGTCTTCCTGGGTCTTCTGTTCTCTACTCTGCTGAGAGATAGCCTGGGATTTTGTTCCCTCATATAAACTATTCTTTCTACCCACAGGGTGGTATAGTTTGGTGGTTTCACTGTGCCTTGCTTACAGTCATTTATAAGAGATGGAGGAAGCCCATGAAAAGAATGACAATCAGAAATGCCACAGAAGGAAGGTTGGGTGTAACACTGAACAGACCTCTTGCCCAACTGGAAACTTAGTACTCTGGAGATGTTTCACCTAGAGAAAATTTACACAAATAATTGCAATCAAGGAGGACACATGGAAAACCCCAAACTGCAATAAAAATAATAGTAGATATAACTGTATTGCAGAAATTTAACACGACTGCCTGGGAGAGGCAGGGGAAACACTAGCCTAATTAGCTCTAGGAAAGGACATTTTCAATTAAAGTAAGGTTCAAACCAAAAACGTAAATATAGAATTAAGGTGCTGTGGTTGGAGAATTTTCTTCACTAGTTTACAGGTTAGCAATTTTGAAGCTAATTTATGCTTCAAATACTACAAGTAATGAGGACCAGATTTAGATGTGATGCTGTCTCTTTCCCCAGGACTATAAGAGCTTGGGAGGGGCAGTGGGAGGAGGAGAACACTGTGCTGCTGTTCCACTCAGACCTGGCTATGCAGAATGGCAAAACGTGCACAGGGCAGCCTTGGGCTCTGAGCCTTGGCATTTGCTTCTCTTCTCATCCACAGCTCGCAGTCCTGACAGTTATTTTGAGCTTTTGGAATAGATTCATGCTTCGATGGTGTGCCACTGTCCTCAGCTGCTCCTTGAACCCCACATGTGGTAATAGCAGTACAAGGGAAAACAGCAACGGCCATAAAAAACTCCTTAGTTCAAATACGTTCTTTCAAATGGATTACATTTTAAAAGGATTTGCTAGTCTTTAACTGTGCGTGTCTGTGTGCTTCTGTGTGTGGGTTTGTGCATGTGTGAGTATAGGCTTATGTGAAGTTCAGAGAGCGAGTCAAATCCCATGGAGCTGGAGTTCCAGGCAGTTGGCCCTTCTCAACATTGGTGCTGGAGACAGAAGTGAGTTCTGTCACTGCAGCAGGTGCTCCTGACCACTGAGCCATCTCTCCAGCCACACCTTCGTAGAGTTCCTCCTAATTTGCAGGTCATGAGAATTTAGATGGCTGGGTTGTGTCCACACACACAGGCTGTTGGAAACTTAAACAGAATCTGCTTCACATAGCATCACAAGCTCCTGTGGAGTTTATTATACTTTTTTCTCTTCAGGTATTTTTCCATTTTCATGTGTATGTCTGTGTGTAGATGTCTGTGTGTGAAGGGCGCTTGTTTGTGGCTGTGTGTTCATGTTTGGACTCGCATGTAGAAGCTTGAGGTCCGTGTCAGGAGCCACCCTCCATTGCTCTCCCGCCCTAGTGATCAAGGCAAGATCTCTCAACCAAGCCTACAATGTGGGATATGGCTGGCTCACTGGCACGGGGGATTTCCTTGTCTCCACCTTCTGAAGATGGAGTTATAGGTGGTTCTCTGTGACAGCCTGGAATTTACATGGGTTCTGGGGATTTGAAACCCTGTCCTCACACTTGCATGGTAAGTGGTTAACCACCGAGCCATGTGCTCAGCAAATCACTAAACTGTCCACTAGTTCCACAGTTCTCATGTCTCTCATCACCTATTGCTTTTGAATCTCAACTTCTTCATCGCTAAGGCTACTGTACGTTGGCCGGCCACAAAGTCTTTTAGCATTCACTCTCAGAGTTATAAAAATAAGAGGCCATCGTTCCCAGAAGACACAGAATTTACACCAAACCTCAGTAAATCTAGTTCTTGTCACCATACTCGGGACATACGTTCTACTTTTTATGAAATGGCGTACTAGAAACTTTTATTTGGGTTTTGTTCATTCAGTGATGGACTATGTTTCTATTAAAATCTTTTTTTTTTTCTAGGCTAAATGATCTTAACTTTGCTAACTATTTCTCTAAGGTTATAAATCATTTAAAATTTCCTTAATTAAAGTGAGAGATGTTTACTCAAAATATCCTTATTACAAAGGACTTTTTCTTACATAACTGAAATACCTGGGAATTCATGGAGTTGTAAAACCAGGGTGTTATGGTGGTTTGGGATATTCCTTCTTGGAGGCTGGTGCGATACTGCATTAATAAGAGAGCACACGGATGCCTGGGTGGTAGAAGTAGACTTGAAGATCATAAGGCCATGTACCCAAAAGTGCACACTCTTCATTTATATATTTAAAATTTAAAAAGCTGGAGAGATGGCTCTATGGTTAAGAAGACTTACTGCTCTTGCAGAGAACCTGAGTGTGGCTCCCAATACCCATGTGATGGCTCAGACCATCTACAACTCTAATTACAGGGTACCCTATGCTCTCTTCTGACTTCAGCAGGCACCAGGCACACATGTGGTGCCTAGACATACATACAGGAAAAAGACTTACAACTTACACACCTAAAATAAATAAGTCTTTTAAAAAAAGAGTATGTGATGTTAACTCAAACTAAAATGTGCTATTATGCCTACCTACCATGCTTTGAAGAAAAACCTTTCTTTGTCCATATTGAAATGAAAAAAAAGGAGGGTAAGATAGTAGAGAGCAAGAATCAGATGTTTTTCCAAACGAAACAGGTGAATTTACAGTGTGGATTATGAAACAATCCAGGAGAAACATAAATACTGTCTTGAGTGATGGTATGCATAGAACATTCAGAGTATGCTGGATTCAGCTGAGGCAGTCAGTGAAATTTATTGTTTTGAGCTTATTGGATCCAGTACATGGGGCTATATTTATTTAGGCTGCAGTAGTTCCTTTTAATATGTTTTAGTAAAAAAATAAATGATTTAAATACCTGATGCTTTCTTAAGGAAGACTCAATGACTTTTGCCCAAAACTCAAGCCATTTAAAGTCTTATATATTTTATGTACACTGGATATTTTCCACAATTGTTGACCAAGTCAATTACTTTTGGCTTAGGAGAGGGTAAATCACATATGTCTTGATTATTTGACTACGCTCATCAACTCATTTTATCCCGTCTCCATTTTAGTATTTATATTTTTTTTTCCAGACACAGAGCAGTATTTATTACTCAGGAGAGGAGAGGGCTCTATTTATGAGAGCCATAAGCAAACCTTGTGTGGAAAATATGACTGCTGTGCAATCAGACTCCAGTGAAAGATTTTAGTGTATGCTCTTGCAACATGTTCTCAAAGCTCACTTCATCCCTAAGGGTTCACTGCTGTGCATCTATTTCCTTTGATTGGATCCCATCCCTTCCTGGTGGGAGGGGACTCTCTTGTTTAAGCGTCAGGACATGGAAGAAGCTTTCAAGACTCTGGAAGTCAGCCTACATCACAAGTCTCAGAGAGCCCCTAAGACTTACAGGTTTCACCAGGCTCCTCCCCATAGTTATGGAAGCAGAAACAATTGCAAGGGAAAAGAGATTCAGACCTTGTCTGCAAGCAATGTAAATGGGCCCTGGAAGTTGCTACTTTTGTGAGCTTTGGCCCATCCTTAAGTCACTGTCTTTGAAATTATACCTTAAGTGAGGTCAGTGTATTGGATTTCATGAAGGTGTGTGTATTTCAAAATCAATGAAGATGTAATTTCTTTTTCTGTTGCTGTCAAAGAATTTTTTCTTCTTTTACAAAAATTTAGCAGTTAGGCAAATATGCCCAAACCCATATTTGGTATATTTTTCTCAACTTAATTTTTTGCTTCATTTTCAGTCTTCTTGCTTGTCAAACCTTCTGATGCAGTTCTATAGTCCCATTTGAAGTGACGTTTCCCAAAGGCTTCATTTGTATGCGTGAGCTCTCCTGTCTCAACCTTTTCATCCTCCTAAAATGAATGGCAAATTTCTTTGCGTTTCCTTGTTGTATTTGGCTCATCAACTCAGTCATACCCAGCCCTCTTCTGCCAGCTTATCATTTTAATGAGTTTCCTGTTTCAACTTCTTCATCAACTCTTAACTCCCCCTAGTGGTGAGCTCTAAACACTTGTTTCTAGAAGCAACACCAAAGGGGCTCAAGAGTTTTGGGGGAGGGAGGGTGAGGGTACACGCACACATGTGTGAGCATGCAGGTGCACACCTGTGTGTGTGTTCATTATAGAAGAAGAGGTCATGGCCTCAAGAGAGAAGAGGAAATGGAAGTTGAAGAGGCAAAGGAGAAATGTAAATCCAGTACTCATGTATGAAATTATAAAAAAAAATACACAAAAAGGAGGAATTAAGGAAAAGATGGTATTTTGGTGATGGATATTATCCAAAATGCAATATACTTTCCTTTTCTCCTTACCTCTATTCTTCTTCTCTGGAGATAAAGGCAAAGGCAAGGTCAAGTTCTATTATGTACACTTAATTGTTCTGACATCATTTTTGTTCGTCATGCTCTGTAGCAGGTCAGAGATGGTGGCTTAGAAGTGTGATATACAGTATCCTCAGAGTCCCTGGGTAATCAATGATGAACTGGAGCCTGCTCTTTCTGCATAGTTAAACATGTTGCTCACTTTGTAGTAACATGTGAACAATAGCTAAACCTAGATATTATGAAAAAAAAAACACCCTAAACATAAAACCATTTCTTTCCATTATCCTTTTGTATTTTACAGTGCATTCCTGAGTCTATTTAAATTTGTTTTCTTTGTCAAATGGGAACATGCATGAGAGGAACAGTGTGCTAGTAATCTTATGGTTGCTTTATCTTCACATTTATCTTGTAAATGTTTGTGGTGGGGAGAAAAAAGGGAGAGAGGGAGAGAGAGAACAAAAAAAGAGAGGGCATAGGGGGGAGAGAGAGGAAAAGGGGAGAAGAGAAAAACGTCTATGAGAGGGCAGAAAGCATAAGAAAGAGAATGAGAACGGGTTGGGGGCAGAGCACCAGAAAGGGCTGAAGTCCCATCTACAACCATCTCACAAGAGTGAACACGTCCCTGTGGCTGAGACACTGATCTATCCTTGAGGGCAGGGCCCACATGATGCAACCTACTCTCAGGGCTTCGACCTCTTAGCACTCCTGCATGAGGGATTAAGGTCCTAACACATGAACTTTGGAAGACAAGTTCAAATCTGAGTGGACCTTGTGAAAAAAATAATGCAATGCTTAATATCCATTATGCCCAGTGCGCATCAGGGACTATATAATACATACATATAGACTATATAATATTTTCTTCATGATTTTCAGTAAATTGGCCCATTTGGGTGAAGAACAGAATAGAGACACTATCTTGATAAACTGCAAATTTTCTCCTTCCTTCTTGTCTTTCTATGTCTCACTCTGTGTGTGTCTGTTTCTCTCTGTTTTACAATCTGGTGCTTCCACTGACTTCTCTAGTAACTTTCTGATCCCTGGAAGTCTTCACAGATGTGGCAGAGATCAGCATGTATTCTTGACTGTTGATGGCGTATGACTGCTGTGTATTGGCTTGAGCTGGGAAATAACAGCTTCAGTTTTTAGAATAGTAAACTCAGCTTTCTAGAAATCATAATTCCAGGATAAGATCTTGGATTCAGCATTACTCAGAACAAGAGCCTCAGCTTGTTTACCTAGTATTAGTTTAAATTCTTTTGATATAACCAATCATTTTTAAATTTTATGGAAGTATTTTTTAAATATTGAACCACAGAGACATTGAATTTTTTTTCCATTACAGGAATTAGGCTGTTGTATCTGAAGCTTTGGAATGGTTATAGTGTGTAAGGTCATGGGTTGCTGGGCACTAGTTTTATTTACCACATAATAAAGCACAAATGACAATTCCTTTAATTGTTTAGTCCAACAAGGACAAATGATGTAAACTGACCTCAAATAAACTTTGCTACAAGGCTGACTATGTATACGATAGAAACCAACTACTGCATGGAACTGGGGCATTTCTGGCCAGTGCATTTCTCTGCATGTATATACAGATTGCTCTCCAGCCTATTTTTGAGACAAAGTCTCTCCCTGAACCTGGAACACCCCCAACACAGCTGGACTGGCTTTTAGTGAGCCCCAGGATTCTCCAGTTCCCGCCTCTGGGGCTACTTTCCTGGCTTTTGAACACAGGTTTTGGTCACTCAAACTCGGGCCTCATATGACAAGGCAAGAAGAGCTTTATGGAGCAGGTTAGTCCCCAGCCCAGTGTTGTGTGCTTCTGTTTAGTTGAATGGGGCATTGTTTTAGCACCTGAAATTTAATTGGGGGAGCATGCACGAGGGAAGTGTTGGGCTAAGTGTTAAAACTCAAAACTCATAGTCATCTGTCCCTCTCTACCATTTTTTTTTCTTTTGCATGTGTTTGGGGCAAGCTTATGTATTTTGGTGCATTTCCTAACTTTCAAAATCATGATATGCTCTAATGAAGCAATTATAGATTGTGACATAATTTTCTGTCAAAAACCATTTTGATTTGAATTTTGATTTGCGTGTATTTCACTGGTGTTTTATGAGTGTCTTTCACACTGGGTTCTGATATTATGCTTTGGATTTCGTTAAAAAATTGTAGCTGAAGCATACATGTTTATCAGCAAATGTAAATTATTGTGTGATATTTATTTAGTATATTGCTTAAGTATGCTTATTTTCCTTAATGAGATCCATGTGTTTCTAGATGTCATTATTTTCCACAAAATTTATGAACGCATCAGGCTAAAACTATGCGCCTTTTATTCCTTTACGTGGGAGTCTTTATTCCTCCTTTTGGTGTCCGAGGATTCTAGCGTCGGTGTTTGTCTTCTGCGAAGAACTTTGGTGTTATCCAGGTGATTCCCTGGGTTTGGCACCATCATACAGTGCTCTGAAAGCGACCGTTCATCACTAGTACAGAGTATTACATTTTGTTTAATGCATTTTGCTTCACGCGTGTTGTGGACACAAAAAGCTCATAGGCTATCTGCTTGCTATCAGTGACCACACACAGTCTTGTCCAGGAGTTCTTCTCTGCTCGCTTGGCTAGGCGTGTGGGCTCAAAATTTACCCTTCGATGTTCTGACTTGTATTTCTTATACCTATGAGGCCCTTTTTAACTGGGGTTGTTTGTTCGGTCTTTCGAATTAATTTGAGTTCAAGATGCTCCTTCCCTATAGAAGATTTATGGATGAAAAGTAATGACCCAGAAACACGACAGCATGTCCACATCAACTGGAGAAAATATTTAATTTGAATTTTGTTTCAGTGTCATCAAGTAGTTGGCTATACCCCCAGAATTAACTATAAATAAAGTCTGTGTTTCTGACTGATATTATTTTTAAAGATACAATTTATAGTTATATTATTTTTAATTTACTATAATCATTCGACATTATCAAGAGAACGCATAACTAACACAGACACAGGTCAAAAACCTATTTCTGAGTCACTATACCAGGAACTTCATATTCTAATATAACATGAATAAATGAAACCTCTGATTCAGCTCTGATGATCACCAGGCTGTGTAGCTGTCTCCTTAAGTTGAAAGAGCCTAAAGCAGTCCTTCCTTGGGGGTTAGGGGATAGCTCATCAGACACAGCTGACAAAGCCTGCAAGGCTCAGGAAACTTATGAAGCTCTCAGGGTTCAGCTAACCTGAAGGTTATAATGTTTGGGAGACTCTTCCCCTAAGTTAAAGAGAAGTAACAGCTGCTGGAGGGGAGGCTCTGGTGGGTCCCTGGAATGTGGTTTTTGTGACCTTGACTTATGCTGATATTGTGTTTTAACAATGCAGTTTCCTTTAAGTCACCCCTGGTCCTGAAAGTGACCTCCCACCCATGTTCTTGGGAGCAGCTACAAAACATCCATTGCCTCAGTGAGCTGGATCTAGACTCAATCATCTTCGGTATCTTGTTGGTGGCCACTCTGGGGTAAATAGAAGTCTGTTCACGTATCTCCAAGAAAAGTCAGTGCCAGCAAGCAGCATGAACAATTGGAAATTTAACCCAAAGTAAAAGAAACACCACCAGAAAGTAGGTGCCATTGCAGAGATAGGGCCAGGAGGGCATAAAATATTCCTTGCTTGACAGTCACCTCCCCAAAGAGATGATTTGCAGTAGGTTTGCAGTAGGTTCTTGGGTCAGCTTTCCTTTAACCAGAACAGCATTTGAAAACACTTATCATTTTCTCATCAGAGAAGTCTCTGCCAGGACTTTCAGGGCTTTGTCAAACTCTCCTGGCTTGCTGACAAAGTCTGGTATTGATAAAGATCAAATTTATCATGTAAAAGCAGAAAGGCGGTGGTGGTGGGCAGAAGCCAAGTAGGACTGTGATAATGTCTGCAGATGTGGTGTCAGGATCCTTGGAGTCCCTCAGGTCTATCTCTTTCATGGGACTTAGTGTTTGTATACAGCCTCCAGCAGGGCACAGGTCTTGGAAGTCCATGCAGAGTAGCTTTCCTTGTTGAGCACATCAGTCAGTTCTATATGCTGTGTATTAGGTCCAAAGGCAACTCCCATTCCCCAAACTCCTAAAGGCCCAGAAATGAGCTGAACCTGGACTATTGGAAGATTTTTTTGGCGGTTAGAGAAAAGCCAGAATTTCTCGGGAACTTGTGAAACTGGTTCCCATTTACCAAAGAGTCATTTCCTTTACCTTTGGCAGAAGGGACATATGGCTACCTGTGGTGCCCATTAGCATATCAAAAAAGCCCATGTTGGCTCCAGGCTCCCTCAGTATCACAAGTTACTCATTTCAAAGTCCATGTGTGCTAGCTTCCTAAACCTACCTCCTTACTTCCTGCTTCCCTACCCTGAACTCTCTCCAGTTCATGGGCTCCCCCTCCCACTCATTCTCCTTTTAATCCTGTTCCCTCTCTCTCCCTCTCACTCTCTCTCACTCTATCTCTCTCTCTCTCTCCCTGCCTCCCTCCTCTTTCTTTCTCTCTCTGTTTTTGCTTCCTTCACTTTTTTTTCCACTCTTCATCCCCTGCTATTCTCCCCTCTCTCACAGGTAGCCCTAGCCATGGTCAGTCTACTACTTTCTCTGCTCTGTGTAATAATTTTTTATACATGTGGAGGTGATGGATGGAGTTTAGAACAGGACCCTGTAGACAGAGATAAATGGGTAGAGAGGAGAGAGAGAGAGAGAGAGAACACAGGACCAAGAAGAGAAGAGAGAGAGAGAGAACCATGGCAGAGAAGGATTAAATGGGGGTCAGCGGGTCTTCTGATGATAATGTAAGACAGGTGGCTGGGGCAGGTACAGCTCAGGTACAGGGAAGAGACAGTTCCACAATATTCTGGGCACTTCCAGATGCCTCTGGCTGCTCTCTCTCTCTCTCTCTCCCTCTCTCTCTCTCTTTCATATCTACAATAAAGACCTTTCCCTTTGCCACAGCTGGGAGCATTCATGTCCTCAATTTATATACTGTGGGCTTTGTTCACCAACACAGCTTCTGGGACACAAGAAGACTGGAGCCCTGGTGTCAGCAAAGGCTGCACTTTCCTGAGCCCCTAGCAAGTCGCAGTCTTGGTAGCACAAGAGAAGAAGCCCAGTTATTAGTCTTTCTAGAAGAAAAAGGCTTTCTTGTAGCGCATGTCACAGCTGTACATTCGTCATTGACAAAATTGGAAACAAAGACAAAAAACACCTGACAAATACTTTAAAACTCTCAAAAATCAATCAGATCCCACATCCACAAGTAGACTGCTATCTGTGTCTCTTCCCCAATGTCAATTTCTGCTCTCAGGTGTGACTTTACATCTTCTCTTTCTGTTTTCTTTGCTTCTCTTTTAGTTCTGAGTACTGGACCCGGGAAGTTTTCATTAAAGAAGCCAAGAATTCCTGAGCTATTCACAGGAAAGAATGGTGTGTACATGACCCAGGGCGCATCTTCCCTAGAGAAGCATGTTTCCACACAGGGCTAGCTGAAGAATAAATTCCCAAGAATATCTATATTTCACTGTCATGGTTTAAATTTCTGGTCTCCTCTACAGATTTTACATCTATTAATTCCAGAGTCCTGAAAAGTTTGTTTATTGTTGAATTCATTATTACAATTATTACTTTTGCAAATGTTGAAGTATGTTAGGCAATAGCCCATTTCAGTGCAGGAATACACAACATGTTACACATGTTACATGTTATACATGTCACACAAAAGGTGCATTCGGGCCTCCTGCTGGTTAGTTTCTATCAGCTAGATACAAACTTCGACATAGCTAGGACACAGGAATCTCCATCTTGATCGTTAAGAAGATCGCTATGAAGGATGAAGAAGTGAACCCCGGAGGCAGGCTTTCCTCTGATGTACCAATTCTTGCTCTTCGGACACAGATTCTTGGATGTTAGGCGGCTAAGGAAAAGCCCATGTTTAATGTTCTGAGCACCTTCCCTCTGCTTCTTCAGGGGCTGCAGTGAGAGTGTTCAGCCTTCAGGCTCTCTCAGCGTCACGAGTTACTCATTTCAAAGTTCCTGTGTGCTAGCTGTCCCTCACAGTGGTCTAAGTTCACAGTTCACAAATGAGTATTGACTCTGAGCCACTTTCTCGTGCCCCAAATGGCTATTTCCACAGTGTCGTTTGAAGGATGTATTTTCAAATTCTTGTCAGGTTTTTTACTTGTTATTTTCTTGCCCCTCAGCCCTTCACATGTTATCCGCAGTTTGGATGTTAGCTCCTTATCAGACGCAGGAATTAAACACACTTCCTCTCAATCCGTGGCTTGCCCCTTCACTCTGTTTTCTCCATGACATTTTAATACGGTCATTAAAATATTAACAAGGTAGAATACTTGTCACCCCATGGATTTGAATGCATGTGATTGGGCATAATGAAAATAACGTCTTGTTAACAGGGCTCCAGTGGAAGGCTGGGAAAACGCACTGAGCTGCCAAGTCTCAGCAGACTGACATTAAGTATTCATTCTTCGTGTGTTTACTAACCCCCAAATATATTTAGAATGCACATACGGTGTGAAGACTCTTCTTGCTGCACGTATTTTATTCTCGTTTAAAGTTCTTTATCTGAGATGACAAAAGCCTATCCAGGTGATTTATAAACTAGAGGTCATCTTTAGGACATTGCTTAAAATTCAATTTATTGTGTATGGACTTCCATAAATACACAAGCGTTAAAAAGCAAAAAGAAAAAAGAAAGTTCTACATAAAGATCAAAAGATCATTTTAAATCCTTAGATAAATAATTTCCAAATAAATGGCTCAGGCAAATCTCCCAGGAAGCCGGGCAGGACATCAGGACAGCACAGAGGCAGAGGGCCCTGCTGCCACGGAGTGCTGGGCAAAGGGAAATGAGTCCTGGGAAGGACAGTGAGTCAGCGAGCTGGCTGAACAAAGTGCCGGTTTGTTCTGAGTTATGGGCAACACGGCTGGGCTCAGGGCATCAGGCTGTGGGCCGAGTGTTTTTTTCCCCACGGATCTATCACTCCAGCCCTGTTGGTTGACACTAAAAAAAATAAGGTTGGTTAGGTTAAATAAAGCGAGTCTGCAAAGACTTCTTTTCCTATTTTTTTTTAATTATTGAAAATGATACATTTTTATAAAATTAGCGAGATGAGATTCATTCTTAGCAGACATTCTATTAGTTTGCCCATGACTCCTGGGTTATTTGGAAGGAAATTCAAGTTATTATATGACATCAGAGTCAATACTGTGCTTTGTTCTCAAATGCGTACCTCTTCTTCACCCTTTTTCCACATCACAAAGCTCTCATCACACATACATCACCTTCTTAGTAACCTCAACTATGCTGTGGTGGTGCCATCCCTGGGCAGGTGGTCCTGTGCTGTATGAGAGAGCAGACGAGGCATGTGTCTGGAGCCTGGAAACAGTGTTCTCCATGGTTTATGCATCAACCTCCTGCCTTGAGTTCCTTGGTGGTGACTTGCAGCGGCAGCTTGGAAACCAGTGACAAAGACTTGACCATCAGGACAAATTCTCCTTGAAACAGTAGAACGAACATAGCCACACACATCAATCCTTTCATTTCATTGACTTTGAGAATAAAAGTCATTATTAATTATTCAATGGCTACGAAGACAGCTAAAACAATAGGTGACTCGATGCATATTTCATTTCTGTGTATATTTTCCACAAATCAAGATGAGTGTGTGTATAAAAATATAACAATAAGCATGGGATTAGATTTGGGGAGCCATTAGTACCTTGACAGGATTTTAAGGTGTGTTAGCTGAACGTACTTCAGAAGCCAGTGTCATCGGCAAGCCATCAATTTGCCTTCTAAATAACTAGGTTTATGCTCATAGATTGGTGCTTCCCTCAACTCTGGCCACAGAGGTTTCTTTCTGTAATGGATAGTAGTTACTGGAGAGACTCATAAATGACCAAAGTTCTGAGAATCAAGTAACTGCCTAATGTCCATCCCTAAACGAACCATTTGTGTCAACCCACCAAGGCTCAAGGAACACAGTAGAAGGTGGGATAGAAAGAATGTGTGAGCTGAAGGCAGGACAGAGTCTTGTTGAATGCTCTCTTCCAGGCATGACAGAGCTGTTTCACATTTGAACTCAAATCAGTTGTGATCACCTACACAATATTGGATCCATTAATATTTGATCATGTAGGGGTGTGGCGATCATGAGACTCTGGCCCCCACTGTGGATTTCTAGGCACTTAGTAGTTGCTAGACAGAGGGGTTCACAAGGCACCTGTCCCTCATTCAGGATCTGTAGGCAGTTAATGGTTTGGGGGATAGGTGACATGACTTTCTTCTGTGGTGTAGTCACTGGTCAGTTGCCCCTGATCTGTGAGTAAGCCCTCTGGGCATGCTCAGAAGCAACTCCAATCAAATTCATTGGATTTCAAAAAATTCAAAATATTAAAGTAGAAGGGACATTTCTGGAAAGAGAAAGGGGAGCAGTGCTAGTGGGAGAGGACCATGAAATTGCTGCACAAATTGAATATGATCAAAATGTAATCTGTAAGTATGAGCATGTCATAATGAAAAGAAACCATATGCTAATGAGAAGAGTAGATGCAAAATAAAATAAAGGAAAGGTAGAAAGTAAAAGAAAAAAATAAAGGAAAGCTTCTGCTATTGGAACTAAGTGTTGATTCGGATGGGCTACCAAGTGGGCAGCTGGAATGCCACTGAAGAGAGATGGTGGGAGTTAGCCAAACAATCTGCAACGGCCTTAACATCAGCTCCTGTTCTCTGTATCAAAATTAAATATTCTGTAGGTGGACCTAATGGCTTTTCGGATTCGGATTCGCTGTAGAGAGAATGTAAAATAGCTTAACTCCACAGGTGAGAGCATTCAGAAAAGGCACAGAGAGCCCCAAAAGTCAGAAACAACAAAAGAGAAAGCCAGAGAAGAGAGATTTAAAATAGATGCAAACCGCTGTCTCAGCATCAAGGGAACTGCGGAGAAGCAGGTGATGTTTGAAGAGACAGTGTTGGAGAATTAACAGAAATGTGAAAACTAAGGCTGGGAAAATGGGTCAGAGAGCAAGAGGGTTTGCTGCGCAAGTGTGGGGACCTCAGTTCAGATCCCAGAAACTATGTTACGCAAACAGCCAGGTGTGGCTGCACATCTGCTAACCCAGCACTGGGCTGAGAGGTGGGACAGAAACTGGAAGATCCCTGGGACTTCTGGCAGTGGACATTGCAATCTCAGTTTCACTGAAAAACCCCGTGGCAAAGGTGAGCGAGTGGGGACACCAGATGCCCTTCCCCAGCTTTCCCATGCACGCACAGGCACTACATGCACATGACCCCAAATAAATACAAAGCTTACAAAACTACAAATTCAAAAACAGTACTTACATATTTGAAAGACGATAGGTGTAGAAAAAGCTTTCTCAGCATGATAGTATAAATCAAAGCCAAGGACAAAACTAAAATTCAGAACATTTTATTTGATTACTTTCAAAAGAGCAAAAATAAGACTCAGAAGTGTAAGAAACGGAAAAACACAGAATCATATCTCCAAAGCAATGCAAGGAAATGATGATCCATTTGGTCTTTGAAAATGCCTTTCAAGAATGAACAGAGAGAAAGATCTACTTCCCCAGAAGCTGAGCCTCTGCCTGCTTTGCAATGAGTGGCTCCCAGCCCCTCACCCGTGGAAGACTTCTGCCAATTTGGTGCAGTAAACCAAGACAGGACATGTTAGGTGCAGGGTTTTGTGAGTCTTCCTATAGCAGTAACTGTCTATCGTTGTGCCATGGAGAAGGTTTTCTTGAACCCCAATGTCTTTCTTCCTCAGTCTTTTCTAACTGAGGACCCACGGATGTTGTGCGTTTGACCTCCCCAGTGGCAGAGGATGCCTGGGATTGCTACATATTGGCCTATAAATACATTGAAATTTCAGCTTTTGCTTCCTTATCTTTTCAGATGCCAGCCACAGCCTGTCTTCCTGTTTCTCACAATCAAGGAAAATCTGTTCTCCTGTCTCTTTTTAAAGGAACCACCCTTCTTGGCATTTGGCATCTGGCATTTTTGTGATTCAGCTCTCTGAGGAGGCCAGAGGAAGTTGTCTGAATTTGTAGAATAGGATCCCTTAGCAGGTACTAAAACAAAACAAACAAAAAACATTTTTTTTTTTTTTGGTAAATAAATGGAAAATCTGAGGATCCCTTCCTTAATTATTAGATCTGCATTAAAGCAGATGAGAGAACACGGCCCTTCAGCCAGAAGAAGTGACTCATGGATAAGCACTCGGGAAACAGCGATGAGCAGCAGAAAAAGGAAATACATGAATAAATCTCGATGAAGTGTGACCACTCCAAAAATAATAATGATTTTCAGATTTAGCAAACTTACATAACTACAGAAGCTAGGCCATGAGGAAGAGGCTATAATAGAGTAAATCATTCTAATGGCCTTGCATTATCCTGGAGAAATAACAGTGCTATTCAAGAAACATTATTCTTTGAGAATTTTGTGCATATGTACAATGAAATAAATACAACTGTATCAAACCCCACTTCTCCTTCTAACTTCTGGATCCTTTTACACACATCCCCTTCCTAAATTCATGTCTTTTTCTTGTTTTTGCCCAATTACCCATGAAATGCAATTAGTGCTGCCCACATGTACATGGATGTAGGGTCATCGCCTGGAGCATGAGAAACCTACCAGTTGCCACAACCTCAAAAGAAGAGTACTTCTCCCTCCTCCAGCCATGACCAACTGCTGATATCTCTTCAGTTTGTGGTCATGAGCTCCTCCTCATGGATAGTTTAGTGTTTGCTGGCTTGTGCAGTCTTGTGTCTGCAGCCACAGCTGCTGTGTTCATGAGTCTAATACCGTCCATGTTCAGAGGACGACATTTCATAGAATTGCTCCCATCTTCCAGTTCTTAGATTTTTTTCTTCCTTCTTTTCCCTAATGTAGTCTGAGTCATGACAGGCTTGTTGGTAAAGATGCCCTGGTTAAGGATGAGCATTTAGCAGTCACTAATTTTTAACACTTTGATCAGTATGAGCTCTGTACTGACTGCTACCCACTGCAAAAAACAAAAACAAAAAAACTTTTTCAAACTGAGTTGAGAGCAGCCCAGGTCTGTCGGTATACACCTAACTATTCAGAAGACAATTTAACAACATGACCACTTAACAACACAACAGTAGATTCCAATAGGTCTAATGATCTTCCAGATTGGATTGTAGTACCAGGTATGGAATCCCTTCTGTGGAACAGGCCTAAAATCCAACCAGAAAGTAGTTGGTTATCCCATAACAGTTATGTCACTATTGCACCAGTAGACATACCTTATTTAGTGGGTAGGTATTGCAGCATGCATGGCTCAGTGCTTGGTATAATCATTAATATGTTCTTCCCTCAGCAACCTGCATGGCACTTTCTGGAACTGTGAAAGCTAGCCAGACCAGAAGAAGTTCCCAGTCAGTTGGAGAATGATTTCTCTATCTGACAGCCAAAGTTTGTGATATCTTCAACAATAGTGTCTTACTGTAGTTACAGTGGGTCAATGAAAGAAACAGCAATCAACTGTGTAGTTTAGGGTGGTTCTGGAGTCTTCTTGACTGGTAATATGCAGGGAGGAAGTCTCTGTGTGGTACCATAATTTTTGTTTGGATTAATTAGAAAAGGAAGGGGTGGGTGACTTAACCAAAGCTATGGATATATGAAAAAAGGCTTGTGGTTAGTAAAATAATTTCAAAATACAGGTTTTCAGAAAGGACTTTGAATTGCTCCTTGAAGGTTATCTTGGCAGTCTGTTCCCCTCCCTTCCCCCCTCTCTTAACCTCTCCTTCATCTGACGCCATCTCTCTCCCTTTTGCTCTTTCTGGATGCCTGCAAGTGAGCAGCTTTGCTCACAGTCACACTGCCCACATGATTTTCCACCATGACGTTCCAGGAGCTCAGGTACAAGGAGGCCTTTGGCCAGGAACTGCAAAACTGACGTTGATCAAGATCCAAGGCTTCCTCCCTGTAACCTGATCGTGTCAGGAACCTTATCATAGTGCCCGAAAGCTGGCACACTCAAGATGGCAGAGTACAACTGATCGATTCACAGAGGAGATAAGAATCATGATGAATAAGTAGGAACCAGAGAACAGAAAAGGTTTGGCTTGTTTCATTTTCAGCCAGATTAAGTTAACACGATTTGTATACATTAAGGTTTAAAGATAATCTTAAGTGCACATGTGGATTGTGGAAACTAGAATTCTGGTGCACTACAGTAAAAGAGTTCTGGAGATCTAGGGACCGATCTTTAAGAGTTTTCACTCTTATATGAAAATCATGAGCATATATTATGGGTAATTTCCTGTCCAGGTTCATAAAGTCAAAAGTGTGATGAGACTAACACAGTACTAGAATCCCTTGAGAAGTTTGTAGCATCTCCAGCATTTGTCATTAGGAAAACAAACAGGTTGAAAGAGAGGCGATATTTAAAATGGTATGAGTAAGCCATAACAAACAATTGAAATGTAACCACCTATTGAAACCTAGGTTAATGTCAACATTAAATTTTAAACAAAATTACAGGCTACAGAAATGGCTCAGCAAGGAGAGGCGCTTGCTGCCAAGTGCTATGACGGAAGTCTGACTCCCAGGCTCCACATGGTAGAGGAAGACTGCTTCTAGTTTTCCTCTGAGCCACACAAAGATTTTAAAGTAAAATTTGAAAACAAGTGTAAAGCGTCAAAATAATATTTGTGTTCAATTAAAACACAGGTATAAGAAATACTTTATAAGCTATGCAAATTTGCATGAAATAGATGAATCGCATTAAAACCTAAGGATATGAGGGAGATGAAATTTGCAATGAGAAATTGAAGGAACAGAAAAAAAGGGATGGAGAAAAACAGCAAATGGTAGAGAGCTTTGGTAGGACTAACCATATTCATGAGCAAAAATGTGGTGCATCCAGTTGTCACCAACTAGGGTAATCAGGTGTCTGCTAAAGGAAGACTGCACTGAGTACATTCCATTGCAGTTCTGCATTGTGGGCCATCCGGCTCTTTTGGGTGGATGTTTTCTCTCATGCTACTCTATCCTTTGAGAGAGAGAGAGAGAGAGAGAGAGAAAGGAGGTGAAATCCAGTTGAGTTGGAAAGGCAAAATCTCCTAGCTGGAGTGCTTTGCCAGAATGAACCATGAACTATTAAGGGCATGTAAAAGTTCTCTTGAAGAATGACCTCTGAAATAGGAACCACGTTACCCTTGGAAGTGCACTGTGGGAAGTTCCTGACTATTGCATCGTCCTTTTAGAGTTCCTGGGGTCTGTTTCTTTGACCAAATACAGGGCTTTTGGAGTGTATTATATAAACATGGACTTCTCAAAGTGCGCTCCTGAAAGTTATTATTTACTGCTCATACTTGAAATGTAAGGCCTTAAAAACACCCAAGCCCATGATTTCCTTTCCTTGAATAATATAAAGAAAGCGGTGTGGGTTCTGGGCATGTAGCTCAGAGGTCCAGTGCTTGCTTGGCAGGTGTGAGGATGTGAGTTCAGTCCCAGGACCACATTTTAAATCCATCACCTGTGAATGCTGTTTCAGAGATAACGGCACTAGTGTGGATGTATAAAGATTCTGCTCTTTCCATCTCTCAGTGCCGCCCCTAATGATTGGCATTGTAGCTATATATTTCCTATGCCAGCTGCATAAGTGGGGGCAGAACGATGTGTAAGCAAAATGAGAGATAAAAATGTTCTTAAATATGTAAACCGAGCGATACAGCCTCACAGGCACAATTTCCATCTGTTTCTGGGTTTGGCTAATGGGAGAACTCGTTAAATTACACACCGGCTCAATCTGAAAAGAATAAAACCATGACTTCTATGCGTTAGAAAACATGCCCCATGACCTCTCCTTCCCAACCTCTAGTCTCACTTGTTGAAAAACAAGGAAAACAAGTAGACATGTGGCCACCCACGTGGTTGTGTTACTTGGGGGAGAAGTGAAAAATAGCAATGCAATGCCTGGATGCCTGGCAGTTTTGCTGGCCCTTCACACATGGATTTAATCACTTTGGCAAATTGTCCCTCCCTCCCACAGGAACTTTACAGGCCACTTTTCAAATTAAAAGTACCTTCTCCTCTTTCATGTTTGAACAAGTAGTGGCAGAGGGAAGCATCCAGGGATTGGTTCAGAGGAGACCCTTTCATCCCCTAAAGGTGCCCTTACTGCATGATACTAGCAGTTTCTGAGGTGCTTTTTCGTAGGTGTACGTGTCGGGGTGGCACACATGTGGATTGATTATACATATCCTGAAGTCTTCTCACACCTGGGAGCAACCAATCCATTCTTTACACAGAGCATATTTTATCAATGTTTCCTGAGCCCCTCGCCTTAAGAGTCCCCCCATAGGAGCTGTTATGGTGTAAACTGATGGCTAGAGGTGCACATGTCACCTGATGAGATTGCTTATGAAGAGCTAAAGGGTTTTAAATCCACCATTGTTCCAGAGGTGGTCGGATATCAGCAGACTTGGAGAACATTGGGCTGGACCCTTCCCTGTAATCAACAGCTTATAAAAAACAAGGAATGGAAGCACAGGACTCTAATTCTAATCCAGAAGAATGGGACCTAAGTCACAACTCTGGCTCTGGAGATTTTACATCCTGAACTGCCCAGTGGGTCACTAATAAATGACTATGCCAACCAGACCCTGGAGTCACTTTCTGAAACACGCTCACTGCTTCATTAAACTCTGAAGACAGTCAGTCCCCAGTGGAGTAGGGCTTTCCTTGTTTGGTGCCCCTACAGGTCTCCCTGGGCAGTGTGAATTGCTTGATGAGTATTGATTTGTAGGGCGTTCCCTGATCTACCCAGAACCTATCTGCAACACACATCACCTTCCAATCTCCAGTGCAGTCAGTTGGTTGAGGTGAAGAGGTGAAGGTACTTGGGGAGGGGGGTGTTGTGAGTGCTCCCTGGGTGAGCTGCTCATCTTTGCTTTGTCTGTGCCCTTGCCTCAAGCTCATTTGCTCTGGGAACCCTGCTTTTCCTGGATTGTCCACTGTTCATAAGCCAGAGTGTGGTCAAAGTTCCCCTCCCCCCACAGCATATCTTATCCCACCACAGGTAGATATAGGTAGGTATGTTTTATAACGAGCATTCTAGAATCTGTAGGTCAAGCAGGGCGTTGCAACTGCTTACCCCTGTTTTTGTAATGTAAAAGGAGCCCTTCTTCTCCTGTGAAGATTGGCTGGCTGGCTGTTCCCCATTCCTCTCCTGTGCAAGAATGACTGGCTGGCTGTTCCCCAAATACTGCTTGCATAAGCAGAACACAGGCTGACTGGCTGGACTTAGCCGTTGGCCCAGAGTTTTTGCTTTGGATATCTGTAAGACTGTTTAGGTAAAAGAGACAATTCCTATGAATTATTTAGGACAAAGTATCAAAACTTTGTCCTTCTCAGGATGTGCACAGGACACTGGCAGGTGTGTTTTGTTGGAGTGCAAAGCAGAGAGAGAGAGAGAGAAGCTGAGTCAAACCAAACCTCTGTGCTCTGAGAAATGGACAGACTTTGAAGTCTTTACGTTTTTGTTTTGCTTTTTATTGAGACACAGATACAGGTAGCTTAGGCTGCCCTATAATTCACTATGTAGCCTTGGAGAATATTGAGTTCCTGATTCTCCTGCGTCTATCACCCGAGTGCAGGGATTACAGGAGTGTCCCACCATGTCCAGTTGATGCATTGCTGGGATAAAACACAAGGCTTTGTCCATGCTAAAAATACATTCTGCCGACTGGGATGCACCCTCAGCTTCCCTACTTATCTATGAAATGAGGTGATGACTGTATACTGTGTATGATGGAGTTGTTACACACAGTGATAAAATGCACGTCGTATGTAGCCTTTCAATTACGAAACGCACTCAGCATATAGTAGGTAGATTGCAGGGTTAGAAGTTTTCTTGAGAGACAGTTCCTGAGAACACCTGGGCATTGATACGCATCTGTTTGTATTTGCAACAGCTCCCCAGAACACCTGGGCATTAGTACACATCTGTTTGAACTTGCAGCAACTGTTCATAGAGTTTCAGGTGTCTGCTCACATGAGCATCCCTTGATGCCTTCTTATATGAACACAGCACGGAGTACAACTCCCCGTGTCCTTTTGTGACACAATGTTCATCTTTCAAAACCTATCTCAGGCGTTTTGTCAAGCCCTGAATTCATCCTTCTCATGCACTCACAGAGAAACTTGCGGAAGCTTGTCTGGTGGCACTAAAGACATTTCATTAGTTTTATTTGCTAATTCTACTTGGTAAGGGCATTGCATCAGCTCATGCTTTCCTAAAAAGCGATAAGAAAGAGGACTTTGCAATAAGACTTGTAAATGAAGTTATCTTCAGCAAACCACTTAACTTCTCCATGCCTGGGGTCCTTCATTTATGAAGAAGAGATTAAGGCATTAACCGAAGGACTATAATGGAAATTGCGTATTGTAATCTGCATAAATGGCTTTAAGCAGCACACAAATGCAGCTGCAGCTCTCAACATTGCTGTAGCATTTAAGTCAGCGCATGCCAAAGAAATGGTGCTCAGAAGGCTTTTCAAATAGCCCAGTGTCACACATTTAATAAACATGTTGTTTTAGCTACTACTAAATACCAGGTAAGATGTAAAGCTACTTTATTAATACCTGATCTTTGGTTTCTTACGGTACACACTCACTTTTAGAAATTGCATTATGCAGGGTTGCTAGATTGGCAATGTATGGGGGCCTTTGAGAGATAAAGTCAATCCTTCCGTGCATGAACTTATAACTGAATTTTCTCTGCAAGTCACTTAAAAAAACCGCATATCAAAGGACAAATGGCCAGTAAATACATGGAAAAATATCCCACATCTTTAGTATGGAAATGTATATCAAAAGTAAATTGGGGGCCTGAAGAGATGGCTCAGTGGTTAAGAGCACTTGCTGCATTTGTGGCTCTGGCTGAAGACCCAAGTTTGATGTCTAGGAGCTCACACCTTTTGTAGCTCCAGCTCTAGGGGGTCTGACACTGTCTCCTGGGTTCTACTGGCCCTGCATCCATGTGTACACACACACACACACACACACACACACACACGCTTAAAAAATAAGCTGTCTTTTAAAAGCTAACATGAGAATCCATTCCACCCCAATCCAAATGGCTATCACAAACAACGAAACAACAGAACTAACAAACAGGCAACAGCAAACAAAACAAACAAAAGCAAAATGAAATGTAATGTGAAAAACTAAACCAAAAAATAACAAAAGCTGAGGAGAGCTACTGACAATGAAATATCCTCCTCTGGGCCCAGCACAGCCAGAGCAGACATGACCTCCCCGCAGCTGTGGCTGCCTGCAACAGGCCTACAAAAGATCAGGCTTATCCATAGTCAATCGTGGATCCTGGAAGGTTTCTTGAGGCCCTAAGACTCCATCCTGAACTACTGGCTACTAACAGATAAATAATTAAATACAGCTTAAAATCTGACCTTTCTAATCTGTGCCCATACTGTTTTAACTTGTACCAACTGTTAGTTGTGTAGCTAGTATCTGTTTGTTGTGAGCATCTCTTGTGCCCCCTTGTGTGAGGGGTACCATGGAGTACAACTCAGTGTTGACTTTTGTGATACCCAGCTCATTTTTCAAAGCCTGTCTCAGCAGTTTGTTTCTCTGTAAAGTCTGTAAAGGGTAAATATTCAGGGAGCAGGGCTTCAGTGACGTGCCTGCTGAGGAGCCCAGCATGCTCCAGTGGACAGTTCCAAAGTCAGGGCCACACAGATGGTCCACAGTAAACTCAGTGAGTCCACAAAAGAAGAGGGAGCAGAAAGGCAGGCCTGTGGGCAAAGGACTTGGTCTTGTCAGGGGGAGGCTTTAGGGATGGAAGGAAGATTAAGATATTTTAGGGTAACAGCAATCAGAATGCTCTTTATGCCTGGAGAAAACTGAAGGAGAAAGTCAATAAAAAGTTACAAAGTAAAGGATGAGTGTATGGCCGAAAAGGAACACACTTTGTGTCTGGATAAAACACTGCGCCCTTACGTCTCACCCACCGATCCTGTCGGGTCATTCCCGTGCTTTGGCAACTTTGATAAACTGTTTCTCGCACCTGCTCAGGCTTCTTCAGGACCATCAGCAGCTCTCTGTTGCCTCTGGTAAATGACAAGGCGAGTGATGCTGGGTGTCATGGTGACAAGCGTGCTTGCTTTAATAAAACAACAGTAACTCTCTCTGTGACCTTGCCAAAAAGAAGAGATGGGATGAAAACTTTCAACAGCAGTTGACGTGCCTCTCAGTTGTTCTCCAGAGGGGTCACTCAATTTGGAGAGTGGTTACTCAAAATCACAGTGCGCAGCTGAGCTCCTGAGGGAGTCCCCCTTTCTTCTTCATGGCCTGTCCCACCCCAATGAGGACTTGCATTTTCTAAGCTGATTATCAGTTCGGTTGGACAGTGTCACATCCTCAGAAGGAACTAAGAACATACCTTAATCATTGCAGTGAATCCAGATTAGAATGGTCAGGTTTCAATCCATGCTTAAGCATTTATACTAGAGCCTGGTGACTTGATAATGTGCGCTTAGCTAAACCTGCTTCATGACTGCTGGCTTGGAAGAGCAATGATCTAAATTCAGCTTGCATTTGAAAAATTCTCTCTCAGTGATGTAATCATCTCACTGATAAGCTATGATATAAGGATCTGAATTACAGTGCTGGACGGAATACCTGGACTGATTTGGTTGGATGAGAGGCCACGGCTTGTGCCAGACCGGTCCCAGAGAAGTAAAGGTCTCAGGTCTGCCTTGCGCAAGGCGAGGCCCCACTAGTATGTGTCAGTTTGAATTTATAATAGAGTGGGTACATTATTGAGAGTATAGACATGCAGTCTTTGGTGTCCTGTGTGTCCACAGACACTCTAGTTCCATGAGGAATGCTAAACCGTGAGCTTTACAGCCACACAAAAGTGAGATTTAGTGATGTGGTCTGGGATGGGTGCACAGCGATGCTCCTGCTTGCCTTGGGTTTCTGAGAAGTCCATGCCTCCTCTTAAGGAAACGAGGGCATCTCTATTTGTCTTTTAATGTAATTCCAACATCCTACTTTTTACGTGTTTTATTGCAGGAGTATTTTTGAACCTATTCTTCCTTTGATACATTTATTAGAATACCCCAAGTCCTATGAATAGAATTATTCTCTTTTAGCATTAGGCAGAACCTGAAAATCTGTCTTTTTAACATACAGGTTGCATGCTGGAGAGATAGCCTAAGTGGGTAAATTGCTTGCCCTGAAGGTATGAGAATCTGAGTTTGATCCCCAGATCAAACATGTCAAACACCAAGACAGAGTTGGATATGGTGGCATGTTCTTATAATCCTGACACTAGGGAGGTAGAGACAGGCAGATCCCTGGGGTTCCCTAGCTACCTAGCCTAGACAGATCAGCACACTGTCAGCCAATGAAGAGAGCCTGTCTCAAAAGACAAGGTGCATGACACCTGAGGAACAGCTAAGGTTGTTCTCGTATACCACATGCATATGCACACATGCCTCTGTGTGTGTGTGTGTGTGTGTGTGTGTGTGTGTGTGTGTACAGATAAACACACGAAACCCAGATTGCAACATAGAAAATGTCTAATCTGATTTATTAACGTCTTTCCATCTATATTGAGAATGAAAAACCAGCATTGTAAGCTATGCTAAGCTAGGATTGAGAACATAATAGAGTTGTCTCATGAGAACAATTTTGAGAAAATTAGAGAATACACAATGTCCAATATTTGGACACACTACAGAAAATGGAGGTGATTTTTCAGCTACTGCTAAATAAATCAAAAGAGAAACAAAAATGTGTCCTGAGTGTGGGTGGTTCCCTGTTGTCACAGCTCTATCACCTGAGCTACCAGGACAGTGAGCTTCTAAGACACAATAGGTGGACAGCCTGTTTATGCTTAATTACACTTATTCATTTATGTCAGTACAATTGACTAATACAAGGACTTCTAACTTTAGGTGACTTTTAATTTGAGAACAACCTCACTCACAATGTTTTGTTATTCTTCCTTTGAAACTCATCCTAATGATTTTTTTCTTGTGTTCCATCATTCCCAAGAAATTGAATAGTGACAGGATCATCCTGGTTTTTGAGGTGACCACCAAAACTCTCCCACACCCCACAGGCAGCTGACAGAGGATGCTATCTTGATCTTGACCACTGTTCCTGCATGTGCTTGTATACACTGCCTGCTGAGGGAGAAGGGAATGCTGAGAAATATTTACTCTCTATGACTCATTGGAGACAGAGGTTTGAGCTGGGTTTACTCCACACAAATTTCATCAAATATACAACTTACCCTGAGTGCTGATTGGTTGGCGAGACAGATGTCTGCTAATGAGATACTAAGCACTAGACATGATGAGGGGTTTTCCAACCCCATAGTCAGCCAATCAGAGGACATGACTGGAAACAATGCCTGCATTGTGTTTTGCACATAATTTAAAAGCTAGAGACAGCTTGCACTGAGCTGGACTTGAATTCTTGAGATGCAGTGGTTTTTTATATAAAAAGCAGACAAGTTTTGGCTGACTGGTGCCTTGCAAAGCTGGCACCAATTATGATTTGGAAAATCATCTAGCCCTGCATGTCTGATAGGAAACAGCTTGATGGAGAGGTCATTATGTTGTCACACTGGTTTAGAAGCGGGATTCTAAACAGCTTTTGCTCATCCCTACCTGAATGTCTGATCAGGATGGGGAACGGATCAATTTCTGATTCTTGTGATAACTTTGCTTTGTCATTTGGGAAAATTCGTCTGCAAATCATTACTTCACCTTTTCAAGACTTTGTGACACATTTCACTGGCTCTCTGAATTCAGCAACAAATTGAATCTCTCATAGTTTAAGATGAAAAGGGCGAGCCCTGGGCATGGCAGGGGCAGGGCTTCACAGTGCATGAAGAGAAGCCTTGGCCCAAGACTACTAAAGTATCAATCAGATGTTTCAACACTGACCCATGTCTTAGATTTAAAGAATTTGTTCCACTAACCAACATATTGAAGGGTTTATCTCTTCAGCAGGCCTTTCTTAAGAAAATTATCTCAGCTTTCTAATAATTCAAATACAAATGTTTGCATTAAGCCTCTGTATTTTTAACTTAGCCAGGGACCAAATGTCCCCAGTTCATTTTATTCTACTTTGTAAGATACTATATTAAAGTAGATAATATTTTAACTCTACTTCAATATTATCAGCTGAGACTAAGTGTAAATTTTAAAAGGTACCTCTAATTGAAACACACCTACAATATAATTTTATAGTTACAATAGTAAAGATTTGAGTAAAAGATTTGGGAAATTTATATAGTTTATCTATATTGTTCATAAATCAATATGTTCTGCATAATTGTTGTAGCTCTACACACACACACATATCTATCACACACACACACACATTTTTTAACAGCAATTATATGAAGTATTATCCAAGGAATGATGTATCATGTGTCCTTAAGTTCTGTAAGCATTAGTGAAACTTTCCTAAGAACTCAGATAAGGTAAACCAATTATTCAGCTTTTATTTTAGTTTTTATATAGCTCTGTGAGTTGGGAAGTATTGCTGTCTGAGCTTTGTGGGGCCTTGAACTGAGGTAAGGCAGGGTTAAGGACTTTGAGCCTGAACAGCTGCCTTGAGTCAACAAGGGAAGACAAGACAGGAGCCTAGTCTTAGTGACTTCAGAACTTGTGTTCCTCATGATTGGTAAACAGTACACAGAGATAAGGGAAATCCCCAAGTCCTGACTCAGTGTGCTACCGAAAAGAAATGGGAATATCATCTTATCCAGTAAACAATCACAGTCCAAGGAGATGATGCACAGGGACCTCCATGAGAGGTCCAGAGGAAGGAGCAGGCATTTGCTGGGAAGAAAATCTTCCAGAGAAATCGCCATCTTAAAGGACTAGTGAACCATTTCCAGATGAATTTGTGTAGATGGAATCACTCGGGGAGAGAACAGAGGATGAGAGAAATTGCGGGTGTGAAGTTCTGAAACATATTGAACTTGACTTGGCAGCTGAGTTCCTTCCTATTCTCCTGTACACTAGACAGTCTAGTTGTAGCACCAGGCGCTCCTGTAACTGTTGTCCATTTCTATCTGGGACTCAATGGCATAGCCAGGTATCAGTACATTGCTGGTTTTGATTCAAGGAAACAGTTATGTGCTCTTCAGAGATGGTAGATTTAGAACTCCTCATATACCAGATATAAGTTGATAATACAAAGAATTTAATAACCCGATTATCTTGTCTACACCAAGAATCTTAAATAGCAAATCTTTCAGCCAGGGAGAAGATGAATCAATGGAAATAGGAACCTCGACAAAGCTATGAATTTCCTGGACATAAACCTCAGGATAAAAATTGTGTCTTTCCACTTACTGCTATATCCTCAATATTGGTGTATTTCTGGAGAATGGTAGTTGTTGCGGAATTAGCTTTAGAATGTTGTTGAATTAAATAATAATTAAATAATAAATAAATTGCCATGAGGAAAGCATACAAATACCAGAACAAGAAAAAAAAAAAAAACCTCTCTAGAAACATGCTCAGAGGTGTATCTCCTAGGCAACTCTAAATCCAGTCAAGTTGGCAACGACAAGGACTACTGTCACAGCTCCATTCATAAAATCCAGTCAAAACCGTTGTGTGGAAAATCAGTCCCCAGAGCCTGGATTAGTGAGGTAACAAGGGCCAAACAGGAGTTGTCTTTTTTTTTTTTTTATTATTTTAAAAGGTAAGGAAATAGTAAGATGAAATTATTAAATAATTCTGCATTTATGACTATGCATGAGAGAAAATGTGTTCTTTAGTGATTGTTTTTAATCTGTGTATATTTTATATATGATATAAATAAGGAAAAGCAAGTTTGTCTGTAGTATTCAAATTAATAAGAGCAAAATAATTTATGCCATTCACCAATTTTGGTTCCGTTTGGGAAAGAGTTGAAAAAAATTTCATGTTTTACCTTCTCTCTCATGATATAATTTCAGGCAAATGTGGCTACAAAATATGACATTGTGTCAGACGAAGCCAGGCCAGCTTCCATATTTTGTAGTTCTCTGGCTGTTCACTTTTTCAAACACCAAACACCAAACACCTAGAAAGGAAAGCCTTCAATGGAATAATTCCCAGTAAAATTAGTTTGTTTCAATTTAGATGTTTTGAACATAGGTTCCCATTATTCTTTATGGAGACTCAGACAAATTTGTTAATGTAGCCATGGCAGTCTGACTGTTTATAGTTCAGCTTACAGAGCTGCCAAGTGGAGTATATTTTTGGGTGGGGTATAGCAACATGTCACACTACGCAGCTTAGGAGATCAGGTTTTGGCAGAAAGTGCCATTAACCACTGAGTGATCTTTCGGTTCTTTTATGGCTTTTAAACCTTTAAACCACAAATTACTTCTGAGGCATCACAAGAAGAACAGAGTTAGATAAGTATGTGGTATGTACACGAGGGCATCTCCACACTTTACATAATCAAGATTTATATCTGTAGAAAACTTGATCAGATGCTTAAAATTTATTCAACAAAATATTAAGTACCCATATATATTTATATTCATATATATGTATATATATATATATATATGTATATATGAAAAGGTACAAAAGAAAATGTTAATTTAAAGAACCATGTTAAACACGAGATAACATATGAATTTTCCATATTTTAACAAGAAAGTCCAGTGAGGAAATGGAACCTTGCTGTCTATGAAAGGCAGTCTGGAATCTTCTTCCTTCTCCTCCTCCTGCTCTTCCTCCTCCTGTTGGTACCCCTCCTCCACCTGCTCCTCCTTGTTCCTCCTTCTGTTCCTCCTATTCCTCCTTCTCCTCACCCTCCTTTTCCTCCTCCTTTCCCTCTTCTACTTCTTGGACTGTCCTCTGTTTTTTGTCTCCCCTTCCATAGAACTTACAATTTTGAATACTCAATTCTCTGAAATTATCTAAATCCCAACTCTTAAGTCAGCTGAATGGGACAGGTCAGTACGTCGATCTTCCAGGAGCCCTGGATTCCAGTTTCATGGATGTCTTTTAAAGTTATTGTAAGAATTAGAGGGACAGCTGCATAAAAAGTCCATCAAGTAGGATAGATGCATGGAAAATGTTAGAAATCTTAGTGTTACTGTTTTCTTATAGCATAGAGAGTTCAAAAGTGTGTCTGGAAGCTTCAGGCCCATCCTAGTGCAGAAGGAGAGAATGGCAGCAAGATTATGGGCTGAAGCCTCGTTCTCCGAACTCACGAGCGAATCAGACTAAATCTTCTAAAATATGAAAGCAAATCCTCTCATGATATCTGGAGAAATAGGCCAGGATGTGAGATAGTTGGCTGGAGCCATTTCTTTGAGAATACAGAATCATTGCTTCAGGTAAGAGAGGTATCATACTGTGACCCAGTGTGTTTGCACCCCTAATTTGTGGTTTGTAAATTCCCTTGCCTTTCACTTTCTATAATTTCTATTAAGATATTATTTCCACTTGAAAACTGAAGCACATTATTTAAAAATTTATATATCCTGTTTAGTTTTATTTGCTGCCCTTTAACTGATGCTTTTCATCTGAAGGAATACTAATACTAACTTTATTTATTAATTTTTGAGTTTTCATGTATTTTGATCCCTGACCTCAAAGCGTCCACTATTAGATAAAGTCCTTGCTCAAACAGGCCCATAGCACAGCTCATTCAACGCATTGTTTCCCTCCATTTTTTTTAAAAAGCATTCATAATGTCCCACATTTTTGAGCTTCTTCAGAGAATGGCACCAAACAACACAAGTAAGTCAGGCGTGAAATTAGAAAGTAATGTAAATCGTACGAGAAAGTCTATTTTCTTTAATGGAATTTCTATCCATAGCTTAACATATTGAACAACATTAAATTACATTAAGAAACCACGGTGCTACGGAGTGCAAAAGTCAAATAGCGCATGACCAAGTCCTATGGAAATGTAACTTTCTGACAGCCACTGATGCTTCATTTGCTAGGGAAGGCTACACTTAACCCCTCCCCAGCAAGGCCAGTTTGTACTTGCTGCTCTGTTAACCCTTTCCTCTTTACCCAAAGCATTTTCAGATTGGTTTAGAGGTAGACATCACCTTCCACTATGTCTCTAAACTTGCCCTTACATAGAATATAGACAGTTCACTTAGTGCTCTCCATGGATAATGGATATTCTAGAACAATGCCCAATACACTTCTCATGTTCATAGTTATATTTACCCAGTGCCGTGTGAATCAAATAAATGTATGCATATCATTTCCCATTACCTGACATGTTAGCTCCAGTTGATTGATCTGAAGAACCCTATAAGATTGAATAGGAAAGGAGAGTGGTCTCCACCCTTCCCACTTTCCTCCTTAGATTGCCCTGGATTCTTATCTAGTAAGTGTTAAGTCTACAGGATCATTTGCTAGCAAGGTAGAGGGAATTTATAGCACGAAGAATGAACAGTGGCTTTAGGAGCCCAGTACCAACTTAAACATGATATTTCTTTTGCTACGATAACAACGATGATGCTGTGGAATGCCGCACCTTGCAGCCTCTGATTATAGAAAGTAACGTTTTATTTCTTCTCAATAAGTTGCATTACACTGATTATTTTATGACCAGTGACTGAAAATAGCAGCACGTATATTGTGCTTTAATAAATAAGAGCAATATTAAAATTTGCTGTCACTAAGCTGCCTTTGGTTGACTTTTTTCTTCTGTGATTTGGCTTAGACTCCTATTTAGATCCATTTACTGATCCCTTTACTCGTGAGTGCTTCTTTTCATTTTCTACCCAGTAATTATTAATTATACGGAATATGTTTCCTACAAAGCCATGGGAGTGGTAGCCATTCCTTACTCCGATAAAATTCAATACTTAGACTACATATTGGCAGATAAGGTTTCTATGTTTGTGTCATAGAGCCACCTGAAAACTCAGTTTTTCAAGATCTGGCAAAGTAGATGCTGTTTTCAAATGGAATGTGAAGGATAGCTGACTGGATGGGAGCTAAATCCTGGATTCTTCTCTTCTGTGCTACTAACTTTGACTCTCTTCTTGTATAAAACTCTCCTCATGGTGGACCACGGAGTCAAAGAATATGACAGAAAGAGAATCGGGGGACTATCACGTCCTGTCTCCTAAAGAGTTGCTTTATAAACTAGGAAAAGACATTAGTTGTAAACACTGAAATACAGACACAGTAAAATCTATTACAATTTCATGCATCAACGTTTGACTTCAAAAAAATTTCCTGACTATCTATGTTCACCTCAGACGGCCCTTTACTTTCTCACTTTTGTAGGCACTGCAGTGGTCTAGTTTGCCACACTGGTGTTGAGGTTTCTTCCCTTCTGAAGGTAAAGAGTTTGACTGACATATTTTGATTTAAGGGAGCATATGCTATGAAAAACACTTCTTTTCCTGTCACTGGAACCCAACAGAGTGACAGGAGGCATTTTCAACAAATGTCTTAAACAAAAATAACTTATCAGGAAAAGCTGACTAAGCAATTTACTCTGCCAGCAACTTTGACCCCTTATCAAAAATAAGCCCCTGAATAAGTTCCAAGGAGCATGGAATGTGTGATATCTATTTGGGCAAGGTTAGAAGGCAGCAATTGCACAGTGCACTTTGACTTCTCTCTAATACCAACTCACAGACTCATATAATCTTAATGGGAGTGATAGTATTATGCTGAATAGCCAAAGGATTGAATACAAGAGTCAATGAGCTCAGGCTATGGGTAAAGTGGTTGCTTATCCTGTTAAGTGACTGTGGCTAGGCTTGACAGTGTGTTATGGACTCATGGTGCAACGTGAGATGAACTAGAGTCATTCAAGAGTTTGCTTTGTGAAGCTGGATACAGGACGTGGGATCTGACAAACTCACAAATAGATACCACTGGGATCTGTTCCTATAAGCTGTCGCTCCCCTTCCTGTATAGTGGGAATCTAAAGGTGTTAAGATCATTCCAGAAAGCTTCCAGGATACCTAGATCTAGGATACTTATTTATTTCTTAAATCTTTTCCTGCTTCTCTACTCTTTCTTACTATTATTTAATTTTTTAAAACATTTATTACTAGGTGAAAGTAATAATTGTCAAGGCCCCCAAAGATTTGCACATAAAATCGTGACAGAGCTCTCCTACTTCACAGGAAGGGGAACAAAGTTAACCACTTCAAAGATTAAAAAAAAAAAATCCACTGCTACACATTTTAGTGCACGGTAATGACTTTTCACTGTGAGTTTTTTTGTGTCATTTTTATCTGAGGTCTCTGCCTGTATTGAGTCAATTTTATTATCGTTAATGGGACTCTCAATCTTTTGGCAGCATCTAGCAGCCTCAGGGAGGGCGGCCAACCAGCAAAGAGAGCGAAGGCAGAAACAGGAGTTGGTGGGAAGGGCTGAGGGAAGGGAGACCAGAAGTTCAGCCAAACAGCCAGCCAGGGGGACTAGGCCAGTTCCAGGAGGTCAGGCGTCAGTCAGCCAACATTTGATAAACAAGTGAACTCAGCTACTGAGCTTCAGTCAGCTTTGTTGGGAGGGAGGGGGTGACCTGACTATTCCTTAAGCTCGGAAGGGCTTTCCAACAAATTCACTGTGTTCTGGAGCCAAGTTCTGAAGAACATTACATATGGGACAAAAAGAAATGATGTTGTTTTCATCAGTATTGGGAGGATAGAAATAAAAAAGTTCAACGATTGTTTCATCTTTGCCAAGTATTCGGATCAATAATGGTGCATTGGAGTCTTAGGTCTCACGGGACAGGACATATATTAGCCTTTATTTTAGTATTGTGTCTTTATTTCTGTTTATCTGTTTTAAATTTGTTTCAAACTTGTTCTTTGCTAGATGCTACAAAGGATTCTCATGTTCTCAGAAAGAACCCCCAGATTCTAGAGTCTTCCATTGTTAACACATTACTGCATTTGTTCTTCCTGACTTCTTTCTTTCTTCCCCCAAACAAAATATTTGTGTACTAAATTTCCATTGTAGAGTTCTCCCATCAAGAACTGAACAACGATATACCTGTTCCTCAAACCACAGACTGTTCAAATTTCTCCAACTGATCCTACATCTCTCTTTTTCTTCTTTCTTCCTTCCTTCTTTCCTTTTCTTTCTTTCTTTCTTTTTTTCTTTTCTTTTCTTTCTTTCTTTTTTTCTCCCTTCCTTTCTTTCTTTCTTTCTTTCTTTCTTTCTTTCTTTCTTTCTTTCTTTCTTTCTTTCTTTCCTTTCTTCCTTTCTTCCTTCCTTCCTTCCTTTCTTTCTGTCCAGGATCCCATTTAGCCAGTTATATATGTATTTATTTCCCTTGCCTATCAGGTGTCATTGATAGTCTTTGAATTGTTCCTTAATCTGTCCCTATTAAGGTTGAGGCTATGGAAGAAACCATTTCCTCATTGTTTTTTTCTTATGTCCGTGATACATCCACAGAACAGCTGTAAACCAAGCATTCTTGGCAGGGATTTCAATGAAGTGAGGTGGGGGAACCCCATAGGGCTCTCTGTAACCCCAGCCTCCTTTCTTCACTGAAGCTGATCATCTCTCTAGCCTATTCTCTTCCTCATTTAGACTCATTACCAAATCATTGCAAAATGCCACTAGAAATAATAAACTGTGTTTCCTAATGATTAGTAGGCCATTTGGCTTTACCCATGTTTCATCTTTCATAAATATTATAAACACATTATGGAGTTATTTACACTGAAGAAAATTAGCAAGAGGGGAAGTCATATCTTAGATGTACGTGAGAAAATTTGGAATTGAACTTTATGAAATATGATGAGAAAAATGAATCAATGGGTTTATAAATGGAAGGACTATATAAAGCATATACTCATGGGACTTGAGGAGAGGAAGCCTGTAGGGCTGAGAGAGCAATTCCAGGAATTAAGAAGGGGAGAAATGAAGGCGTAGGATGGCATCCACTCTGTGAAAAGTCATAGAGACATCTTATGCCAAGACACAAGTCCACAGTAAGCAAAATTCTATTACTGTACATATATACACAGCAAAGAAGAATGGCTTTTATCCACCATGTGGAACTTTACCGCAGGAACAGTCATTAAACTCGGTGGGAAGATTGAAAATCAAAAGAAATTGAGTATTTAGGATCATATAAAGGGTGTTACTCTCCTGGCCTGTTGCTGGCCTTCTCTGCTCTACACATTTTATAATCAGTTTTGTACATTCAGATCTTCCCCTAATACCCACATTCATATTTATTGGAGACTCTAATTGGAAACATTATATGGAAAAATGTGAGTTTAGGCAACAAAATCTTCCAAGTTAAAAAAAAAAGTTATTTCTGTGTCTCAATAAAATGAACTATTTATCTGTTAGCAGAATAGTTATGGTCTTTCTCCCAGTTTTATTGGATTTGCTTTTATTCTTTTTATTGTCTTAAGGAGAACTAACCATTCCTGGATGTGGTGGTTGGATTACTACTGTTCTGAACTCATGCCTTTACTTAATGTTTAATGTTACCATCATGTCCAGTATCTGTGTGTCCCCTCGCTATCCTGTGGGTGCATGCACTCACACCATCACATCGTACCCAAAAACACAAAGAACAGTATGTAAATCAGAAAGAAAGGCCTTACCAAGTTTCTCAAGAAGAAGGAACAATGCTTCAAGGAACATGCTATCTGATTTCAAAGGTCTTTTCAAGCATAGTTATCCAAAACCTTCAAAACCATGTAGCTCTCATATAAACAGACCACAGGGCCCGGGAAACAGAACAACCCAGAGACAGATGGGCACAGTTTTAGTCCATTGATAATTAACAAAGGTCCAAGAGCATGAAAGGCATAAGGGCATTCTTATTAACCAGAGCTGCAGACACGGTGGATATCCACATGAAGACTAACTAGTATAACTTGAACTTCACTCCTTCTTATTCCCAAAAAGTCAGCTGAACATGGATTATAAAATATGATGTCTGCAACTACATATGTTCCAGAAGACAACACACAGATATACTTTAGGACATTGATTTTGGCAATGCTTATTTTTAATATGACCTTAAAGTATAGCCAATGCAGCTAAAATAGAAAAGTGAGATTGCACTATAAACAAATAAACAGAAATGAAACATTCTACCTATCAGCGACAACACAGTGTATAGAACTGGACCAAGTATCTGAAAACCATGTTTGATAAAATGTCAACATCCAAAATAAGTGAGGAACTTGGCTCCACACTTGGAGCCAACGGTGTAAAATCAGATGATGCAATTTCCAAAATTAACACTGATCTGCATATCTTGAAGGAAGACATACAGAAAAGACCAACAGGTGTTTAAAAAAATGTCCAGTAACATGAATGGCCTTGGAGATAAAGTCAGAACTACAATGTGTTGTCTCAAAACTGTGAAAATGACCTTTAGCCTAATGGAGTAACGATTATCGAGGACCTGGGGGGAAGAACATCACTGTGTAATATTCTAGAGACTGTAATTACGAACAGTAACTTCTGACAGTGCCACAGATGTCCATCATAAAATTAAAAGTAGAACTACTAGGGGACCCAGCAACCTTACTTGTGTGCTGTATTTAAAGACAATGAAATGAGGGACTCAGAAAGACACCTGGACATTTAGACTCGCCACAGAACTATTCAACACGGCCAGGATGTGCACTCAAGTTAAGTGTTCAGTGGGGAAAGAAACGGTAATATACACCTTACAGAGGGGAAGGAGGGAGAGGGAGAGACCTCAAAAATGACAGGAATGCCACAATTTTCAACAAGGTGAATAAGCCTGAGGAACATTGTTTTAAGTGACTCAAGCCAACCGCAGGAACAACAGCAACAACAGAAAGCTGTGGCAGCTATTACTTGTGTGTGTGGAACCTAAACTATGGGGATTGAAAAGCAGAACGACAGCTGTGGAGAGCTGGAGAGTGCAAGATGCTGACTGTAGTTATGTCACATTCCAGATCTGACATGTACGCAGAGAATAGGTTTGAGAAGCTTGTAACCCCGTAGGACGATGGGAATGGGTTCTGCTGAAACCATTATTTCATATGCATATGTCAAAACTTCATTTACATGTAACTATGCGTGTTTTTGTTCAATTGTACTTGTGTGTTTAGCTGGGAATTTAACTGAATAAATATGTGGGTTAGCAATGGCTGACAGCACCAAAGGTTGGCGAGTCAGCGAAGCAGGAAGCTTAAACTTGGAAACGATGTAAATCATTAAGCTTATGTGGTGAACAGTATAGAAAAGAAGGGGGATGGGAAAAGGGAAGGAGGGAAAGAAAGAGAGAAGAGGGGGGGAGGGAGGGAGCAGGAAAGAGCGAGGGAAAGAGAGGGGGGAGAGTGAAGAAAAAAATAAAAATAAAATATGGACTATATTTTTGCCAGAAGGCACATGAAACCCATCTAGGACCATCTAGACCGGCTATGATGTCAATCTCACCTCTCTGAACTATTTTTTTTTCAGTCGCAGCCCTTTAAATCACTACTGTTTTTGCAGCTCTCTGATACTTTGGAGCATTAAAAACATGCCCCGGCTTTTCTAGTTACTCTTGGCAGGAGCTAGTTTGTAACACACTATTCAGTTACTAAATTGCTGTCCTTTGCATGTTTATTATCCTCAGTGGTCCCTGGGGAAAAGGCATGGTTCCCAGGGCAGCCCTGGTTGGAGGTCTTTTGGTCACTGTGTGTGTGTGTGCCCTCACAAGTGAGTGCAGGGCTGTGGTGTCATCATCTTGCTTTGGGTTTGTCATGTGCTCTTTTCTGCCTCATCCTCAGGCTGCCCTTGCCAGAGCCCCAGAGCAATGGGACTACTTGATCTTGCACAGGAACATTCAGAATCATGAGCCAAAAATGAACGTTTTTTTCTTTATAAATGAATGGCTTTGTGTATTTTGATAGTAGTTCAAAGACGAACAGTAGAGTGGTCATCATTTTATAGTCAGGAATAAAATATAATTTTATTAACAATCTAGAATTAGAAACACACAGCCTCTGAGATACCACTGAATTGGCATGAAATCTCTCTATACTGTCAGCACAATTACATGCTGGCGTGCTCAAAATTTCCAACTTTTAGAACAATTTTGAGTCCAGCTTTCTCCAGTCTGAATAGTTTTCAGCCTTCAGCTGATAGTGAGTCTGAGCGTGTCGCTGAGGCTGTACGGTGCCTGTGTGCAGTGTACAACATGTGTCTTGCATTCAGCTGCCTTGCTTTTCTTTCAATGTTCCCCTTAAGATTAGCTGGTTTTCCATTTGACATCCGAAGGTTTATTTCTTTTTAAAAATTTTGTTTTGTTCTTATCATATGTGTTTGCCTGCATGCATTTATATGTACCCCATGCATGCCTGATGACCACAGGAGCCAGAAAGAGAGCACTGGAATCCCTGGAACTGGAGTTACAAATGGTTGTGAGCCACCATGTGGGTGCTGGGAACTGAACCTGTGTCCTCTGGAAGACCAACCGGTGCTCTCAATCATTATTATTACTATTCTTGATTGTCAACTCGATTACATCTGGAATGAACTAAAACTGAAGTGTCTGGGCACACCTGTGAGGACTTTTTCTTAATTACAGCATTTGAAGTGGGAAGTGGGAAGACCCACTTCTAATCCAGATATTTTGAGATAGGAAGACCTTCCTTTAATCTGGGCCACACCTTCTGCTGGCAGCCTGTACAAAGGACACAGAAGGAAGCTTGGTCCCTTTGCCTGTTAGCTCTTGCTCTGGCTAGCCCATTCCTTTCTGGCATTAGAGCAGTTAGAAGTAGTTTTTTGGAATTCTGGCATATACTGAGGCATCCAGTTTCATGGACTGAACAACTACTAGATTCTTGGACTTCCAGTTGGTAGATAGCCATTGTTGGGCTAGCTGGGCCACAGCCCATTAGCCTTTCTAATAAATTCCATATATATTCTGTCAGTTATGTTCCTCTAGAGAACCCTGACTAATACAACCACTGAGTCATGACCCCAGCCCTCTAAAAAGTTATTTCCAATAGTATTTTAAGCATCCTTATTCTCAGAAAACTGAAACCAGTCAATTAAGACATGGAACAAACCACCAATATTAGAACAAGCACCAGAATATTCAGCAATTACATACATAACAATGAAGTTCCTAGGAGAAACATAAATAAAATAATCTGTTTTAAAAGAAAGCATTTTTGCCTCTTAAGCTTTAGAGAAGTAAATTTCCCATGTTTAAAGATGTTATAACATACTGATTTTCTTTGAAAGAACATTTTGAAATTCCCAGGATACTTCTAAAATTTTTAAATGCTGAGGTCAATGGATGGGATGAGACTTAGGAGACAAACACGTCACACAGTGCAGAGGCAGACACTGCAAGAGGAACGTCTACATGACAAGATGTGATATGGGGCTTTTCTACACTGACACTCAGGACTCTAGGGACATTTAGATGATTGTATTGGAGCAGGGTCATTTGCACACTGTTCACTGTGAACCCCTCTCTGCTGAGGTTTAAGAGCCCAGAGAGACTTCATCAAGTTCAGAGTTACAAAGGGAATGGGGGCTTTTGTGTAGGCCAACAATGATCTAAGCAGAGACTATGCTGTTGTGTGTCTAAGCAAGCCAGTTATATTCAAAAGTTCACTACAGATAATTTCACAGAGTTCTACTCTGTGACCTGTTACAGTACCGTGTGGTGAGATGCAGCTGTAACTGGCTTGAAAATGGGGAGAGAGGAATGCTCACACATGATGGTTGAAGAAGAAAGCAGAATGGCATGACTCGACCAATGGAGATAAGGCAATGATATAAAGTACCCTGATAACTTTAGGCACCCAATTTAACCTGTGAGTTATATGCTGTTGACTCTCAGATTTGTTCTCAGCAGAGAGTGTTCTCATCAGTTGTGGCCTTTGTGTGGAGCATAGAGTATATTAGACGCCCGAAGGTTGGTGATCTCCTGAGAGCATGGAGGTGGGCAACAGGTGCAGAAGTCACGGCTCTTCCAGGGTACAGCAAATGACTACATGGAAACATTTTCCTCTGCTTTTGTTTATGTATTCTAGCTGACAGGCTGCAGGAAACACTGATTTTCACTAATTTATATTACAACACTCTATTTCATACATTTGGCTGTTTATCATCTAACTATGGTGTTAAAAATTCACCTCGCCAAAAGAAAAATGATCCACATGCATTACACATGTATTCATGCATCTGCCCATCTGTATTTTCACTTGTTGACCCAGCAAACACATTCTTTTGAAATTTAATAGGCAGATTCTCTTATCCACTGAAAAGGACAAAGTACAAAAGTCACTTTTGAATCTGCATGCAGAACAAAAGTTAGGAAAGGTAAGAGCTCACTGATTGTTTTTGCTTTAGCAGTCGAAGAACAGGTGTGAAAGGATAGATTTTATGTAGGAAGGAGGAACTATGTTAAATTTTATAGCATGGCTACTTTAAGCTGTGTGTGTGTGTGTGTGTGTGTGTGTGTGTGTGTGTGTGTGTGTGTGTGTGTGTGTGAAAGAGAGAGAGAGCACTGAGAATGAGCAGAGTATAGAAAGTTATTTCCTGTGAATATGAGCTCTTGAGCTATCTCTATGAGAAGAGGCATGGAATGCCTTCTACATACCTTTTGATTCTTATCGAATCATGGGAATGTTACTCTTACTGAAACATATATTTAAATTTTAGTTAGAAACTATAAACTGTTATTTGCCAATAACCCCATAGCAGGATAGTGGGTAGTTGGAGAGAAAGCTCAGTGGTTAGGAATGCATACTGCTCTTGTGGAAGACTGACTTCTGTTACAACACAGGATCCTGAGCCTGCTTTGGGATTCTATGGGCACCTTCACGCACATATGCATGCATGTGTGCACCGACAGACAGACAGACACACATACACACATACACAGATGGACAATCTAATGGATGGACAGACAGACATGCACATAAACATGTATTCCGGCTAGTTACACTGGAACATGGTCTTCATTTTCCCTCTGTGTCCTGGATCTGCTGCTGTGTGGTCTGTTCAGTACACATGTGCTGGGTCTAGTTGGCATGTGGTGTTGGTGAATCTTTCCTCATTACCTCATGTCTAGTTGTGTTATTGAACATAGGGCATCACAATGCTTAAATGTTACAGGGGAATTATCCATTTCTACTTTCATTTCTCTTAAATCTATTTCATACATTTGGGAGCAATGTTGTTAGGTAAATATTTATTTATAATTTTCATGTCTTCTAGGATGGACTTATGATTTATTATTACATAGTGGTTTTCTTTGAATTAAATTTCTTTCCCCTTAAAGCCTGTTTTGTATAGTACTAGGTCATCTCAGATCTCTAGTGAGTATATTGACCTGGAGTATATTTTTATACTCCTTTCAACCAATTTGTTTCCTTAAATCTAAAGAAAGTCTTTAGATATAACATATATTCAAGTCACATTTTTACCTACCCTTTAACCTCTGCTTTTTAATTGGTAAGTTTAATCTATTTATATTTAATATTATTTTATTTAAAAGGATTTATTTTTGTCTTCTCTGTCTGTTACCTATACATCATGTATCTTTCATTATTCCTTAGTTTCTTCATTACACCCTTCTTTTGCACCAAATAAATAACCACAAATGCATCTTATCATTTTTCTATACTTTGTAGGTATTTCCTCATGAAGAATAACATTGACAACCTTTTAAAAGCAAATGTGTGGTCTAAGTAAACACCAACCAAACTACAGTTTTCATTAAATGCTGCTCTGATGGCTGGTTTATTGTGATCATGCTACATTTTTTTCTCTCTCCACATTGGATGGTTGTCCAGTGTCCTTTCATTTCAGCTTTATTTCTGAATGCAGTATTTTTTGTTGCAAAATGGGCATTGAATGTTTTGATGCCTTAACTGAGGTTTTTTTTTTCCTTCCATTTATTGCGGTTATCTGCATTTAATTTTTCTGATCTAACTGTGCAAACATTGCTTTATATTGTGGTTTAAAGACTCTATTATATTGGGAAGCAGTCAAACTCATGTTTGGATGGAGATTTCCTTAAATATTTCAATTCTCAAAATCTTTTCTGAGGCATGAGTCACCTAAGGCATGGGTGACTGTGAGTACTGAGGATGATGACAGTACCTTCTAGGCAGTGTGTTCTGCTCTTACATAACCACAGGGCCACTGGAGCTGGGAACTGCAATCTTCTTCAGCTTCTTCTGAACATGGGTATACCATGAACAAATATGTGCTTTCTAGTTTACTTGGAAATGTAGAAGCTCTCCAAAGCCTTTAAATTTATCTCATTTATTAGTGTTTTTTGTCCCTTCTTTTTGGTTAATCTCTGATTTCCCTTAGCAGATTAGGACCAGAAACTTCCAACTGGAAGCAAAGCCAAGGCCTCTGAGTTTGTCCTTTGGGCAATCAACAGAAATCAACCCACCAACCAACCAACAATTAATATTACATCTTTGAAAGAGATCTGCTCGGTTGAGTGTAGCTCTGGGAATGCCTAACAATCAGCTGACTCCGTATGACCATACATGTTTATGTTTGATTTTATGTGTGTCCTGTGTTGTCCCAAGACTGATGACGATCAGAGTTTTGAAAGAGTTGATTCTGACAGTTTTTCCTTATTTTACGGAACAACAGAATTTTCAATTCTGTATTCTGCTAGTGTTGCTGGCACTATTGATATCACTGTGGGTAAATTTTTGCTACATAAAATTCTGACGTTTTTAATGGCCTCCAAATTAGTAGTAAGTTTCCTTAATTTTTAATTAACTGATGAAATGGTTTTTATTATTTATTTCGTTTTATGTACATGAGCGTTTTACCTGCATTTATGTATGCATACCATGTGAATGTCTGCTGCCCGCAGAGTTCAGAAGGAAGAATTAGATTCTTTGGAACTGTAGTTATGGGTAGTTATGAGCTGCCATGTATGTGCTGAGAACCAAATCTGGGTTTTTTGCAAGAACAGGCAGTACTCTCAAGTCCAATGAAACATCTTTCAAAATTACCTATTATATTATTAACATATCTGAAACATACATTTGAGACACAAAATATGCAATTAAGTAACAAAGTCTATTAGGAAAATAAGAATCTACACAGTGTGATGGTATATGAACGTGACATTCAATATCGATGCCATGTTTTTTATGTGAATAAATTTGCCTTTTAATTAAGTTATTCAAAATAAAATAACAAAGCGAATTTAACACCTGGGTGTTCTACTGTTGAGAACATTGTCCCACTAGGGATAAAATAAGCATTCTCAGAACCAGACTTTCTGCTGAGTTTGTTTAACTTGGACCACAGATCTTGTAGGCTGAATGACATGCTTCATTCCAACTTTGAAACTGTCAGCCGAGTTAGGATGTGTTGATGAATGTTATTTCTTTTACTAGAAGCATGGACCCTGAGACATTCCTGCTGCCTGCTTGTTTCATGGTATAATGAAAGATCTCAGGGTTTTCCTCTAGTGGGTATATGTTGGCACCCAAGGCTAACAGGTATATTTCAGACAACTTAAACTATAAAGTTCCATTTTGCCTTTGTTAATGGCCCCCTGAGGCACCTTTACCCGGCTTCTCCTATGCGTGTGTGATGCTGTAGACCCCTCTGAGACTGTCTTAAGATTATTTATAATACACTGATATTACTTCTTCATGGCTTCTATTTCTGCACAGAAGCACTAGGTCTGTTGATACTTTTTTGACTGTTGAAACCTAATTTTTTCCTGTCTCATAGGCCACTGTGGGGTTTCTGTACTGACATGTTATGACAACCTGGATAAAAAGTTGTCCCATGATCGTTTCCCTACAGAATCTGGGGGTTTAAATAAGCACCTGAGTAAGCTTTGGAGACTGGGCAGATGCTGAGAGTCACAGCATTGCAGCATCCATTTCAGTTGTCACTTCTGATGCTCACAGAGTTTGCGGGGCTGGTGACTCCATTTGAAAAACCATTTTTAAACTCGGTCCAAACCTACAGATTTCATATCAGTGTACAGAGGGGGAACACTAAAGATATTTTCATTAATATTGGAACAGTACTCTTTTCAGTGCCAGCTCTCCTGTGATCCATCAATCTGCAAGGAGTGAGATCCATCAATCAGCGCAGTGAGAAGGCACATTCTGATCACTTTAGGGGCAGTGAGTCTTTTCCATACTGCTTTATTATGAGCCCTGAGCTAAGGCAATTTGAGCAGACCATGCCCACTTTCTTCTCTGCCCATCCATCACACATGAATGAGACAGTCTTTTAGCCTTGGGTTATCTCTATATAAAGGACTCACGATAAATGATTTTTTAAAGGTATATAGTGTTAGTCCTTTGAGAATGCCATAGAATGCATTTTAATTACTTTTACCTCTGACTCTGCCCAAGCCCACCTTCCCAAGCCCAATTCTTCTCTACTTTGTGTCCTCTTCTGCTTTTTTTTGTCTTTTTAATAACCTACCAAATCTAATTTGTATTGCAAGAGTACATGAAAGATGTTAACCAAGCAAATGGTGGACGTGTGAAGAGAATGAAACTTTTGTAAGTGGGCACTGGACGTTTCTTTGAGCACAGTTTGTTGAGACCTAGTGGGCTGAATGATCACTGACAAGACAAAGGAAATGTGAGGTGAAATACACAGAAGTACAGCATTCATACACTGAGAGATGAGAGCACATGGTGGGATGGAACCAGTTGGTGTGGAGCCTGGTGCACCTGGGCATGCAGCAGAGTCTTGCAATTCACTCTGAGGGCTTTTTGAAGTCAAGAAGATGCTGTTGGTCTGCCCAATGACAAAGCGAATCTGCAGAGAATCTTGCCATCTAGAGAACTGAAAACCTGACTTAAATAGATTTCTTCGTCAGATTCACTGGCTTGCAGTAATTGGACATCAACACAGTTGACCTACGTGGCTTACCATGTGCATTTGTTATCTTTTTATGGCAAGATGGAACTTGGGGCCTTCTGCATGCTAAGCCAGTGTCCTACCACTGAGTTATACTCCAGTTGCTACCCTGTAAATCTGTGTAATGTGATAGGATCATTTAAAACCCAAGGTGGATTTCACTATTATATTAACATGAATATGTTTTCTTTCTAACTAGTTTTACTCAGTTTGATATCAATTTAAACTAGGCAAATTTAATCAGTAGCAAATTAATTAACCTAATGAGTCAAGGATAATCAAGCGTGATGAAAATTCAGATTCTATGTCTTCAGACATACCAAAAACAAAACAAAAAATAGCAGAGCTCGATTGTATTCCAAGATAAAAATATGAAGAAAAGAACATTCTTGTTATGAACACTATAAGGCCCAAGGCAGAATATTTCCTAAGGAGAAGACATGACTGAGGAGACATGGAAAGGTCTAGGAGAGGCCAGTGGTGCTTCTTAGCTCACAGATCCTTTGCCATTGGATTTTGAGGACTCTAGTATTTCCCTTGTCTGGCCATGTCTTTGAGTTGGCTCTGCTTGAGGTTACTGTCAAATCTTTTCACATTTCTGGAAGTGCTTTCACGTGAATTCACCAGCCTTGATTAATCAGACCTAATGCCTGTTTACCAAGAGATGGCTGGGAACATGAAAGAATGCATGCAATCTCCATTATAAAAGCAGGTTTAGGGAACAGGAGACCTCAGAGAGAGGATTATGTGGGAAGCTCTAATAGCATTCTGACTACCTGTGTGTTATGGTTTGGATCCAGACTAACCCTTCTATGTAGCATTTGGTCCTTGACAAAGCAGAGGCAGACTTTCAGAAGTGTCAGGGCAGCAGAGCTGTCTTCAGCAATGGACTAAAGTGCCAATAGGTTCATAATTTGATGGCAGTTTTGGATGCTGGTGGGAAAAATTGGGAGATGGGGATGGGTTAGATGAGGGAAGTCAGTTGAGGCGATGTCCTGGGGGCCTCTATCTTGTCCTCTTCCTGGGAATGGAATCACGTTTGTCTGTCTGAATCCTATCCACCCTGGTGAGACAGATTTGCTGCTGTGCATTAACTTGGCTTGATGCATTGCTTCCTTTCAGGCCTAAAACACTACAGCTCGCCAGCCGGAGGAGTAGACCATCAGTCCAAATGCACCCTTCTTCTTTTAAACTGTTTCTCTCTGGGATGTTACATGACAAAAAGTTTGACCACCATACTCAGATTGGAGGAAGAGATCGAACTCCATTAAAAGGAAACAGTGGTCCTAGGCTAACTAAGTCACTGGAACTTTAATATTTTGCTAGTATCACCACAGTGCCCATAAACTTTATAATTAGACTTCATAAATGTTAAGATTGGACATCCACAGGGCAGAAGAGAACATAAAGACTTGTAGTTGCTTGTTAGGGCACTTGCGAGCCAACAGCTGTCTATATGAAGACATCATGAGCTCGAAGTTCTCTAGGTCAGGGTGAGTATCCACATTATTATTGTGCCGCCTTTGATTTCTTGAAAGAAACAAGCAACTAACAGATTTATATTCCATGAGACTCAAGTTTTGTGGGAGATCCTTTGGGGTCATCACATGAGGGAGGTCACCTTTTTCTCTGTAGTGCCTTATGGAAAGCTCATGTGGTTGGGTCTAGGGGGCACTTGCCACCTAGCTCATCCCAAAGACTGGCGGAAGTTGGGCCCCTCCCCTCTGCTCTGACAGACCACAAGCCACAGCAAACACTGCCCACTTTCAAAGGGTGAATTGGCCGAATTGCTTACCTGAGTCCCTGTCCCCTGGGATATGCTTATCCCAGCATCCCTGTCTTAACCAATGGCCTTTATCCCTGAGTACCAAAAGACCCTCCCTCACCCCCAGCCCCATAAATGTCAGGACCCTTGCATTAAACTCGAGAGAGGTGTTCCACTGACAACACTCTTCCGGAATTCTTTGCGTTCTGTTGACTCTTGGCCATTTGACCTGGGACACACCTGGATGCACTGATCCACATTCTGTGCTTTCCTTCCCAGGGGCTAGGCTAGGTGGTCAATAGCCTAGCCATTTGCCAGGAACAGAAGCAGAACTCCTCGGGAACAGAGGGAGAGAAGCAACCCACACTTTTCAGCAAATAAGTCTCCATATGGGATTTCCTGGATAAAATGTGACTATTTTAGGAAGGAAAATGGGGAATTCCTTTTTTTTTTTCATTTTTTCCATTAAAAGCACTTTATGTTCTAGAGCTAAGACTAGGTCTAAAACCCATGAGCCTTGTGTTCTAGACTGATGTCTCTTCCTACAGAATTCAGTGTACATAGACATTGGATCTTCTCTCTGCTTCCCTCCCTTCCCCTGCCCTCCCCTCTCCTCCTCTCTTTCCTTCTCCTCCTCTTCTTGTCTCCCATCCCTTCTCTTCCTTTTTCTTCTCTTCTCCTTCCTTCTTCCCTTCTCCATTTCTCCCTCCTGTTCCTTTCCCTTCCCTTCCTCTATGCCTCTCACTCCTTTTCTCTACTACTCTCCTCTTCTATTTCTTTCTCCCAGTCTTGTGCATGCTATATGGATGCTCTACTCTGAATTTCATCCTGAGCCTGGGTATTAGTTTTTTTAATTAACAGAATGTGCTAGAGGATAGCACAATGTTTTCTGTAGACTCAACCGTAGGTCTCCCCTGATGTCCTAAATTGATGCCAGTGGTAACTGATACACTGATAAATAATGAGCTCAGAGTCTTTTCTCAAACGACATCACTGATCCTTAGTTTTGAGGACTCTCTGGTACTAGCCAGGCTGTTTTTAATTAATTTGCTCTATTCTAAGCAAAAGAGCTTCTTTGAGGGATAAAGAAACATGCCATGCTTGATAATATTTTTGAGTGCTCTGTACTTATCTGCATGCATGTTTTCCTGCCGGGCTTATCAGCAGCTCTGATTGACATGCACTATCCCTGAGAGGAGGCTCTGCCCAGGGTTGTAACCAGATCTCCTGGATAGGCCTTAGGAGAAGAAAACATCCTTTTTATGAGCTGGAAGTGTGCCCGATTTCAAATTTGTTTAAAAGGAAAAGGAAATTTTCTCCCTATTGCTTATTCTATTTCTAAACATCTCATGAAGGCCCCTTTCTCATCTTTTATTGCAGAACATTTTGAGGATGGCAGAAATTAGGCATTCCTGGCATTTATAAATGTAGTGTTTTTGAAAGGTATATTGCTGCTTCCTGTGGAAATTAATGTAATAAGAACTCTTTTACAGACACTCTGAACTATAAAAACACAAACACGTTTCGTGTGTGGCATTTCTTCTCAATGGGCAGTAGTGTCTGGGTGGGGTGTCTCCTCCACAGGCCTGATACTGTGTCATTGGTCCTGCCAGCTTCCTGGCTGTCTCCATGGCTATGTCTGAGTCTGAGCCATCTTTGTATCCACCTGTGTTTCTTTGCCTATTATTCTCTTTATCCACCTTTTCTAACTCTTTATGAACCTGTGTTTTCATATAGCTGATGGATATTTTTCTTCCAAACTTGCCCTAAAATGGTTTTATTCTTTCCAGACTCATACCAGTCTTATAGGCTAAGACCTCTTAACTTTATCCTCCATTGAATTCGCCTCCATGCAGCTCTTTGCTGAATAGGCAGCTCAAAGTGTGCTCTGTGTGCCTTCCTGATGGCAGGGTTTCCCAGCAGATATGACAGTGTTTCATTCTGCTTTTCCCTCCCCAGTGAACCCATGTATTAATGCATTCTACAAAGGAGGGGAGAGGGCCTTTCCTCAAGATCACCTTACTTCTTAGTCCTGTTGCTTCTCTCTCTCTCTCTTTCTCTCTCTCTCTCTTTCATTTTTGTTACAGAATGGTATCAAAATTAGTTCCCAAATAGGTCTTTGTGAAGCAACCTTCACTGGTGAACACTTAATGACTACAACTCTCCACACTTCACAGACACCCATTATAGCAACACTGATAGTTTTGAATAAGATATTTGACATTATGTTCTGTGTGTGTGTGTATGTGTGTGTGTGTGTGTGTGTGTATGTGTTGTATATATGTGTGCATGTGTATGCATTTGTTCTTGTCTGTATGTGGAGGCCAGACATCTAACATATGTTATGTTCTATCATGTTTATCTTAATTTTTTGGGGGACAGCGTCCCTCTCTGAACAATGAGCCCACTAGATTTGGCTAGTTGGCTAGAGTTGCTGGTCTGAAGCCTCCTGGGATTCCACCGTCTCTGCCTCTCCAGCCCTGGGATACAGGTGTACATCCCTGTGCCTGGATTTTTATGTACCTACTGAGGATCTAAACACAGGTCCTCCATAGCCCAATATTATGATAGAAGTAAGAAATGAAATATTTTTTTAGGTGAAAAAAGAGATTGTTGGAATGCCCTTCTCAATCTTTTTATATTACTACCTTCATAATTTAAGTTTTATCATGATAGTAAATACATTAACAAATTCAAGGTCAGTCCTATGATCTTCTTGTCTCAGCCTCTCCACTAGCTGCAATTACTGACCTGTGTCAGCATACATGTACATGCCTCCTTTACAAGTAACTGTGGCATGTGACTCTGTGAATTTTTGTTTTGTTCTGTAGCACAGTAAATTAAGGCCATTTTGATCAAGATCAAGCCTCAAAATAAAAAAAGCAGATTATAGATCAGTAATAAACTGTTTGACTAGTACATGTGGGGCCTGAGGTTTAATCTATCTGATAATGCAAATTGGTGGCTTGACAAAGAATTAAGGACTGCATAGGCTAAAACATTAATAGCAGGCAGTATAGGTGTAACTGTATGTGAGCATTTCTTTTGTTGTTTTTAGATAATGTATCTGTAAATTTAAATTTCTGGTGGAAAATTTAAAGTTAAAACAAGGTTGTTATTTGTTACACAATGTTTTTTTTTTTTCACACTTTGTCCTTAAACAGTTCTTTAAAAAGTAAAGTAGTGGCTGTGTATATTTCCTCATCTTCTCCCTCTATGAAAGGGCCCCTGATTTCAGGGGGACTCCCTCACTTTCCCGAGGAAGTAGGCAAGAGCCCCGATCCTCAGAGAGGGGCTGGTTGGTGCATTCCTCAGAGTCCAGGTATTCACAGGGAGGTGTTCTCAGGGTGTGAAGTCTGTGATTTATTCTATGGGGATCATGGGAATTCCTTTAAACATGCAATTACAGAAAAATAGATCCATTTCTTTGTTTTTTGCTGTTTTTATTTATCATTTTGGCGTATTCAAACATAAATGTATCTACCCATGTATGCTGTAACTGTAATTATAAAATTTCCTGTTAAGAACAACGAGACCTAGGTACTGGGAAGTCACACACCCAATTTTACCTTGTGTATCCGTGTGACCATATATGAGATGTTGTATCTGATGGTAGGTTGATCTGAGTGAATTCCTCCAGTGTCAGCTGGAGGAATCAGCTTTTCTAGAATGTCAATGAAAGACAGGATGAGACTTAGCTGTGGGGAGAGTGGTAAGATCTCAGATGGTAACTTTGCCTCTAAGACCTGCCTTGTTCCTAGGAAGCAATGCCCCTTCGACATGTTGCTGTCTCTTCTGCAGGCTCCTTTGCCGGTGGCTTAGATCTTTCATTTTTATGTCAGGCATAAGAATGTGCTTTATGCAGGCTGGCAAAGGGAGGCTGAGTCATCCTGTGATGAATAGTTAAAATTAGATTTTAATCTGAACATAGTAATTCCTACCATTCCAGAGAATCTAACTTTGTAAGGAATTTAGTATCTTTTGTCAAGCACTGCCTTAATTATACCACATATTTATGCATATATAATTATATGAATGAAAATACACAGAAAATTTGCATGTAATTATATATATGAAAATATTAAGAAATTCCTGTTTGATATGGTCTTAGAAATGTTTTCATAAGCACTGTGTGAAAGCTATTACAAACTATTTTCAGACAACTGCCAAGATTTTTTTAATTCTTAGTCTGATAAGTTTGAGACATTTTATTTAACACATACATATTTTTAATGTCAGAAGTTACATTACAATTCATAGATTTAAAATCTTCACTCTAAAGAGGAGAAAGAACCCCAGGCATTTATTGGACTGACCTGATGTTCTCCAGTCTAGTGTGTAATCAGACCTGATTCTGTTCCTTCCAGTAGGTGCTGTGGGCAATCTTATTGATCTCATTGGTGTTAGTTCTTGTTCAAATCTCATTTGTTTTATTTCTTGTTTCCAAAGTAAAACTATGTCAAGTCTCACAGTTCTGATTTTAAAGAGTTGTTTCAGAAGCATTGTTAAGAAAAATAGAAGTTCATATTTATGGCCTTAGACTACTGAATAATTCATGGGTCTAAACTGCCTTATGAGATTGTATTTAAAATACAATTAAAATTAAACATAAAATATTTATTATTTAAATTAAAAATTAAATAGTTATTTAATTAAGTTAAATAATTAAATTATTAAATAATTTTTAATTATTTAAAAGTTAAATAATCAAAATAAATTAGTAAATTGTATGATATCATACAATTCAATTAGTCAATGAAATGACATGTCAGTATTTAGATTATCTTTTTATATCTTTCTATCGCTTTGAACTAATAATGCAATCACATTGTCCATTAATAACAAGGTAAGATTGAGTTCTAACTTAGAGCATGATAAAATGGAGCCCTTGCTGTGACTTATGTATCACCATGGGTTAATAGCTCTCTGTAAGGGAGATTGAGTTCTGTAAATCAGTTCAGGACTTCAGTGTAATTTTATTAAAACCATTAAATGTGCATGAAAATAATCTTAATCGCAGGTACTCTGAATACTTTCTCTACATTGTAAAATATTATGTCGATTGTTGTGACTGACTTCCATCATTAAGTCTTTAAGAAAGGATCAGTTTCCCTAAGGTCCTGACTCTGAGGACCATTAAGGAAGCACCATGGGAAAACAGAGGCAGGGCTGTCTCCTGGTGCTCTGCGTCCTCAGGTCTTCCTTTCTTTTGTGTAGCCTCTTAGACTTCTGAGTTAGTACATGTTCCTGACAGTTGATGAGGGCAGGTGAATTATTCTATTGCTTCTATCATTCAGAACTTCTAGTCTGAACCTCCTTATTGTTCATTAATTGTTTCCTCTGAAGTTAGAACACTCAGCAGGAAAAAACCCGATGGAAAAGGTCCTAACAGGTCAGGCGGTACCGAGTGTTTACGGTGCTTCAGAAATGAATTCTGCACTGAGGTGTTTTTGCATCCCTCTTATGTTCCCTGGTGTATTAATTTGCTTGTCTTCCTGGGATTTGTGTCCGGCAGCTACATAAGCGGCTGCGTCAGAAGGTCTTTTGGCTCTGCCACTGTCACTGAGCTGTAGAGACTTGAGAATGTTCCCTGAGGCCTCAGGAAGGCAACTAAGCTGAGACTGACGTGTACACTCAGAGAGCACCTTCTGTCTAGATTCTGTCTACACACTAGAACCCTCTGGGGAGTTGCAGAGTGGATAACAGTTTGACCTCAACTTGTCCTCTCATGTCTCAATTACCAGCACATCAATATCCCACAAGCTACATTTGTTTCTAACATTCGTGGAAGTCTATTGACATTTTTAAGTAAACCAAAAGGTTAATTGGTCTCTGATAAATTTTAAAGATCTTTGTTATTCTGAATGTTTAAGAAGCGTTTTAGAAGACGTAGGTTTTGTTTTACATTTGCAGGCTTGGGTCTATGCTTAGGACTGTCCCCTGGGTGCATCACCAACCCTGTGAGTGCTGTGACGACGGGGACTGCTTGAATGGAAGAAAAGAGAAAACTGTTTTTTATACGATTGGTAGACACAGCACAGGGACGTGGGGTGATTTGACTTCCTGATATGTATTCCGTCTTGACTGTCTTGACTGAAATCTGAGAAAAGTCAGGAATGTGGGAACAAGTTTCAGAAGGTGTGGCATTCCTGTTTGACTGTGCGGCGTTGAGTGTCGGGTGGTCAGATAGCCCATCATAGGCACAAAGCAGAGGCCTTTTTATTTCCCACACCAAGGCGGATATTGCTTCTGTCTCTCTAGGCATTCTTTCTAGGCAACAGCTGATCTGGACTGAATTAACTTGAGCTCAGTAGAAGTTCAGCTGTAAGGTACCACTAATTGACCGTCTTTTCTTAACCTTTACCCCTCAGTCATTAATACGTAAAGTGCTTTTCAAGTTCAATTATCCCATATGTGAATATTTCACTTTCAAACTGAATGTACTTTCGATTGCATTTGTTATATGGTTAAACACACATGTTTTGAGTAAGATTGCTTCAGATGTTGGCTAATAATTATTTATTAATTTTTGTGACTTTACCACCAGTAGACACAACAATGCTTTATCATCCCGTCCTGCGCCATTATCTGAGTGTGTGGAATTCAAGATGTTTTCAGTTTTTATATATCAACACAGGCAACAACTAGATAATGGAAAACATATTCTTGTTCCCTCTGATTGCATTTTATGTGAACCATAAAAAGGAAATATTAAGCAGACAACTAAGGGTTTGCAGATTAGGAAAACCTAAAGATAAAGATAACACATGAGCCTGAATTTCCATGAACAATGCAGCGAGGAGCCTATAAAGTGTAGCTGTCTTCTCTCTTTCAAGGTCTTTTATTGAACCACAATCATGCAGCATCCCTTTTCATCAGGTTTGAAGTAAAGATAAGGATTTGGCTCAGCTGTTTTCTCTCTCAATTCTCTCTTTTACCTTCCAAGCAACCCCATACAGGAGAAGTAGCCGTTCATGTTTGACTTTCTCATTTCTACCAGTGTTTAATTTATATTGCATTCACATTTCTTTTGTTTGTATCGAGAGCATTTTTTGTCAATGTGTGTTCATTGTGCATAGTGTTGGGTTTAATGTATTAAATTTCTTTTAACTATGCACTTGGACCTTATTCATCGTGTTCTCCCACTCCTGATTCCAGTGCACAGATCAGTCTGACCCTTTCTCTTTTTACTCTTTTCTTTTCCTTTCCTTTCCTTTCCTTTCCTTTCCTTTCCTTTCCTTTCCTTTCCTTTCCTTTCCTTTCCTTTCCTTTCCTTTCCTTTCCTTTCCTTTCCTTTCCTTTCCTTTCCTTTCCTTTCCTTTCCTTTCCTTTCCTTTCCTTTCCTTTCCTTTCCTTTTCTTCTTTCCTTCCCTTTTCTCTTCATTCTTTCTTTTTCTTAATTTATTTTATTCTTTTTTTTTTTTTTTTTTGGTTCTTCAAGACAGGGGAAAGGATTTCTTTGTGGTAACTCTGGCTGTCCTGGAACTCACTCTGTAGACCAGGCTGGCCTCAAACTCACAGAGATCCACCTGCCTCTGCCTCCTGAGTGCTGGGATTAAAGGTGTGTGCACTACTACCTGACCTCTCTTTTTACTCCTTACACCAGGCTCCATCCTTTCCCAGGTTCCCTTCTGATTTAGTTGGGGTGTGTGTGTGTGTTTGTGTGTGTATATGTGGGGGGGGCATGTGCACACACGTGTGTGCATGTACATAAGTATGTGTGCGTACATATGCTACAGTGTGCTTGTGATGGTCAGAGGACTGCTTTATGGAGTCAGTTCTCTCTTCTCATCTTTATGTCGGTTCTAGGGATCCAACTCAAATGCCAGGCTTGTAGGGCAAGTGCTCTACTACTTGCTGGCCTGAGTTTCAAGTTTTTGTGGGTTTTGATACAATTCGTACTGCTTTTTGTACAAGGTGAGAGACAATACCTAGCTTCATATTTATACATGTAGATATTGTTTTTGTAATGCCATGTGTTAACAAGGCTATTGTTTCTAAAATGTCTGTTTTTAATCTGTCTTTTTGTGCCACTACCATGTTGTTCTTGTAACTGTGGCTAGTGAGTGGCACACCTCTGCCTCTAGCACGCCTTTTTACTCAGGATCGCTTTGACTATTCGGGGTCTTGTCTATGTGAATTCTGCAAATGAGGAATGCCATTGGAATTTTGATGGGGATTGTGTTGACTCTCTGGATCACTTCTGGTAATATGGCTATTTTCATGATATTAATTCTCTCAATTCATGAACATAAATCTTTCTGTCCTCTAGTGTCTTCTTCAATTCACTCATTTTTCTTCTTTCCTTTCTGTTTCCCTCCCTCCCTCCCTGCCATCCTTCCTGTCTCTCTGTCTGTCTTTTTTTGTACTACACAGTTTTATTTTCTTAATACAATAAAACACTCAAAATGATCCATATCCTCTAAAGGCAGATTTATTTTAAAGCATAGATGTGTTACTTTAGTGTATAGAAATGCGAACGAACATGTTTAGACAGTGTGCTCCTGGATATTCTTTGGTGGATAAAATTAAACTTTGTTTCTTTTTGTATTTAAACCTGGTCATTTCATCATACAGTTGTCATTTCTTCAGACGACATTTCACTTCCTCTACTACTTTTTTTTTGTGTGAAATTTTCTTTGAAGCTATATGAATAAGATTTAAAATATTTTTTTCTCATTATTGAATACCACGAGCCAAGTTTGGTATGTATTGGCTTAGAATTGTGATGTCGTCCTGATAAATTCTTCCCTCAAACCATATGAAGTGACCTTCTAATCTCTCCTAACTAATTTTGCTTGGCAGTTTCTTTTGTCTAAATGCTCTAAGTCATCCAAAAGTGAAAAATATAAATGAAAAAGCCCCTGAAAAAGGTTAAGAAGCAAAAATTATGAGAGGCACAAAAATGAGGAAAGAGAAGGCTCAAGTATTTTACATTTGTAATAAAGATTTACATTTATAATAAATTAAACTTTTTGTGAAACAAATGAAAGCATAAATTCTTAACAAGGCTCAAAGCAAGGATCATTTAAAGATGTACTTATCAGGTCTATGTATTTTATAATCATGGAGAGTAATTTAATGTCCTTTAAAAATAGCATTTAATATATTAATATAGCACTCAATTATCTACTAATTATCAAAGTTAGCAAAGACTTAAATTATTTTAAATGCTAAAATGAAAAGCCACATAAAAACTAAAATTCAAATAAAGTAGAGATTTCTACATGAATTTTGAGTCTTCTAGAATTTACTCTGAAAACTCTAAAACAAGGAAAAATGTTTGTTTATAACATTAAATTTCAAGAGAATATTTACTATTATTTTTATAGCTGATAATTTTTAATTTTATAATTAATTTTCATAAAAAGCCTAGTGGCAAGAAAGAGATTGTTAAACAACCGAGAAAAAAAATGTATGAATGAAATTTTCGTTTGACTATCTCAGTGTCGCCAGTATTCAGAGCATTCAGTCAACAAAATCCCCTGTGACCTTGTTCATTTGAGTTAGAAGAAAAGGAAATCTTTGCACACACCAAGCAAACCTTTGTACATGCTGAAGAAACAAGACTGACTAACAACCACAGTAGGTGATTTATAATATTTGAAGAGTACGTATGCAAACTAATTGAATTAATTACTTTGATGAATTCAACTTCAAAAATATTCAAAGAGTTGGATCAAGAAGAAATAATTAATTTTAAAACAGATTATTTATTTTTTTTGTGTTTGAACATTCTGCCTGTACAGCACATGTGTGCCTGGTGCCTTTAGAGACCAGAAGAGGGAATCAGATCCTCCAGAGCTGGGGTTCCGAGTGTTTTTGAATCGCCATGTTTGTGCTAGGAATGGAATTTGGATCCTCTAAAAGAGCAGCCACTGCCCCTAACCTCTTATACATTTCTCCAATTTTTTAATGTACCCAGTGCTTTGGTTTCCTTGAACATAGTCACAGGAACATGACTGAAATCCTTCAGAGTCACATTTCTCAAAACTACCCTTTATCCTTTTGTCAATAAGCACAAAATAGATGCATTCATCAAGCTAACACGTTAGTGAAACAGTGTTAGATACACTGCAAATTAAATTAAAATAAATGTATAATTTATGCCTATTACAATACGCTTTCTTTTCTATGCCACATATTGCATAGTCTTATTTTATAGACTTTTTCATCAGAAAAGTCTAAAGTAATTAAAAATTAAAGCCATTTTTTTCATACTTTTTCTCATATGTGGCTGCTAGCCTCAAATTCTGGAGTACATGTAGCAGCTAGGATACTAGTGTTGGATTTCAGTGGGGGGACTGTATTTAGGGAGAAGGATGTTAGGATACAGGTGAAGTGGAGTGGAGAGGGGGAATACTGGAGACAGAAGGGGTCAAACTCACAGTGCAGGGATGGCCATGGGAAAGCTGGGACCAGAGGGAGGGCTAGCATATAACGTGTATGTAAAGAAGCTACTGGGGGAATCTTGTAATCCAAGTAAAAAATATAACTAGGAGATAGTAGAATACATGTTATATAAAAGAATAGAGTGTAGAACACTGGGGAAGTACAGATCTACGTATGGCTAGAGGCAGAGGGGGGAGGAAGAGATGGGAGAGGAGGGGTTGACCAAAACTAGGATTTTTTGAAGCAGCCTTCTATGGGTGACATAATTAAAAAGTAACGAATTAAAATAAAGCCTGGTTTCTCTAATAATATCCTGAGAAGAAGACAATGAAGAAGAGGAGGAGGAACAAGAACAGGAAGAGAAGGAAGAGAAGAAGGAGGAAACGATGGGATGACAAACACCTTCTGTCTTGTCAAAGCCACTGATAAAACAATCTCCTGAGGGGTTCCCAGCCACTATCCTGTAAAACATATTTGTTGGGTTACAAATGTTCAACCCTCTACTTCTTTAATACATATGCTTCTCTACAGTTGCACAGGGAAAGATTCCAAGCTCTTATCTCAAATTCATCTTCTCCCAGCAGTGTCAGTGCAGACTGTATCTGAGAGTCAGCCCAGACACAACAGAACAGAAGGCAAAGATAAATAGCACTGTGTGGTAAGAGTTCCCAACCAATGGGCATAAGACACTCAAACTTTGAAGACCGCTGGGAGAGGTGTAGTCACTGCTGGAGGGAGAGGAAGCTGTGCCTGTGACCTTCAATTCCTGTCTATCATCCACAGAGCCTTCTGGGCTCAGGGATCATTGTCACCCCTGCCCTGCTCACCTGATGAAGCAGGCAAATTGGCATGAACATGGGATATCTGCACCATAGATGAACACTAGGGCAGTAAGTGTTTTTCTTGGAAAGAAGAGCTGCTGCTGAGTGTTTCAAAATTATGCAAAAGACCAATAAAATTATTACAGAAAGATTTTTCTTTGGACACTGGTAAAATTCAAGAATGAGCACATATTTTAAACCAGAAAGGTAACATTAAATGAGAAAATTTTATGGCCTATTTATATGGAAAGTAGTAAATGATGGTGTTTCCAGTAAAATGTTGTAAATTATTTCAAATTACATTCAAGTTCAATTTTAGAAGAGTTACACATAATGGGAATTTAAGAGACTTTACATTTTTAAGAGATAATTTGGAACATAAAATTCTAAGTTTAAAAAATGCTCCTTGCCATTTATTAAAAACCATAAATTCTTTATCATCTCTATTATAAAATAATTACATATACACATATGCCAACAATATGTTTCACAGTTCCTTGATCAGTGTGTAAGTTTTATAACGAGAATTTTTATCAAGGTGTGGTGGTACACATCTATAATACCAGGACTGGGAGGCTGAGGCAGGAGGATGACAAGCTGGAGACCCAGTCTGCACAGGAAGGAAATCCTGAATCAACAATAACTAAATAAAACAAAAAGATATTTTAATGCCGGATTATGTAATTCAGATCCCAAATGGGGCAGATGAATACTTTTAATTATTTATCATTAAAAACCAGTTTCTAGATTTGAACTACGTTTTGTTTTAAACAAGAAATGTTATGTTTCAGGGCCTACATTATTTATTAACTTTCTTGGGGTCAGGTAGAGTAATACTTTACAGCTAGAATGCAGAACCTTCGGCTATTAGTGTTTCATCATAGGGTTAGTTTTAAGTAGAAACAGAAAACCTGGATGCTTTAGCTGTTTTTAGATTACTACCCTCCCTCACAGATGCTCTGGACAACAGTGGCCTCGAGATGCCTGTGGTCACAGACAAGGATCGTGGAGTTGAAAGCTGTGTGCCAAGTGACATCATAGCATTGCAAGGAGGTACACAATTCGGTGCTCACCTGCTCCAGTGATACCAGCAGCAGCCATCCTGTACTGCCTGGCACATGAACTTATAATATACACAATCATGTGGAAGACTTAATGATAAGCAGAGACTACATTACCCATTCATATTTCTAACATACCATACTTTAAGATCACACGGTAGTGTTTTCTTTCTAGGCATATGCTTATATCTAAAATAAATATGTTAACACCTACTTAACATCTATTAGTATTCATGTCTCCATATACAAGTTCAGTATGGAGTAACCTCTTCAGGGTCCTTTGGAGGGAGGTCTCCTGTTGGGACACAGCGGTCCCATGTATGTGGTTGCCCTCAATCTTTAGAGGTGGAGACTCTGACTCTCTGTATTCCTAAGCTAATGCTTGTGATTTCTCTTAGTGGGCAAAAAATAAAATTAACATGTTTAAAACTAAGTAGTATTCAGACTCCAGGTGGGTAGCTGCTATGCCTTGTGTCCCCTTGTCCCCTCTAATACTTAAGCAATGGCCGCATTGCACACCGATGCACCCCTCAAGTGTCCCCCGGTTAACTGCACGTTACTTCTCTGTGTCCACTATTTAGCTCAGATCTCATTTTTGTGTTCACTCTGGCATGCAGAACTGCTTATAGTTCATTAAACACCAGGGTTATTGTAACCTACCCTGTATAAAGAACAATCTGTGTAATCCAAGGATCCTGGATTTTTTTTTAAAATTGCTTCCCCCTTATTTATTAAGTTACTTGAAAATTTAATTCAAGGACTAACGTAAGTAGAGGTGAAAATAGCAAATTCAGTGTGTTGTTGTAGAGTTGCTGGACTCAAAGCGCTTAGCAACCGCCGTGTACAATGTACTGGACTTGGACGCGCTGGTCTAAGAGGCAGCGAAGCTGGCATTGCTGTGCTGACCGCTGACAGAATGTGTGTCTAACCCTGACCACAATCACGATTTGTTTTCCTCATTCCTGTTTTTTTGCTTCTGTGGTTCATCTAAATGGAAACTCAACATTTCCAAAATACTGTTTTCTTAATTTTCTTCAATAGAAAGATGAGTCAGCGTGCGTAGGGTGACAGATATTAGTCAACTTTACTATTGTTGAAAAAAATTTCCCTGACAGATGCTTTTAATTTTGAATTCCTGATGAAAACTAAATGTATATTTGAAATAGAGTTCTTTTCCAATGTGCCTGATTTGACAATTTTGTACTTTTGCTTTGAAGAAAAATTCCCCAGTGCAGGCTCCGCAGCCTGGTTTAATTCCTCTTTAGGCCGCTAAGAGACTACATTTATCTTCTGGTGACATCTGCTTGCTCATTTACATTTTTGCAATTTTGCAAGATTTTGTGGTGCTTCAGTTAAGAATTTTATTCTGGGAGGAAATTAATATGTGTTTTCTTGATGTGGCTTATTTCAAAGATCACTCCCAAAGGAGACTGAATCTTTAATTTTAACTGTAACTCTGGGCATCTTGTACACCTCAGCCATGTGATGCTTGAGTTTCTGTTCCTTGACAGGGGTCTGTAGAGCTGGCCAGCCTGTCAGAACTCCAGCTGTGCTCAGGGAAAATCCAGTGCTCTGCTACCAATCCCAGATCCACCTTTCTCCAGGGCTGCCAGCACTAAATCTATTTCTCTGTTTCCTTCAAAGTCTAAGATGCAAGACATGGGCAACATTTTTTTTGTCCACATAAGAGAATACATATATTCTGTAACTCTTTATCACTGACTGAACATTCCCAAACATTCCCACTGTGCTGGATGAAAAGTTGTCTAATTGATGGGTAATATGTGCCACATACGTGATTTTAATTGGTAGCTGAATTAAAAGAAAAGGAACATATGGGATCAGTGTTACCACGAAATTAATCTGATATACCTGAGTATTACTATTTTTTATATAATTATATATTAAATTACATATAATTATAACACATTGCATGAATGTAATGCAAATATATTATAATATTTTAACGAAAAGAATTTGAAATCTGGTGAAGGAACAGACCACCTGTTCCTCATCCATCCCTCCCATCTTGCCCTGGATGTGTATCGCTACAAGACCCAGAATGCTTTGCAACTGAGCCTCTGGGTACAAGGTGATGCTGTCCAGACATAGGACTTTGACCTGGACTGTGTCTAAGGCTATCCTTCCGGAGTGTGTGCTCGTCATCCTCACATTCCTTGTCTGGTTGCCGCCCTGGGGTAAAGTATTGGTGAGCAGGGACTGGGGAGGCTGCATCAGAACCTCTGACCTTTGCTTCTACTTTATCCCAGCTTCCTGCAATACCTAGTAGTCTTTGCACTGTTTGCTTCTTCTTTGAACAAGGCTTATTTCAGAGCAGCTCTGGAAAGTTTTCCTTTGGAAAACATTCACTGGTCTCACTTCCTCCCTCACCGCTGTGTGCTGAGTTCTTTGCTAAGAGCTCATCTCTCTACTTTATAGTTGGCCATTAAAACTTCCTACTGATGGCTCAGAATAGTGTCTCCATTATCACCATCATGATTATCATTCACCTCCCAGAATGTTCCATGTTCTCAGTAAATGCTCATTAAATAGATAGCTGAAGAGCCAGGGCGAGAGCAATGTGCTGTTGGAGCTACAGATGGAGCAATTTGAGGGCATGTGACATTAAAACACCAGCACCGGGAGGACTCCTGGTACCTGGGCACATACTGTGTGTGTTCTGTGTTGAGAAAAACAAACATGCAAGTGAAGGCATGACTAGTGGCGCTGATCCATGAGCCTGAGCTATGGATGCACAAGAATGTTCCTGGTGGGATCCTGAGTGTCTGATGAGTCTGCCCGGACAAACTAGGAAGCAGGCTAAGGCCCACCTGACCTTGGCCTCCACCACCCACCTCACTTCCACTTTATCTTTTCTACCTATGGTGTTAATTTTGTATTGAATCATATGGAGCATTCAATCGCATGGTAAAAACACATTTATTTATTTGTTTTTGTAATTTATTAATGATTGCTTTGGTTGTAGCCTTCAAGTAGCTCCAAAGTGACACAAGCCCCAAAGGAGGAAACTTGTGGATTGTGTCATGCATGTATCCCTGCCAATCTCACAAACTTGGGCTTTGGCCATCAACTTTTTGTCGCCTTTTGTGGTGGTAGGAATGGTGTGCACATAGTATGGACCCTGGCAGCACCTGTGGAAGTGGGCACATGTACACATTATGGA